>JAQPZY010001538.1:1955000-2555000 GCA_029931535.1 Margaritifera margaritifera
AGACAGTTATAGGAGTAATAAACACAAATACATGTACAATACTTGTAAAAAAAAAAGGAAAGGGCAAAAGAAATCTGCATTGATTACATTTGCAGAAGAGTAATTATAATTTTGGCACTGGTTCAAACTTAACTGCCATGAAAGAACCACATGCATTATTAATGCTGCAAGTACTACAGAAGTTGTTTCCCTTTCTCCAAAGGAAAAAAGAGAGGCTCCAACAGCTAACTAATGTCAAAGTTCATTCCAACAATGAGGTGTGGTTAATTCATTGAGTACTCTTGAAATGTGACCTTGAACTAACCTTCTCTGGAATTTCAAAAGACTTCATCCAACTCCCTTGATACTTCTGAATGAAGCTGTTTAAGGCATGACAAACAAGAATTGTGTTTTAAGAACACATGATGATGTCCCCAAGATAAGCTGTCAATATATCAAAGAGCATAACCCGAAGCTCCAACCAGAAGCCCGATCCAAGGGCAGGAATACTACAGGAAGTAAATAATAAAAAATCTATAACCTACAAAAGTATCATACTTTTGAACCCAATGGCCCCATCCACTGACACAGTGAAATAACAGGAGTTGTACAAGGTTATCGGTAAGAATGTGATGTTTTTATTCCAAATATGCATTAAATTGGAAATGGCTTTAATTAATAATAATAATAAGAAGAAGAAGAAGATGAAGAAATTTACCAAAGAGTGTCCAACTTTTTGACCACATGCCTCCACTCAGAGACATAACCCTGTGGCAACACGTGTATAAAAGAAAGGTAAGTGTATGACCATACAAGATCCTAACCATCAAGTGAATTTAGTTCTTTTTTAATAAATATTAGAATAAAAAGTTACCAAAAATTGTCCTTCATTTTAACCCCATTGTCTCATTAAGGGACATAACACGGGGAACAGCAGCAGTATAGAGAGAAAGGGAGACCCCAAAGGCAGGAGTGGTACGGAGAGAAGGGGAGTATGTGACATATTCCAAATATGAAGTGAAGTGGGTAAGGGGTTACTGATATAGAAATGCTGGAAACTTTAACCAAAGCTGTCCAGACATGCCCATACACACAATCCAAATGCTAGATGATCCCATATTGTGGAGAGAGGGAGCAGGCAAAATTTGTTTTTAAAAAAAATGCCAAGATAACTTAAGGCCTAGAAGCTGACAACCGAACTGAGAGTTCTGACATGTCAATCAACCTTAAAGCAGCTCTTTATCTTATAAACTACAACCATTAGGCAGGCTAGTGGGTCTGACCTTGTGCGAGTTATAACATATTGCTATGCACTGAAGGCCAGTTTGTGAGATCTGCTCCCAGAAACTTGACAAAAGTAGAGAAAATATGTAATAACTGAGCTAAAATAATTTGAATGCCGTTTTGATTTTGGTGAAATCTTGATGTTGGTTTTTTTTTTTAGTCAGAGCATTCAGTTATAAATCATACAATTTTGATACACTAGAAAAGATTTTCTTATGCAAGTGAGCACAGGCAGGGATCATACAATTTTGATATATTAGTATTGATTTTCTTATGCAAGTGAGCACAGGCAGGGATCATACAATTTTGATACACTAAAAGAGATTTTCTTATGCAAGTGAGCACAGGCAGGGATCATACAATTTTGATACACTAGAAAAGATTTTCTTATACAAGTGAGAACAAGCAGGGATAAGAGCAAATTTTAGAACTATCAATAAGATCTTTTCTTAAAGTAAACAGAACCACATGTGGATTCATGGTTTCTGACTCTACATTAAATCATGCTTATACATTTTTAAATTACAGCATGCCTAAACATTTTTAAGCCATGCTGGGAATGAACTTTCTTTAACATTATCTACAAATAGACTGAAAACTTCTATTCTAATATTATATGATTGTAAATTACATTATTAATGTCTAACACAAATTGTTCAAAGAAAATCTGGTTGATTATTACTTATTTAACTTTTTCATTAAATGCAAATAAGCAAATGTTGATGATAAAAAAATTACACATACATCTATTCTATAACTGTCACAAATAATATTGCACAAGTTTTAATCAATTACAAAAAATAGAACCATTATTTACTAAGATCTCAAAGCTTCAGATATTTAAAAAACGTATCAAATGCCCTCTTCCCCACCCGAATTCTGCAATTATAAATAGCAAATGAATATAAGTTTACAATAAGTTTACAATATTGCTAACTATATAACTAGAATCATGTTTATTTGTAAAGCCTTAAACATTTAATAACACAACATTCATCATGAGTATTCTCCATTGCATGGGGAGTATGTATTTGTGTCTTATATGTTCTCATTACTGTTTGAAAAACATGGCAGTTTTTCTCCTCCAAACCCATGGTTACACTTCTTATCTAGAGGCATCA
This sequence comes from Margaritifera margaritifera, assembly GCA_029931535.1. Classification (NCBI taxonomy): domain Eukaryota; kingdom Metazoa; phylum Mollusca; class Bivalvia; order Unionida; family Margaritiferidae; genus Margaritifera; species Margaritifera margaritifera. The sequence continues at coordinate 1,957,385 of JAQPZY010001538.1, forward strand.
ATGAATTAAATGTATTCGTGGAGTGTACCCAGCCATAATGTTTATTTGTGGATATGATTTTGAGGATGAAAAAGCTGTTCTATGAGATTGACAAACTTTAGCCAACCAGTATGCAAATACATGTACTTGTAATTTACAACAAAATGGCAAGTCAAGACTTTACTATATATGCAAAACATTTTCCATTGAGAAATGCAAAATCACATGAAAATTAACTCGGTAGTGGGTCCAATTATACAAAATTTGTTTTCCTGGTGGAGTCTATGTGCATAAAGACATGGGTAAATTACTTTCTCCAGATCGGTTTACCCTGATAGATTCCTATTCAGTAGTTTTGCCCAAGTCCAATCCATAATTTGAGACACCTGTCCATAGTTTTCAATGACATCTGATCCAACTCCAACTGTCCTGAAGAAAGTCACTAAGTATGGATTTGGTTATTTATTGTGTCACAGATCCCAACACTATATATACCAATAATACTTTGATGAATTAAGTTATGAAAGGTCACAATATTTCATGCATACCATTATCTCTATTTAGACCAACTTGTATGTTATTCAAAGTGTTCATAAATCTCACTGCTTTACTTGTCAACAGTTCATCACAGCATCATGGGATTCACATGTAATAGCCTCACTCATAATCGTACAGGCACTTGAATTGAATTGCAGTACTGCATTTACAAATGTTTCAGCGATAGATTTGAAAAGCCATATATATATATCTATATATATATATATATATCAGCAACCCTCAAATACCTGTATTTACCACAAGCCCTGCAACCAGACATTTGTCATAGGAGTTCTAAAATAAAAACTAACTTGTCTTTGATTTGTTTATTCATTATACTGTCTTAAATAAATAAAATTCAAAGGTCACTAAGTCTACTTTACAGATTCTTGATTTACAGATCGTTTCTTTGTCAAACAATCAATAAAGATGTTGCTGACTAAGCTTAATTCAAAGGTGAGTACATTGTTTCTTTGTTGAACAGTCAATGGATAGGTCACCAACTAGGCATGTTTGGTCATTATGTTTTCCCAATTGTTTAAATACTCTATAGCCTCAAAACACAAGACAAAAGAGGTGTGAAAGCTTATCTCCTGGACTTATCAAAAGCCCTATAATTGAACAATTACACCAGGGTGTGTACTTGAGACATTACATCAGTCCCTCAAACCGAATGGTTTGTGTCACGATGTATCAGTACGTGATAGCTTTACAACAAAATAAATGAAGAATAGGCCCAAATTAAGAAAACAAGATACTAGCAACAACAACTTTATTATCATCCTCCAAGACTTATTTGGGGACCTGATCAAATAAAACTTCACCATCCGACTTTACCAGAAATGCCCATTAATTAGGTGTTGGTATTTTCAAGGTATTATGTCAGTTTGTTTTCAATTAATAATTAATTTTTAAAATCATTAGAGTGGAATAAAATGCTGTTGTTGGTTGAAATTCTATAGTAAAGTTTTCTGAAAGAAAAAATGATGTTTTATAAATAATTAGTCTGAAAAGAAACCAGTTAACCATGGAAGGATAATTATTAATACTGAAGCAGCAGCAAATCCAGAACCAAAAATGGCACATTTCCTGGTACATTTAATAATTAGGTATATCAAAGTTTTTTAATTTGTCACAACCTGTTATATCTAAACTGAATGCTTTTATATTAAATTTCAAAAATATATGGCTGCCATGTCAATTTTTGAGACAGAAAATAAAAATTTCCAGCAATAGCCATTTGAATCAGGATATCTGATTTATATATATATATGTGTGTGTGTGTACATATATATATATATGTATGTATATATGGTCTTTCTGCACCTAGTTTCAACACGTTACAAGATTAAATGTGTGCATCTTGCATATCATTTTTTTAATACATTCTTTGTACTCCGTCAAAAATAACTAACAAAAAGGCCAGAGTCTGCATGTCAAGCACACATTAAAATGAAGAGAAAAAAACTTCAATCAAGATTGTAAAATGAAAACCTTTAACGATTGCTCAACCAAATATAAAAAAGGCAGTCATTTTGCCAGACTGCTTAACTAAAATTCAAGTTTTAAAACATGACAAAGAACAGTCAAAAAGTACGGCAGCTGTCTTTTCTACATTGAATAATCATGTCATCATACTCATCAACTCTAAAAAAAAAGAAAATGCTGAGGAATTAGTCCTCCTTGGGCTTTAAAACACCATTTATGAATGTTAATTCATACTTTATTTTGAGACATGATGCAATAAAATCTTACAGCTCTGAAAGGAGAAAGCTTCTGCAAATGACAGGAACAATAGACATAGACAAAAAAAGGAAAATAATCTAATTTGGGGGGGGGGGGAATAAATCTCAACAAATCAGCTTGAATATCCCATCATTTTTCTATTTGCCAGTGTTGCTTTTCACAACTGAACTTGATAAAAATAGCTTACAAAGTGGTAAAAATGTACAAGTAATTGCAAACTCCAAAAGGCATTAAAGAGAAATTCAGTATATGAACATGTTTCTTGAACAAAGGCCTTTATATAAAGTTTTAATTCTCTCTCTGTGCGCGTATGAAAAAGTTCACAATTACCATTCAAGAATGGACAGATATATATGGATTATGTAAACTTGAACGTCAAGATGAAAACCCAGTGTGATCCCTACCATTTTCAACAAGGGTTAGCTAAATGGGATGATTTATGTATGTATGTATATATGTATGTGTCTGTCTGTATGTATGCATGCATGTATGTATCCATGTATAGGGTTTGGCAGTACATCAGCACAATCCTGGCTATACAAAACTGAGCAAGTTTATGTATATAAAAAAGGCATTCAAAGCTAAGATAAAGGCAAAAAAAGGGTAAAATCTTTAAAATACAAGTTACATTTATTATATCAAACATACTCTTTTAAAAAGTCCAAGACCTTTTCTGATGGAACATCATCACGAGATGCATCGAGGAGGGAGGTGGTATTTCAGCAAAGATGTTGGCGATTTGTACTGGATACATAAAAACATGCATTCAGATAGTGTTTCTCAAAAGTCCCTGCACAAAAACATGTTTTTTTTTACCTGTGATTATCAGGCCTGTCAACCCAGTTAGGCAGTCTGTATAGTTTCTATATGTAATGAATTATCATGTACTGCTATTGTAGACTTGGGAAACACAAGTTGGAAAGTTCAGAAATGTGATCTGACAACATCATGTTCAACTAAAAGTTCATAAGGTACAATTCAGCTTTAATGATCTCCAGTTCAATATAAGAAACTGCAGTTCCAAAACCACAAGGAGGTCAATGACTTCTTGCTAGCTTTCTCAAGTCAACATAATCTTGATGGGTTTTTTCCATTCAGGTAGCAGTGGCAATCATCTCTCCTGCGTAAGCAATACTCAAATTGACAAGACATGATGTCCAAAGTATAATTTTTGTTTATCTTGTGGTTTTTTTTTCAAGTATGGCCAAGCATTTGAATATTGGTTTTGATATTTCTGTGTCAGGACTGATAAGAAGCTGAATGTCCACTTCACTTTTGAAAGTTTTCATCTGTTGGACATTTCCAAACAATGCTATAATACAAAAGCAAAAACTTTATCATGCAGGCATTTTGCATGTACAAACATAGATTAAAGTGTCCAAAGCATCCCCTGTAAAATAAGTCTCATTCCCTGACCAACTCCACCAAGTTTAATATGAAAACCCACAACCGGACCAAACCTGCAAAAGCCAATATCCAGATTTGACCGCAACAATTGTATTTTCAAAAACTTTTAACTATTGTTCCACAAGTTCATAATTTAAGGGTTGTTTCAGTAAGCCCAATGGTTAAATCATAAGGGTGGGCAGGGCTGGATTATATGCACACTTGACTGTGTCATCATAAGTGGCATGTATAAAATGAATCTGATTCTTTTAATGACAAATTAAATGGCCATTGCAAAAACTCTTGAAATGTGGCACAATCAATCTCCCTTATCAAACACAGATCAAAATCAAAATCATGTTCAATAAAAACTTTCTATGGCAAGTCAAGTGTATAAATATTTTATATTTATATCCAAAACTTTAACTGAACTATGTAATAATTCATTCCATGCACAAAACCTTACTCTTTCCTGATTTCAGGCTAAACTGAACAAAGTATATTCATTTGAAGTTCACTGATAAAATAATTAGCTTGTTCATTAGTTACAATTTCAGATTTGTTCTTGGGATAAAATAGAAGATGAGATACCTGAACTTCTCCTTCAGCTACAAAATAATACTGCCAAGTTTTTACACGAAAATAGCATTTTTTTAGCCAGCTTAGAAAGATGAGGACAAACGTATATCATATGAAAGCAATGCAATTGAGCTGCATTCAATTAGCAAAATACTGTGAATGAATTTTATCGCTGGTGTCAATTTTCATGGTGTTGCAAAAGAGTAATCATTTTGCTGGCATCTGGGTTTGTGGAGGTGCTTCCGTTTAGGAAGGGGATCCTATTGTCTTAAAAAAAAAAGTATACTAGGTTTGAACGTTGTGGTATGTAGCAACCATAAAAGCAATGAATGAATGAATGAATTAGACTCTCTTTGTCAAGCCCTCCTTTTACTTAGCCAGAAAGTAAAACCTTTACCATTGATCTTAATCTAACAGCTTGAACACTGACCATAATTTAAAAAAAACTTGAACATTAACCTTATTGATGAATGTACAGACAAAGATACAGACACCAAAGTGATTGTTACGTCAAGCTTCTGCCATTTCATATATACTAACTTATTAGTTGAGTCCAACTGCAAACAACATAGACCCTGATCATCCATTGCATAATGCAAAGGCAGGTCAGTCTATTTAGTTTGTTCTACTGATTACTCCAAACAAACTGCATAGACAAAGATCTGTCAGCACATAATGCAATGGAAGATCTGGGTCTGTGCAGTTTGCAACTGGATCAACTTATAAGCGAGTATATACGGTACTCTACCAAATGAGAAATTAAAATTTACTGGCCCTTACAATACTTCTTTGCATTGGTTGTAACTGTTTAATAGTACAATTAAGAAAAATATATGTCATCAGAAGAATGGCTGATCCCTTCGACCAACCATAGCTATTACAAATGTTAAATTAGCATAATTTTGCAATTTCATTTTAAGTGACCTTGACCTTTGATCTATCGATCACGGACTCAATTGTAATCTGTCCTTTCTCAAGTGTAGTGCATCTATGAAGTTGACTAAAATTGGGAGCAAACTTGAGGAACAGGGACATGTGAAACCAAAAACGACAATTTTAGCTTCAATGACCTTCATCCTGGATCTTGCAGCCCTAAAGTCAATAGGCTTCTGCCCAACCATGGGTAAGGCATATATGAGGTTTCAGAAGAAAAAGAACATAGCAAACTAAAGTTATGTTTCAAAAATCACTTGGTCTATGGATGGACAGATGGACAGACTGACAGTGGGACAGACAGACATCGTTACTGCTATATCCCCCTGCACCTCCAGTCCGGGGGTGCGTGGGGATGAGGGTTGGAGAGGAGATCAAAATAGTAATCCCTAAGAAGCATCCAAATACTTACAGGAAACAGATGAGATTCAAGATTATCATGAATGATGCAAGTATTATTGTGGCCATTTTTGTTACTTAAACAAAGGCATTGACTGAGGACCATAAGAAGAATACTGTCTATGCTCGCTTATAAGTAGAGTCCAACTGCAAGCAAATAAGACCCAGATCTGCTGTCAAATAATGCGCAGGCAGATCAGGGTTTATGTTGTTTGCTCTCCTGATCACTCCCAACAAACTGCAAAGACCTAGATCTGCTGGTGCATTATGCAATGGCAGACCTGGGTCTATGCAGTTTGCAGTTGGACTCAACTTATAAGTGAGTACATATGGTATGTATGTGTTAAGGAGTATAGAAATGATCATCAGATTCATTTTGTAATACAAAGTTGATCATCAGATTCATTTTGTAATACAAAGTTGATCATCAGATTCATTTTGTAATACAAAGTTGATCATCAGATTCATTTTGTAATACAAAGTTGATCATCAGATTCATTTTATAATACAAAGTTGATCATCATAGAATTCCTTTTTAATGAAGTATTATGGACTAGTTTTTGTAAATACAAAAACTTTTGTTAACTGGTAAAAAATAAAAAATATTTAACAGTATTATGTAAGGAAATCTAAAAAAAAAAAAAATTAAAAGGTATTTCTATTGAGTAATCACTTGCCTTATAACAACTTTTCTGATGTCTCTTACACCAAATTATTAAATGTAAACATCTTAACATGTCTTGAGGGACCTTTCTTTCTTCACTTTCCATGAGGTGGCTGCTCAAGACTGGTTTGATTGCAGCTAAATCTGCACTCGTTTTTTAAAAAGTTTCACTCTCCAATTTGAGCTCACTTTTGGTCATGCCTCAATACCAGAATAACTCAAGGCAGTAGCAATCTGATGGATCAATATGACAGAGGAAAAGAAAGAATGAGAGAAATAGAACAAGTGTTCCAGATAACCCAAGATCTAACCTGCATCCATGTGTTGATGTTTCTTACCCCATATCTGACTTGCAAAATTTTAACATTGTTGGTGATGATGCTGTCACGAGGAGAAAAGTTAACAAAAACAACTATTAATCACTCCAAGGCTTAAATGGATTGGTTTGGTGGGTTTAATGCCATTTTTCAACACATTTTAGGCTATACATGGCGGCCAGTATATTTGGTGGAGGAAGAACCCGGACAAGCCCCAGGAAGAACCACCGACCCATGGGAAGACACTGGCAAGCTTTCCGACATAGCCACACTGGCTGAGACAAGATTGAAACCCATGCAGACAGCAGTGAGATATCAGTGATCTGTAAAGGCAAGCACCTTAGACCACTCAGCCACCCAGAGCCCAAGTTTTAAATGGAATCCAGTTAGAATCATTGAACCTTCCAAATGTTTCTAACTTGGGTCCCTCAACTATAAAGTCAAATTTGACGACAAAACTGTATTCAACCTGTTTTATTTTAAGGTTTAGAGACAGAGTTTTGTGTTTTAAAAAAAACTTTCGAGAATAAGTTACCTGGTTACATTTCACTCAATCGGTTAATTACTTCTGCTCCAGTTGACAGACTCATGATAATTATAGCACCTTATCAGCAAAAGTTAAGTTTATTTTCATCTTTTAAAATCTTGTAAAATTTTTCAGCATTTTGATTTTTTCTTAATATGAACTATTAAATGTATACCATCATCCTTACATACAACAATCCACTGATTTTCCAATATTCAATATAAAAAACACAGACGTGCTCTCTACCGAGCTTCCAACAATAATACTATGAATTTTACATTATATGCCAGTCCCGTTGTTCAATAGTCATCTATGTAGGCACTAGCAGGGCATGGCAGATTACTGACCAATAGGTCCCTACGACTTTGACCAAAGTTAATCAAGGTATGCAGTTTTTATCTAAATTTACCGTGCAGAAACCCTTTTTTTCATATTGGTCTTACTTAGACCTTTTACCTTTAGACCCCAAAATCTATAGATTTCTTTCTTATCGCAGGTGCAAGCTATCCACAAAGCTTAATCAAGGAACTTACTCTAGAACAAAAGTTATTATACAAACCCCTCTTTTCTCCAAGACACAATTACCTTAACCTTTGACCTTCTAACCCTTGACCTTCTAATAAGCCTCTACTTTATCTGAAATGCAAGCCATCCAGGTCTATTAATCTGAATCAATGTTATTCTGCAGAACAATTTTTCTTCTTTCTGACACAGTGACCTTGACCTGTTATTTTGACCTCAAAATCAATAGGTTTCTTCCATACCCAAAGTGCAAGCCATCCACAAAATTGGTAAAGGTAGATGGTGTAAAACTAAAGTTACCGTATTGAAACGTAAAAGATGGATGGATGTCATAAAAATATATGCTCTCCCTTTTGGTAGGTGCATAAAAAAATTTGATTCTAATAATACTTTAGATTGTGATACAAGTGGAATGAGGTAAATTTTATGTAACAGATTTAAATTTTGGCATAACATGAATAGCAACTGCATTTAAGGCTGCTTCATTTTGCATTTTACACTAACATGAATCCAACTGCAAACAAGGCACAGATAAACCATTGCACAGGCAGATCATCAGGATCGACACAGTTTGCTTTTAATCATTAGTAGAAAGAACAGTCCTATCTTGGATCTACCAGTACAATATGCAATGGCAGATCAGGGTTGACAACATTTGCAGTTGGATGAGGATTATTATATGAATACATATAGCAATCTAGCAAAGAGGACAAGAGAAGACACTGTGTATCAGTGGTTAGTGTGCCAGACTTGTCAGACTTGTGACCAGAAGGTTGTGGGTTTGAATCCTGCTGAGATCAGCCTGGGTTGGCTGTCATGTTGTGTTCCTGGACAACGCAGTTTACTCCAACTGCCTCGGCACGATATAGCCTTTCACGTATTGATGTGCCATTAAACACCAAACAAAGAAATAAACAAATTGCAACTCTGTATGGCACTAAAGAGGATGAAATGGGTGGTTTCCTTCTGAAACCTGGTCTGTCATGGTCGGACAGGACTCTTATCTACCCTCTGCTTCTTCTGGACTGGTGACCCAATATGAGTCTGAAATATGAAAAAGCTCACGTGAAAATAAGCATTGCAAATCCCATATATGAACATAAACTAGGTCAACTTTCTGGTTAAATCTAGCTGCATTTCTGCACTAATGGTGCAAAACAATTTGTTGATGGCCCACTCAAATATTAAAGTGTTGATACGGCACTGTCAATATAATCAGTGCAAATGTTGCACATCTCTGACCCTGTCATGTTTCTCATTTTGAATTCAATCCTTTACCTGTGACATGCCTCATACAGATGAGCATTTGACTGACAGAGATTGAATTATTTAGCTAGACCAGTTACACGGCCTTATGCCAGTGACTCCATACTTATCACTGCAATAAATGATAACCAGCTGCACCACATGCAACCAAATGTCTTCACAAGAGGTGGTTTGTTAAGATGTAGATAACTTTTTCAATTACCCAAATAAATAAATCTAAGTGATACTATCCAACCGAAATTGTCTAACCAAAGTACTGATACTACTGATGACGTGGAGGCTTCTGATAATATGATACATTAAACAGGATCAAAGGAATGAACATAAAATTGCAAGATATTAATAATAATGCTCCTTTCTTATGATCATAAATACCAATATCCCTTTAAATACATAAACTCTTAAATGTTTTAAGTCTTTTTCTTCTTTTTGTCTCTCAACAGAGAATTTATTACAAAAATTCATAAAATATTTTGAGAAAATTTCATAAAATATTTTTGAGAAAATATTTCAACAAATACCATTTATGAGCATTATCTAACTAAATGATATGTAGTCTTATACACACAGAAACTGTCCAAATATATCAAGGAAGATAACCACTCAGCAGAAGAAAACAACCTGTGAGCATGCTTATCTGGAATCCTATCATTAATTTTTCAGAACCTAAGCAGCCCATTCGGAATGGATAACATGTTCCTTAGAACCTAGGCAGCCCATTCAGAATGGATAACATGTTCTTCAGAAGTAACAGACTTGCATACAAGTATATTTCATCTTACTATGAGCCCATACATATTTATACACTGTGACAATTAAAGTCTTATTATAATAGATCATAAATGTTTTTCTACTTTTAGTAACAGTGGCCATATTTGATGGTGGATCAGTGTATAAATGTTAAAAGGCCTTCAAGTTTACGTGCTTGCTGTCAAATTTAGTTAAATTCTGTGAAGCAGCTTTTTAGAAAACATTATTCAAATGTGTCCTATTTTTAGTAGCAGCAGCCATGTTTGAGGGCAGATTGGCATCATTTGTACAAAATTAAAAGTCCTTCATGCCAAGATAGTTTTCTGTCAAATTTCGTCAAATTCTGCCGAGTAGTTTTTGAGAAGTCATCATTGAAAGAATTTTCTGTTGCTAGAAATGGCAGAAATATTTGATGGTGAATCAGCATCATTTGCAAAAATTTTAAAAGCCCTTAATGCAGAATGTTATTTATCAAATTTTGTCAAATTATGGTAAGCATTTTCTGAAAAGCTATTGTTTCCAATTTTTTCTTTTTATAGTAATGGTGGACATATTTGATGGCTGACTGGATTCATTTGTACAAATTTTAAAGGACTTTATGCCAGGATGCTTTCTGTCATATTTGATCAAATTCTGTTTAATGGTTTTTTATGTCCTTTAAATGTTTTCTATTGCTAATAATGGCAGCTATATTCTATTAGTAGTAGTGTTGTTTTTTTTAGAAGTTGTTTAAAGGATTTTCTATTCATAGTAACTGTAGCCATATTTGATGGCAGATCAACATCATTTGCACAAACTGGAAGGCATCTATACCAGGATTCTGTCAAATTTGGTTAAATTCTCTTGAGCAGTTTTTTTAATTAAGTAATTTAAAGGTTTTTCTGAATTTTAGTAATGCTTGCCATATTTAATGGTTGATCAGTATCATCTGAACAAATTTTAAAAAAACCTTCATGCCAGGATATTTTGTATCAAATTTGGTCAAATTCTGTTGAATGGTTTTTTGTTTTGAAGCAACCATGGCCATACTGAATGACAGATTGTTACCCATTGAATAAATCTGAAAGGTCGCAATGCCAGAATACTCCCACTGTAAAATCATGTTCAAACTGATCATGTGATTTTTGAGATGTAAATAGCAATTGTGAACAGATGACACACAACAGATGAAGGGCTGTACCATAAGCTCAATTGGCCTTGCGGAGAGTCAAGCTAAAACCTTTAACAATGAGGTTATTTAGTGTGAACAGACATGTATAAACATGCACATGGACATCAAAGTGATTGCCATGTTGAGCTTCCACCAAGGCTGGATCAACAGTTATGCGTCGTTCTGCTGTAACTGTAAAAATAAAATTTTGACAAGTTTTTTTGTATATTTGACCTCTGACCCCTATACAGGAACCCCAGGGAAGGGAGCTGAGAAATATTACTCCTTTTACAGATAGTTCCCAAATGGACAACTGATACCAAGTTTGGTGAATGTCCACCAAATGGACAACTGATACCAAGTTTGGTGAATGTCCACCAAATGGACAACTGATACCAAGTTTGGTGAATGTCTACCCAGCAGATTGGCTGGTGACAGAATAATAGCATGCAGTCAGACAGATATAGGGTATCACAACATACCTGTTGCTGAAGTGTAGGAATAGTAATGAATAAAGAATGTAATATTTAAAGTTTTAAAAGATATATACAAAAAAAATCCACATCATTTCTTAACTTATATCTATTACACTAAATATTTAGTTATTTCTGTAGTCATTAATTTCTCAAGTCTCTTTAAACTAAATAGTATTATCTGTATACAATTCATTTCAGAAATGTTAAGTTTTTTGGCTTACACTTTCCACCTATCCTGTACATGAATGAATGAACCTGAGGTCATTTCTCAGACATATGAGAAAGTTTTCAATTCATAGTAAGTACTGGGACCTAGACAGTCAACAAGGTTTCTCACTCTGTATTAGCATAGCTAGTCATCATTGGAATGGTTCTCAGCTGCCTTATCTGGGCTTTCTTTGGTGGCTGTATTTAATTGTGGATCTGCATCATTTGTATAAAATTGAAAGCCCTCTATGCCTGGATGTTTTACGTCAAGTTTGGTCAAATTCTGTTGAGCAGTTTTCAAGTTGATATCATTTAAATGATTTTCTATTTTTAGTAGTGGCAACTATATATGATGGCAGATTGGTAAAATTTCTACAGAACAGGAAGCCATCTATGCCAGAATTCTTTCTGTCAAATTTGGTCAAATTCCCTTGAGTGGTTTTGAAAAGTAGTCATATAAAGGATTTTCTATTTTTAGGAATAGTGGCCATATTTCATAGCAGATTGGCATCATTTGTACAAACTCAAAAGCCATCTATGCCAGAACAGATGGCTTTCTGTCAAATTTGGTAAACATTTTAAAAAATCTCTTGCAATGGTGGTCATATTTGAGAGCAGATTAGCATCATTCAAACAAATATGAAAATGGTTTTTGAGAGGAAGTTTTTAAAGGCTGTTCTATTTTTAGGAACAGTGGCCATATCTGATGGCTCATCATCCATTGAACAAACCTGAAAGGCCTTGATGCCAGAATGCTCCTTTTCAAAGCATGTCCAAACTGGTTATATAGTTTTTGAGAACAAAAAATAAAAATAGCTACTGTGAAAGGACAATGAACAATGGATGAAGGACCATACAAAAAGCTTACTTATGGACAGGTGAGCTAATAAAAACTTTATTGAGGTTAATTTAGCATGCGGACAGACATATGGATAAACATGCTCATGGACGCCAAGTGATTGTTATGTCGAGCTTCCACCAAGGCTGGTTCAACAATTATATGTCTTTCTGCTGTAACTGCAAAAATAAAATTTGGACAACAAGCTTTTAAAACTCACTGTAATATATGTTTTTGTATATTTTACCTCTCACCCCTATCCAGGGAAGGGAGCTGAGTATCATACTCCTTTAGCAGATGCTTACCAAATGGACACCTAATACCAAGTTTGGTGAACGTCAACCCAGAGGTTTAGGAGATGACAAGAGTAAATGTCAGATGGGCAGACAGATGTAAGGTATCGTGGTATACCTGATGATGAAGTGTGGAATTAATAATGAACTAAAAGTGTAATGAAATATGCCATATATACTCGCTTGTAAGTCGAGTCCAACATAGACCCTTTCCATGCACTGAGTATGCCTTTCATTTGGTTCCCTGACTGTCTTTGATCACATTTGTGAATGAGTAGGATAAACCACTGATTAATGTTAGATATTTTTAATTATGTTACTTACATAATATTATTTAAAACTGTGCTCAATTGATCAACTAAGATGAGCTGACCTGACACATGACCATGACCACTACCTCTTACGCAGGTAGGATTTGCATGCCTTTAATTTTTTTTTATTCCACCCTCTTTACTTGATCATGTTCAAAGATGTAATTATTGTGATAATACAAAGCAGGTCTACTTTGGATCATAAAAATGCAACAAACACTTCCACAAGTCAGAGATCAAAACACAGTTGGAACTTAATTAGGTTCTCTTGGAAACCCTCACGGGCATCACTGTGATGGTCGACTGACACTTCTCACGTTTGAATACAAGACGGCATATTGCACTTATGATTATTACACTAAAACCAAATCAAAAGATAAAACTGAAACACGAATTTCACTTGATAATTTAATTGGTATTTATTTCTTAAAGTGTTGTCACCAGTAGGCATTACGAACATTTAAATTGATTAGTATTTCATCACATTTTGTTATTTAGTGTACTGAGAATATTTTTTAAAAGAAAATGTACAAAATATATCACTTCTTATTAAACGCTGAGAATTTATATTGTCGATTCAAAATTCAGGGCACTAACTGGCCATTTTTATGATAAAGCGAGCATCATATCACGGTTTAATTTACCAATTTTGATCCCATTTTCTTCATGTACAGCAAATAGGAGCCTATTTTGGGGTATTTTTTTATAAGAAAAAATGGGATCCATACCTGCCAACCATGTTATAAGTGGGTTCACAAGTAATATGAGCACACTAAAATGATGCAGCAGTGTGCTCCTATCTGCATACAATTCATTTCAGAAATGTTAAGTTTTTTGGATTCCATTTTTCATCTATCCTGTAACTGAATGAATGAATTAGAGGCCATTCCTCAGAAATTATGAGAAAGCTTTCAACTCATAGTAAGTGCTGGGACCTAGACAGTCAACCAGGTTACTCACTCTGTATTAGCATGGCTAGTCATCATTGGAATGGTTCTCAGCTGCCTTATCTAGTCTTTCTTTTGTGGCTGTATTTAATTGTGAATCTGCATAATTTGCATAAAACTGAAAGCCCTCTTTGCCTGGATGCTTTATGTCAAATTTGGTCAAATTCTGTTGAGCAGTTTTTGATAAGTTATATAAAGGACTTTCTAGTTTTAGTTGTGGCAGCCATATTTGATCACAGATTGTTAACATTTCTGCAAAACGAAACCATCTACGCCAGGATTCTTTGTCAGATTTGGAAAAATTCCCTTGAGTGGTTTTTGAAAAGAAGTCATACAAAGTATTTTCTATTTTTAGGAATGGTGGGCTGGCATCATCTGTACAAACTTGAAAGCAATCTATTGCAGAACAAATGGATTTGTCAAATTTGGTAAAAAGTTTATCTTCTTTTTTTTTGCAATCGTGGTCATATTTTATGGCAGATCAGCATCATTCAAACAAATATGAAATACCTTCATGCCAGGATACTTTCTGTCAAATATGATCAAATTCTAGTGGTTTTAGAGAGGAAGTTGTTTAAATGATGTTCTATTTTTAGTAACAGTGGCCATATTGGATGATGAATCATCATCTACTGAACACATATGATAGGTCTTGATGCCAGAATGCTCCCTTTCAAAGCATGTCCAAACTGGTCAAGTAACTTTGTAAAGAAGAAAATAGCAATTGTAAATGGACAATGCATGAAGGACAATGCACAGTGGATGAAAAACCATACCAATAGCTCACTTGTGGACAAGTGAGCTAAAAAACTTGAACACTGAAGTTAATTTAGCATGTTGAAAGATATAAGGATAAACATGCTCATGGATGCCAAAGTGATTGCTATGTCGAGCTTCCACCAAGGCTGGTTCAACAATTATATGTCTTTCTGCTGTAACTGCAAAAATAAAATTTGGACAACAAGCTTTTAAAACTCACTGTAATATATGTTTTTGTATATTTTACCTCTCACCCCTATCCAGGGAAGGGAGCTGAGTATCATACTCCTTTAGCAGATGCTTACCAAATGGACACCTAATACCAAGTTTGGTAAATGTCATCCCAGCGGTTTAGGATATGATAAGAGTAAATGCCAGATGGGCAGACAGATGTAGGGTATCATGGTATACCTGATGATGAAGTGTGGAATTAATAATGAACTAAAAGTGTAATGAAATATACCACATATACTCGCTTATAAGTCGAGTCCAACTGCAAACAACATAGACCCTGATCTGCCATCGCATAATGTGCCAGCAGATCAGGGTCTATGTTGTTTTTTTACTCCCAACAAACTGCAAATCTGGGTCTGTGCAGTTTGCAGTTGGACTCAACTTAAAAGCAAGTATTGATGGTAATAAAGAAAAATATGTGCATTTAAAAATTCTGAATTTCTTAACTTATAAATATAACACTAAATATTATCAGTTATTTCTGTGGTCAGCAGTTTCTCAAGTCTCTTTTTAAACCAAATAATACTATTTGTATACAATTCATTTCAGAAATGTTAAGTTTTTTGTCTTGCATTTTTCATCTATCCAGCAGCTGAATGAATGAACCTGAGATCATTCCTCAGACATGTTAAGAAAGCTTTCAACTCATAGTAAGTACTGGGACCTAGACAGTCAACCAGGTTACTCACTCTGTATTAGCATGGCTAGTCATCATTGGAATGGTTCTCAGCTGGATTATCTGAGCTTTGCAACAGTGAAAATGTCTTTCAAAAAATCAGAACTGACATTATCTTTGATACATTAAAAAGGATGTAACGGATCTTTTGTTGACAAAACTACAGTTATTTCATTAATTGGACTGTATATCTACCACATTAACACAATCATATGAGAGGCAATGAAATAAAGCCAGAGCAATTAAAAGCAAATCTAGTAATTTAATGGTATGGATAACCCAAAGTCGGGTTGTTTTTTTTAAGACGATGGTGCATGTCAGATTAGCAAGATTAAGTCACATTTCCTTGGTACCATTCAAAGGCCATAAAACTTGAGATCAGTCTTAACCTTTTGCCATTTTTCTAAGAGTCTGTTGTATTCCTGCAGGTAGAAGCTGAAGACCTCATCACAATCCCTGCGCACAATACTATGACTGGGGTTGTATAGATGACAGTTGTCCCTCACCAGCATCATGTCATGATGAAAAACATCAAAATCTGAATACTTTCCATCCTGAAATACAAAGATAAACATTCATCAGCAACTGTTGCTCTACAACCTGCACATTCCTGCACATGCCACCACTGGTGCAATAAGAGAGATATACTTTTACAAAAAGAGGCCCAAGTGGTCCTGATATTGCTTTGACAAATGTAAGCTTGTGAAAGCAAATTCATACATGTAGTGAAACTGTGGAGTGGAAAGGAAAGTTTGTAGCACTTATCTGCCACATTGTCTATTAGGCCTAACAAAATATGTGTTTTCATGCTAAAAAATTGGATTGGTTGGTCAGAACAAGATATATTTAAATCCATATTTCTCATTCCATTTACAAAAAATGAACAATGGCTGCATGAGCTAATTTTACTCCTTTGATGAATGACCCTGTCAGTAGTACTCAACAACACAATGTTTTTTTAAGATAGATATATATACTCTCTATAAAATTACTTCAATAATTTGCATTTGTATTATGTAACTTGCTATAAATTTAAACCGACCATAATTAGCAAACAGCATGAAAAGGTAGTCATCACTGAATCATGCTTTCTAGTCTATGTCCAGTAGATGCTACAAATTCTGGGAGAAATAGAAAATGTGTTGATTAATGTGATGTCCAATACCGTTACCTATGAACAAAATTGAATGCAGTCTGATCACAACATTCAGAACATATGCAATCTGTTGGTTAGTTTCTTTTTTAAAATTCTGTTTTATGGTCAGAAAATTTCTAGGGTTGGCATCCGGAAAATATGAGGGTCCATATATTTAATGAATGATGGAAATAAAATTTGGAAGTGGTTCAGGAGAACATATTGGGTTATTGGTCTTTTTTGTTTTTTTTGTTTTCATTAAAAGCCATAAATACCAAATACAAAAATAGAATAATGTGTGACTAACATCATTTTATATATGAAATGCCATATAATGCATATACAAAATGTGTGGCTAATATCATTTCATATATGAAATGCCATATAATGCATATACATAATAATGTGTGGCTAATATCATTTCATATATGAAATGCCATATAATGTATATACATAATAATGTGTGGCTAATATCATTTCATATATGAAATGCCATATAATGCATATACAAAATGTGTGGCTAATATCATTTCATATATGAAATGCCATATAATGTATATACATAATAATGTGTGGCTAATATCATTTCATATATGAAATGCCATATAATGCATATACATAATAATGTGTGGCTAATATCATTTCATATATGAAATGCCATATAATGCATATACATAATAATGTGTGGCTAATATCATTTCATATATGAAATGCCATATAATGCATATGCATGTGACAACATATAAAAAAAAAACAAATATTACAAACATTTTAATAAAAGCAATACTATTTTAAGGTGTTCAGTGGCTCTTAATTTTTGTTAGGCAATGAGGTTACTGATGTGCATCAGAAACACACAAAAAATATTATATATAAAGTATTAGTTTATATACTTTCTTTTCTGATTTTTATTTTAGTTTCTTCTGCTTTAAATGACTGATTATTCAATTTAATCCCTAAAGGTGTATTATTTTGATGATTTATATAACTTTGATTGAAATTCATTTTATGTTAAAAAAAAATTTTCTTCAAAAGTTTGAAGTTATCTGTTCACAACCCAAAATCTGTGATTCTCAATAGACCTGATAATAGGTTACTTCACCTGCTTTAATATGCAAACTGCTATTCAAAGTCAGCCAATCACATGCAAGATTACCTCAATACTATTCATGGATCTAGCTCATTATCAAACTTATCTAACATTTTGATGACATAAGCCCATATTTTTCAAGTTTATCAAAATCAGATCAGAGATATGGCTTACACAGGGGCAACAAGCTCAGCCAATCAGATGCAATATCACCTAATTAGTATGCATGGCACTCACTCTTTATCGAACTCACCCAACATATTAATGATATATGCAATTTTATTAAGCTGATCAACACTAGATCAGAAATACTGCCTCTAAAATGGTAATAAGGTTAACCAATCAGGTGCAAAATTGTAATATATTTTTTTATAGTAGTAACCAGCAATTGTAGTAGTTGCAATTGTTGTCGTTCTTATTAAGTTGTGATGAGGAATGAAGTTGCATTTTATTCACAAGTTCTTATTATGTTTACATAGTTTACTCTGAGCAAGAGAAATATAGTTTGGTCAGTAAACCTTAAGTGGATGCTGCCCTATTAATTTCTCATTTCTCTTTCCTGTCTATCCAAGTAATAAACGGAACAAGCTTTATCTTCCAGTTTTACCTCTTTTGAAAAGATATAAATAAAAATTATTCCTTCATAAATATAACTTAAATAATTTCATCCATATGCTTACTAATTATTCAGTAAAGTAATTTTTTAATTTAATTTAAACTTCTGAACAATATTTAAGCTCTCTGACATTGATTCAGTGAAGAAATTAAACAATAACAAACATTTTAATATATGTTCTTAATGGAAAGGAATATATATTAGCTTATTCTGTGATGATTATTTGAAAACACATCACTGTCTTGACTCTTGAAGAATTTGTCCTAGGTAATTCACTTAATTAGGATTCAGTTAGTTTTGTCTCTTTTTTGTACACCCATTAATAAATTTTATGTTCCATTTTTTTTTCAGACTGTGAAAGGTCATTCTCCTCAATTAATAGAATTGAGAGTGCTTTAAGGAATAGGTTGACACAGAGGGTACTGAACTATCTGATGACAATCAGTACTGAAGGACAATCCTTAAAAGACTTTAATTCTGATGTGGTAGTCAGTATATATGGCAAAAAGAAGAATATCATTTATTCAAAGAAAGAAACAAATAAGATAGACATTAAGCCTTGTTATAACCTAGGTAAATAAAGAATGTAAAATATATACACTTCTTTTTTATTTAATTGATATTAATTTGTTTCACTTTTATGACGTTAACGCATGCTTTTTAAAACATTTTATGACCCTAACGCGCTTACCCCGATGCTATCAAAAACTTCTGGGGAGATCACTGAGAAATATGGACTCCAGAGTGATAACAAGCAATTGTTGACAGAGGCACAACAGATGACAAATGCAGGGCCACATCATAAGCTTACTTGGCTTTATGGCTAGGTGAGCTAAAAATCAATCTTAGAAATATTAGGCATGTTATATTTTATGTAAATTTAATGGTAATTGTTTTCTTCAACAAATGAAATCAATATCATATTTAATATTCAGTTAACTTATCCTCTGCAGTAATACATGTTTGCATCCTCAAGTCTGTAGCTATAAACTGCTTTTCCAATTTAATGGTAAATAAAGTCTGTGGTCTGTTCTGTTCTGTTCCAAATATTTTTTACATTCAGTTAAAAAAAACAAAAAAACAACCAATGTAATAATTGATGTCAAAACTTGTTTCAACAAAGCCTTTAGTGGTCTCCAGCAGCCACTGTAAACATTATCATGCAGAAAATAAATTCAGACTAAAGTGATCTTGACCAATGAAATGTTGGCCATGTGACATGGCATAAAAACAATAAAATACCAAACTGGAGGTACTATAATGAATTGATTAAACCCAGACAATAATTTTGTTTTTCTGCTTCAAAATATATTATTGTTGCCTGCCTTCAGAAGCCAGAACTTACTGGGTGGAAGACACTGGCTTGAAGTAACATTGGAGTGAGAGCCAGTATGACCATTATTAGAAGCATAGTTCATGAATCAGTGAGTACTTGATTAACCACTCCAATTGAGGCCTCACATGAAAAGCATGCAGTCCACTTATTTTATTCCTACACACCCACAACAGAATACACAGTTAACAGGTTGAGGGGTAACCTACCACAATATACAATGTACAGTCATTAATAGGGATAGTTTACCACTAAACAAACATATTTCCTTTATTTCCAACTGCACTGGTCAGAAAGGGTCATCTGTGTAAGCATAGAAAAATAAATGTGGGTAATGAGATAAAAACAAATACTTAATTTATACTAAAGAAGTATAAAAGGGAGGTCACAGTGACCTCTGGTTGTAAAGGTGTAGTACTAACTTAGATGCATCCAATTAAGTTTCATGATTCTAGCATAAACAGCACCCAATAAATAAACTTTAACACAAAATTTCAACAGTCACTGAAGCATGAAATACAGGTCACAGAGACCTCTTTTGCAATAAAGGTGTAGCACTTATCAAGATACATTCCCACACCAAGTTTAATAATTCAAGGTAGGAAAATGCAAAACCTTGACCAAAGCCAGTAAAAGACAAAATGCAGGTCACTGAGAACTTATTTAGTTGTATGGGTGTGGTACAAACAGAGATGAATATCATCATCAATATCATGATTCTAGTATGAACAGTGCCTGAAAAATGATCAAACACAAAAATTAAACCAAGTCAGTTAAGTGCAAAATATGGGCCACAATGACATACCTCTGCAAAGAGTAGTGCTCATCAAGATGCATTTTCTCACCAAGTTTCATTATTCTAGATAGGACAGTATGTATATAGCATGCAACAAACCTAAGTAGTCATGAGCTAAACACAAAAACTGAACCCAAGCCTGTAAAATGTAAAGCAAAGTCAGTAAAACATGAAAGATGGTCACAGTGACCTAAGTTTTGTGATGACGTATAGTACTCATCAAGATGCACCCCCTCACCAAGTTTCACAATTCCAGGTAAAATAGTTTGTATATGGGGTGCAAAAAAAAATATGTGGTCATGAGATAAATGCAAAAACATAATCTGTCATTAAAATGTAAAATGTAGGTCATAGTGACTTTCTTTTGTTGTAAGGGTATTGAATTAACAGAGATGCATACAATCATCTAGCTTGATCATTCTAGCATGAACAGAGCTTGAGAAATAACATAAAACAAAAAATGTAACCAAAACAGTAAAGTGTGAAGTATGGGTCATAGTGACCTACTTTTGCGATGAGGGTATAGCAATTACCGTAATTCATCCCCTAACCAAAGGGATGATTGCAGGTATAATAGTATGTACATAGGGTGCAAAACCAAGATAAATGCAAAAACTTAACCAAGAATTTATCAATCATGTACATATGTACAAAGTTCTCCCCCTTAACCTCCTCCCCTGAGGGTAGGGCTATGAAACTTCAAACTGATGCCTATGACCTCGAAGAAAGAATGATTGAGATGCAGTGAGGCTGCACAAAGTTTATATGTGTGGACATCAACTCCAACACCGGGGATAATACAATAGCTCTATTTCATAGAGAAGAGGTGAAAATTACATCTTTGTTAAATACTGCCAATATATCTGACTAAATATTTGTAGTAATCAACAAACATCATGCCAAGTACCTTTAAATGATAAATTAGAGGCAGATCCAGGTTTAATTCTGTGAAGAGGTGGGTAATTTTGCACAAAAAGGCCAACTTTCTATGCTTTCTCTGAACAATAACTGCAAAAAGAAGAGTGTGTATGTTTTGACTCAATCCCTGGAACCCTCTTTGGATCCACCACTGAAAAGCATGTCCAAAACATCTGACTAATTATGAATGTAATATCTAGCCAACTCCATCAAGAGCATACTCTAAATCCGTAGTAATTATACACACATATTAATCCTGTATATATTAGTCACATAATCAGGGTTGCATATAGGATTTAGTACATTTGGGCACTGTCCCTCTTCAAGCTGAAGAAAGGGAGACCAATCTGGAAAAGAGGGGGATCGATCTGGTCATAGTTTGGGGCTCTGAACAGGGTATAAAAAATAACTCAAAATGAAAGCAGAACAAGAGCGAGTGTATTGGTGTTAAAATATGACAGTGAAAATACATATTCTCTTTTTGTTAGTTAATGTTTTAAAGTTTATTGGGTTTTGTTTACACTTGCCAGTAAAAAAACATAACCAGCCTGCATTTCCACCATACAGTCAATGACTCATATGTCCATCCTTCAGATTATGAAACAGCACTGAATGTTTGAACTTTTCTGTCACATGAAAGTACAACTGAAATTAATAATTTCCAAAAATATATCCAGTACAGATTTGTTCTTTGAAAGTGTAATAAGGAATTGTGGGTCAACATAAGCTAAACATCATGTATGATGCGCCAGCATTGCTATCATCTGTGTCAACATAGATCATTCAAAATTTATCAATAGCACAAAATGGCGTAGATTAAGTTCTGCTTGTGCATTATATGATGGCAGTCCAACAGTATAAGACATCAACCCTGATATGTAGTGGTGGTGGTGGGGGGGGGGGGGTCAGGGGTCCACGTCCTACTGCCATAACAATCAGTGCTGTCGAGCTGTTCTAACAGCATCAACAGGAAAACTGGAGGCCAAATTTTCAACAATATCTCACATAGTTGGCAGTCCATATCGACATTATTGCACAGCTTAGGGTCTAATTACTTTATTTGTACTTTATTTACTCTGGTGCCTTTTGCCCAAATAAGTAAATCATATCACAATTTAGTGGTTGCTTTTATAAAACTCTGTTGACTGCCATTTCAGTTCTTTGAAGAACAATGGTACCTGAGGAATGCTAAAGTCAGATGAACCAGGGGTGCAATTCCTTTAATGAAACATATATGTCTAATCACATTCAGCCTAATGTGATTAAATATATTTGTTCTGTTAAAGAAACTTAACTGGCAGCTGAACTAAATTTGTCATTCCTCTGCTACCATCGCTTTTCAACCAACTGAAATTGTGGTCCATAATAGCAACAAAGTACAGGAGTAAAACAGGTTATTTATAAATTTCTTGGAAATAAAGCATGCTCGATTCTTGAAAATTGGCACCCGATCCTTGTTTTTTGCATGATACTGCAGGCACACATTCAAAATTTTTGTGCAAAATTTTCTATTTTAGCAGGATTTTCACAATCATGCATCCTAGATGCAACCCTGCATAATGAACTAACAATATAATAGTAGTAAATGATTTACAGATGGTGTAAGAAGTGAAGTATGCTATTTACCTCAAGCTTTTTCCTGATGGTACCGAAATCCATAGGGTTCTTGACAATGCTGTAGTAATCAGGGGCATCTGCTGGATCCACTGAAAAAGGAATCCGAGGAATAAGGACAAAACTAAACATCTGTCTCTTGAAGGGGCTGACACTCTACAGTCGGAAAAGAATTTCCATGAATTAAATATAAGACTATTTCTCCTTTTTAACTTCGGAGTGTTAAAACCATCTCTGATATTCTTGAGCAATAAGATTTTCCAATTAGCTACTGTGTCAGCCTTATTGGATGTAAGACTGTCACCATTTTCATTTAGGACAAACTAGACACCATTAGAAGACTTTTGGTGAAAACTCCATGCCAATATTACCATCCATTCAGGAGAATTAGTGACAAGATTTTCAAAGTAGCAGCCATATTGGCTGTCTGTAGGACACCATTTTCATTTAGGACCAACAACACATCATAAGAAGTCTTCTGGTGAAAACCCCATGTTGATATGACCAACAACACATCATAAGAAGTCTTCTGGTGAAAACCCCATGTTGATATTACTTTCTGTTCAGGAGCAGTAGCAATAATATATCAGACCTAATTCTCTATCACCCTAGAACAGTCCTTGGGTGAACATCAAGTCTCCAATGTGCTTTCCAGTGCACTTTCAAACACTTTCAAATAGTCACCAAGTTTCCAAGCACTATCAAACATGTACTTGCAATGTACAAAAACTGAGGAGATCTTGCAATGGCTTGGACTCGGACTGTATCCATGAAAAATACAGATAGTCACACCACCTTTGTTGGTTTTGGCTACAGGACACTAACTGGCAATATTATTTCCTCACTGATATTACTTTCATTAAATTCCTTTTAAAACTTCTTTTTTTCTGTTTTTCAGAACACAAATGAGTGATAATGGAAGTCTGCCAATCTGTATCAGGATGCTTACATCAATGTGTGCATGGGTGCATTGTCATCTTCTCTGTACCTTTAAGTATGATTGCGAGCGGTTTGTATAAAAGAAATTGGTCCATGATTTTTCTATTCACGAACTGAAATTAGGTGGAGATTGAATAATTTATAAATTTCAGGGTACACATGCTCCTTTTCTACTAATTTTTTTAATACATGTGATGCAATTTTCAGACTTCTCAAATACAAACTGCAGGGCTATTCAAATGTGCTATTGTTCTCAATTTCTGCTTCTCCTGGAGACCTGCCAACCCTAACAAGACCATCCCAGTAAGGTAGTCAGTATTTGTCAACAAGTTAGACCAATTTTCAGTAAGACGTTACAAAATGTTATCTACTTCTACTGTCCACTTGGAAAACATGCATTTTAAAAGTTCAGAAGTGCAGTTCCAAACATCTTGGAGGTCAATAGCTTTAGCTTGATCTCTCAACTCGATGTGATCTTTGTTTGATTTTGTTTATTTCTAATTTCACAAGGCAACGGCAATCATCTATCCCTTCACGAGCGATACTGAAATCAACACATTTATGTCCAATTAGGGATCATCCATAAAGGACGTCCGCAAAGATGGGGGAGGGGGGGTTTGTTCAAATGCGGACAAGGGGGGAGGGGGTGTAAAGGACCTTGTGGACGTCCGCAAGCTAGTATTTTTTGTTATGATATTCTGTGTTGAACAGCTACTTTAGGCCTACTGAATGTATTCCAGTATGTTTTGCGGACGTCCTTTATGGGTGATCCCTAAGTATAAATTATTTGTTAATTTCAATTTGTACGATTCGTGCCACAGAATATATATGAATGTGGTGGCTGACCATGCGACTGCAGAGCTAGTGCCTGAATAAAGACTTTTTAAAGAAAGAACTTTCTGTTTATTTTTTTCTTTGTTTTGAGCTACATGTTGTGATGAGATCAGTGAGCGTTGTATTTTGAGAGCACCAGCTATTACACTGCCAGACCATAGAGCAGTGTATAATGCTAGATGGGGACGTCCGCAGCCGGGGGAGGGGGGGGTAGGGGTAAGCCTCATGCGGACAAAAGCGGACAAGGGGAGAGGGGGGTAGGAAAACAGGTATTATCTGCGGACGTCCTTTATGGACAACCCCTTAATGTAATTGTTGTCTTTTCTACCTTTTTTCCAAGCACAACCAAGAATCTGAATATTCCTTTTTATACTTCTATGCTAACTGTTTGAACTTTGTAAGATGCTGATTGGTAATTTTGTTTGTTTCATGACATTTCTAGATAATTGTATAATGTAAAAGCAAAAGAATGATCAAACAGGCATTCTGAATGAAAAACATGAGCAAATCAAAGCATCTGATGTATTCCTCTAAATTTAGTTTGGTTCCCTGACCAACTCGATGAATCTAATATGAAAGCCTGTATCCAGATCAAACCTAGACAAAGTCAATATCTAGATTTGAAAGAATGATCATATTTTCGTATTGTTTCCTATTATTCCATAAGTCCATAATTTACGAGTCATTTTAGTAAAACTTGCAGTCAAATTCTAAAAGTTGGCAGGTCTGCACATGCATGGTACCATAGGAACACAATCTGGGCCTAGAGTGAATTTGACTTGGTTTTTCTTTGAATACATTTTTTGGGCTACTGGTTGTCCTCATATTTTATTACAGAAATATGCATCAACACAGAAGGATTATTTCTTCTGACATCCAAATGCAATTTAGAAATAGGAACTACTCTGGCAGCAGCTCAATCACACCAGGTTAAGCTGTGCATTGACCTTTCATTATAGAGTTTTTCTAGTGCTTTCCAAGGCTTTTTTCCAGGCAGGCAAGACACTGCCTATTGTGGCAAAAATGTAATATAAATGCATGCTTCAACCTGTGGGGTTAAAATTACCTGGCTGTGTAAACCATGCAGCAGCATCCAGATCACTTTTGTCTCTATTCATACCCCTGTACCTGCTAACTTTGTTCAACACCCTGAAAGAGGAAATATAAGCTGCAAGTAATCTCAAACAAGAATATTATTATAATCATACTTATAGTTTTCAACAATTAATATATAAAAAAAATAAAGCCACTAAATAACTCTTTCTTGCATCAAAAGAATCCTCTTCAAGAAACGAAAGTGTAATAAATTGATGCAATCTATTCTGGAGAAGTAATCAATAGATTATATATATATATAGAATGTACGCTGTATCTTTGAAATACGAGTTGTATAAATTTATACAACTCATGGTATATCAAAGATTCAGCGTACATACTATACATATATTTTATTTATACTACATACAATTTACGTGTATTTTACATTTTAAAAGGGAAATAAAAGTGACGGCCATAAACTGTGCAATGTGAAGGGAGTGAACTCTTCAAAACCCCCTCTCATTTATGTACGTCCAAAAAAGAAGTTCTTTAGTGACTCTTAATTTCATTTAAACTTCATTCTTATTAATTAATATAGGTTTTGATTTGTATTTAATAAATGAAATGAACAAACAGAGCCGACAGTTAACATTCAAAGTGTTGTAATAATGTAAATGCAAACGTTGAACTTGCAGCATTCAGTGTCACGAACAGTGACAGCACAGCCATTTGCATCGAGCTACAAGGCATGTCAAATGAAGTCAGAAATCCCAAAATAATGAAGGAACAAGATGTAATTAAACATATTTAACCCTAATGACAGTTCATTTAAGTCATGACTGTCCATATTTCGCTCTTCCTACTGACTGTCAGTGTCACTTTCTATAATTCTCCTATGTTTCGGTTGTGGGGCCCCTGTATGAGAAGTCGACTGTTGAAAAAAGTTGACCCGATCAGGAATCTCACTTACGTTGTTTTGTGGGAGGTTCATAACAAACATATTCTGTAATGTGCTCTTTAATCCATAGAATGGGTTGCTGATAATATGATTCTGCTGTATATTACATGTTTGGAAACTTGAGATATTACAGTCTGAATTAGATACTTCCTGCTAGTGGTGTTTGTCATTTTCTTTCTCTCTGTCATATTTGCTTTTTCTTTCATTCTTTTCATCATGCATCCCTGTTTGTTAATTCCGACGACTTGTTTTCTCAACCATTTTGGGTTTGTAGCTGTGATCGGCATAGTATTGGGCGCAATATAGAAGGGATCTTCTGGTTGACAAACTTGCATCTCTCTTGTGGTTGTCTTTGTTTTGATACATTTTAGGATTAATGACCCCGATGTCTTTCACACTGTCTCCTGTTCTTGATTTTGTCTGCCTTTCATTGAGTTCAAGATACTCCTGACCATTCACATCTTTTTTTAGTATAACATCCCCCCCCCCCATTTCAAATTGTAATGTTCAGTCACTCCCCTCAAACTAAAATGCACAGAGTTGTTAAACCACATTGTGTTAACAATGGCTTCAGGTGTTTCCATCCTCATCAGTTTTTTGTTATACAAAGCATTTATTTCTTCATCTGTGATTGGCTGACTGCGATAAGGTTTATTTCTTTTTCCTTTAGATTTTAAATCTCGTTGCTTTGCCTGAAGAGCTTCTCTTGTTAATGTAAAATTTTTGTCATTTCCTCTTATGATTGTACTTGCATATTTCTTTATTTTTAGGTGGCGATCAACAGAGCTGATGATGCTTCTTAAGCTGTTGGGCTCAAACTCATATCCATCTTTTTTCCTAATGGCCAGGTGCTGATCCAATTCAGATGGAGGAATTTTTTATAAGTTTTGGGATTCATTTTTTTTATTTTATGCAAGAATTCAGTAACAAGCCTTACATCAAAAAGTGTCTTTTTTTAGAGTACTGTATATACTCACTTACAAGTCGAAGTTTTTTACTGAAAATTCGATTCATGCATAGTAGGGGTCGTCTTATAAGCGTGACATACAAAATTATACTGTCAATTGAAATATTTTTATGTTTTCATGCCACTATTCCCATTCAGAATACATGGTATGTACTGTGTTTATCCGTTTCATGACGGTATTCATTACACAATAATTGTATCAACAGTTATTTAGATTTTAATCATTTGAAAATATTACCGGTACATTAAATAGTACCTACCGCAAAATGAAGTGTCCATCAATGTTGTTTACCATGGGTGTTTACGAGCAAGTATACTGCTTCCATTTTCGTGCAAGTCCGAACCTGTATTTATATTAATATTTGTGTTTTGATGTATAAACACTGTGTTTGATGCAATAAAAGTTTTGATTTAATTTGTATTTTCCTTTTCCGTAAGTCAGATTTAATTATCTGCCAGTGCACATAGGCCGTTATGCCCTTGGTTTGTAAAGGCAACACTCACTTTGTTTTTAAGTTGACAATCCTTTTGATCGAGCTGCGAATTTAATACTTGTTCAGTGCCAAGTGGAGTTCTGCAACTTCCTGTGCATGTTTGACCTTAATCCCTTAACTTGTAAAGCCACCAGCCTCTTTGTTTTCCCATGTGACAACCCTTTGATCAAGCAGCAAGTTTGATACTTGTTCAGTGCTACGTAACAGAGGGTGGTTACTTGAACTCTCTGTGATCTTGCCGCACAACTGACACATGTTCAGTTGCAGCCTTTAATAGATTTCACCGACTTTATGATCAAAGTGTTACTTAGAGAGCCCAAGCTCAGTCTCTACATAAGTACCCGCATATGACAATAAAGCTGAGGAATGGGGGTTGGATGATATTTACGATGACTAGACAACAATTTACAATGACTAGACGATAATGGAGAATTTCAGAACTTTATCAGACAATGATGACTAATTCTTGGTCTTTGTACCAGATGACATTAGATAGTGAAATTTATATGATACCATGAATCACAAAAATGTGATCCTGATTTATTTGTAAGCAGTGTGGAATTAACATATTACAGGATATTATAAATTGGATCATTCTGAACTACTATTTTTATACCAGTATGTGACCTATAATTGAATTCAGAGATTTATCATATGAATGGATTTAAAATGTCAAGTATTATCGATTTCAATGGATTTTCTTACATGAAGATGGACAAATTGTAAGTTGTCAATGTATTTGTGACATATTCTACTCGATAATATAATTGTATTTTACATCTTTTTTTTCCTATCTATATATCTATCTAGTTTGGCTTGTTTATTTTTCCAAAGTGCAACTCTGACTCACTGATGACAAGTCAGATGGATCCGACTTGCAAAATACATCCCCGACTTATATGTTGGTCAAAGAGAAATTGGCTTTTTGCAGCCCTAAAAAAGGGGGAGGGGGCGACTCATAGTTTAGTTAATGTATATACGGTATTTGCATTGCTTGCTTTCTATAAATTTCAATATGTCATCAGGCTCATGGTGTACACATTTATCTTCACTGACAGTCTCACATTTGGACACATTCATTGACAAATTTCTCAGCCAAATCTCTATCAAACTCTTCAATTAATTCACAGTTTAATAGATTGAAGGTTGCTTCATCATCTTGCTCCTTTTCTGATGTCCTTGTTTTCTTGTTTCCACAGAGTTGCACAGAATGTTTGCTGATTTATTGCAAGAGGGAGAGGCTGGAAACAGCAGTGTTGACAGAGATGACAGCAGACGACACAGGGTGGAGCTCAATAATATTTATTTCCTGGACTCGGTATGTTTGGTTTTATTTGTTTAAAAAATTTAGTTTATATAAAAAAAATTGAACATGAAAATATTTTTCTTGTTATTTTCTCCTTTTTTAATGTATTATTCTAAGAAATCCATAACCAAGTTCAGAGAATATAGTAGCTATGAAAACATGATCATTATGCATATTCATACACCATGGACAAATCACAATTTTATATACCTATACTATGGGTATATCAAATTGCTTTATACCAACACTTCAAAAGTCATGTTATTTTTAATGTATGTGGTGTGTATGTATGTATGTATGTATGTATGTATCTATCTATATATATATATATACACCTCTCCCTCGATAACTCGCGCACAATGGGGTCCAAAAATATAGACCGCTCTATAAGCGAGGACGTGAGTTACCGAGGGACCTAAAAAAATTAAGAAGGGGATGCCATCCCCACTGGACATAGAGAAAACCGCAGTGTGGGGTGGGTAACGGGGCTGTTTAATGGCTGAATACTTGTTTTATAATTACATTGGGAATAATTATCAATAAAAAGCTTTTTCTAATGTAGTTGTTTGCTTTTCTGTATAAATTACCTTTATTTTCAAGATAACGAACCTCTGAACGATCGTTAACAACATTAGTCCAAGTGGTTTCAACAACACGTGTACGCGAATACATTGTGTATTACATCACTGCTTTTTGTTGTTTGTTGTCGATTCACAACTAAACAAGATTCCTTTTTTCAAAAACTAGGGACATTTATTTCGTGAAACAACCTTCAACGTCGACACTCAATTTATTTATTGTTCTATTAATAAAAAATAATGCCGTGATTTCATATCAAGTAACAGTGAAACTTCTTCTCATCCTTGAGGAAATCCATGAGTAGCAAGTTGGAAATTTTATGCTCAATACAAACTCTGGAACTCGCTTCTCCATAATGAACCGTATCTGTAAAACAAAGCTTTTTATTCACCAAGTACTCATTTGGCTTGGTTGCCTTACTATCTTTGATCACATTTGTGAATGAGTAGGCTACTTTAAGGTAGTTTAATTATATTACTTACATATTAATATTTATAACAGTGTTCGATTGATCAACTGAAATGAGTTGACCTGACACACGGCAGTGACCGCTAGCTCTTACGCAAGCAGGATTTACACGCCTTTTAACTTTTCTGTTATTCCACCCCCTTTGTTTGATTTGATACAAAAGATGTAATTAACGTGATAATACAAAGCAGGTCTGCTATTAATTGAGTGTAACAACACAACAAATACTTCCGCAAGTCGGCGATAAAAAAACAAATGGTCAGCACTTAATTAGATTCTCACGGAAACGCTTGCGGCGATAGCTGGGTCAGTTGAATTATATTTTTCACGTTTGAATACAAGAGGGCATATTGCATTTATGATGATTACACTGAAACCAAATTAAAAGATAGAACTAAAACACGTATTTCACTTGACAAAACTCATTTAATTGGTATTTATTTTTAAAGTGTTGCCACCAGTAGGTTTATGTGACGTTTTCATTGATCGAAATTTCATCGCATATTGTTATTTATAGTGTACTGAGAATGTTGTTTGGAAAGAAGAATGAAAAAAAATATATGACTTCTTATTAAAAGTTGAAAATTTCATGATGTTGATTCAAATTTCCGAGTACTAACCACTGGTTTTGACGATATCAAGGTTTTATATACTAATTTTGATCATGATTTTTGTCACCTTCAACAAATAGGGTCCTTTGTTTTTTGTTTTTTTGTTTATTTGTATTTTCTACTTTAAAAAAAAAGGGATCCACATCTGACCCGCGTTATAAGCGGGTTCGCGAGTTATCTGGGCGCGAGTTATCGAGAGAGCGGTGTGTGTATATATATATATATATATATATATATATAATTTCATGTTTCCTTTGGAATCAGTGAGAGGACATGGAACAAGGTAAACGTGGCAGTTTAGAATGTAGGACAGGTATCATTATTGATATGTCGGGCATCAATATCCTTTGCAGGTACAAAATCGATTTCAGCAAACCACTTGTTTTACTGTAAGAAAAAAATCAATATATGCACAATATAGGTTAAATTTAGCCCCCAGTTAAGTGTGGACAGCAATGCAAGTAGAGAATTTTCATAAAAATGAATTGTCTGTAGAGTTCTACTATATGTGTTTGAATAAAATATAACAGGTACTTTTTTTTGCACAGATGAGAAGGTGTCAAGGTAAAACTGAATGGCACTTTAAACAGATTATTGGCTATATTGTGCCAAGGAAAATGGGAACCAAGTGCCTCACCCAGGGATACAGTGAGGCAGCCAACTCAGGCTGGCATGGGTGGGTGACCCAAATTGAAAATCTTCTGAAAAGACCTCAGAATTTCACTCATACATGAATCCATTTTGTGTGTTTAAAATTTCATGCATCTCCATGGGAGGTTTTGGTTTTTGTGGGGTTTAACGCCATTTTTCAGTACATGATAGGCTATACATAGCGGCCAAAATATTTGGTGGAGGAAGAACCCAGGAAAACCCCAAGAAGAACCATCAACCCATGGGAAGCTACTGGCAAGCTTTCACACATACCCACAATGCTCGAGCCAAGACTCAAAACTCACATGGACAGAGGTGAGATGTATGAGTGATCCGTAAAGGCGAGTGCCTTAGACCACTCGGTCGCCTGGGGCCCCTCTCCATGGGTGGACAGTAGTACATATTTTGGATGGAAATAACCAAGTTTATTAAAACTTACCCCACTGCTGCCCTTGTCCAACCTCCATGTGCCCCCAGTGGGGGGCTATCATCTGTCGATCTTCTTTTTCTTTTGACCAACTGAAACTGATTGGCATCATAAAGAGAACCAGAATCTGAATAGATCAACGACTCTGACAAACCTGAAACAATAGGCAAGTGAACAAGTTAAATCTCCTGGGAAGATTACACAGACTCAAATAAGCCAATAAATATGTGTAGTCAATATGGTACAGATGTTCTCTTATAACCTGTGATTCATGACAAAGACAATATTTTACTCACATGATATATTATTTTGTTCATGGTGATATGTTCTGACATTTATTTGACAATTCAGTAAAAAAACTGTTTAAACAATGTGTTTGTAACAAGAGTCCCCTGAAGGGAGTGATGCTCTCTTGCCCAAAACAGAATTTCTAGTAGTCTCAGATAAGTCCATTTCTTCCTTTCAAATGCTGAATATTGAAGCCATTTCTGCTATTCTTCAGAAGCTCCAGCATACCAAATCTGGTAGCAAAACTATTATCTTATATTTAAGTTAACATTTCCATAAGATACCTGTCTGATTGGTACCATATTTATTTACAAGCAACTAAATATCATAAGAAGTCTTTTAATAAAAAACCCATATCATTATGTCTATCCTTGTAGAAGAAGTAGCTATAACAAAATTTCCATGATGGCCACTATAGTGTCCATTTTGGAGGTCAGATCAGCACCTTTTACATTTAGAAGCAACTAGATATCATAAGAGGTCTTTAAGAGAAAACCCAAGGTTGATGCAACCATCCATTCAAAAAGAGTAGCAATAACAAGATTTTCAAGATGGCCATCATGGCAGCCATTATTGTAGATCAGATCATCACCATTTTCATTTAGAAGCAACAAAACATCATAAGAAGTCTTTTAATGAAATCTCCAAGTCGATACATTCATCCATTCAGAATGAGTAACGATTACAAGATTTTCAAGATGGCACCATGTCAGCCATAATGGATGTCAGATCAGCAAACTATATATTACAAAGAAGTCTTTTATTGAAAATCCAATGTTAATTTGACCATCCATTCAGGTAGAGTACTAATAATATTTTCAAATATGACCAGTGTGGCAGACACAATGGCAGTCATATTGCCAAATTTTATATTTGAGAAAAACTCTTGTCACGATACAAATGCATACCAAGTTCCATGAAAATATTTCAAATGATTCTGGCAATATTAACTCAACATGGTTAACTGGACATGAGTGTAGCAGACAAGCACAATTTGTATAGCTTGTCTGCTACAATTTGTATAGCTTGAATGCCAAGGCCTGCATGTCAAGTCCACAATCAAACCATCTCTGTAGAACGTGTTATCTTGACACCAAGATCAAAAGGTTGAGCAGGCATGTCGCAGAATGATTTATCCTAAGTATGGAGAAAATACATCACAGAGTTTAGGAAATATAAGCAAATTAACAAACCTTAACCCCAAGATCTAAGGGGCAAGAGCGCATGTCGCAGAAGGAATTGACCAGATGCAAAATGAAATATAACACTAAACATGTGGTCCAACTCAAGTGAAACCTATGACGAGCTACTTGACAAACATGGCAAAACTATTTGGACTCAACACTCATCCCAACAATTTATCTGAGAATTTTCTACCTTTCAAAACCACTCGTCACATCTGACAGAAAGCAAGAGGTTGAAGTAAAGATTGATATGTAAAATATGTGAAATTTTCTGATCTTGCTGACAATCAAGTTAACATTTCTTCCAGAATACTTTGCAGTCTGCACAAGTCTAAGGAATCACATACAATACACCTAACCATGCAAGCACTGAGCAGAAAATGAAAGATATATATATATACACACATACATATATATATATACACAATTTTAAAATGTATTGAAAGCTGGATTAAATTTGTGTGTTTACATTTGAAAGCATCTCCTGGCCCCACACTCTCTCATTCATGATCATTTGAATTTGTTGTCTTGTATATCTCAGACTGCACTGCATTTGTATTATATATTTAATTACCTATTAATTACCTGACTGATTACCTGTATTTAATTATTTATTAAATTTCTCTACTTACAGTTAAAGTGCCTTAATAATCTTCAAGCATAGTATATACCAAACATATTCATTAATTTATGATTTAATATGTGTGATGTATGAAGAAATGTTAAGTTAAAGGCACTGTAATCAGCCCAGATCAGCTGCCAGAGCATATTCCAGGGCAAGGCAATCGACTAGCATTGCCTCAGCATTAAACTGTTTTATGTGATTATTTGTCAGTTTGTTGCTGAACACCAAACAACCTAATGAATAAAAAAAGCCCTTATTGATTAGGTCAAAATTGCATGTTTACAAATTCATTTAAGTACATTTCTCTCCGCTGTTTTGAATGAACATTTTGTACATACAAACCGATGGTAATTTCTGTCCAATATTTTGATGTTTAGCTGATCATGAGGTCGAGAGCAAGCTTTGATTCATCCCAGGCATTTCTGCAAACTTTGATGGGGTTTGGAGAACGGAATACATTTCACATCGCCAGCAAGTTGGTCTGGGTTTTTTCCAAGTTACAAAGGCTCCAGACACACTTTTTCACAACTGTCACATGTTAAATGTGGTTTATCACATAAATCAACAAAATAAATCCACCAGTGTCAATGTATTGTTTCAAAATATTTGTTGCAGGAAAATGCCGGATCATAATGTGGATGGAGGTATGTCACTTTCACACAAGCTGATTGGTCAAGTGCATTTAGTGTGACTGGCAGTTTGCATCTAGTCAATTGTCTTAGCTTCATAATGATTCATACCAAGTGTGAAGAAAATCCAGCCATGGATTTATGAAATGTAAGCAAATGAAAATTCTTTCACCAAAATCTTAATACAAATTTTCTATGACTGTGCAAATCAAAGCGGCAAACATGCATGTCACACAATGAATTTATCTAAATTTTATAATAATTCATCCCAAGTATGATGAAAATCCATCAAGGGGTTTGAGAAATGTAAGTAAATGAAAAAACTTGAACCAAAACCTTAACACAAATTTTAATGACTGTGACCTTGAATCCAAGGTCAAAGAGGAAATGAATTGTCTTAGCATCATAATGATTTACACAAAGTATGATGAGAATCTATCAAGAATTTTAGGAAACATTAGCAAATGAAAAAACTTGAACCAATATTTTAACACGTCTCACTAGTACCAGAGATACCAACCCATAAGCATGTTTACCAGGGACCCCAGCATCAATATTTCAGAATCTAGACCCCGTCCAGAATTGATCACATGTTTGTTAAAAGTAACAAACTTCCATATAGTCATTTTGCATCCTAATACAAGTCTAAACATACTTCGAGTCAGTCACAATTAAGGTCCAATGAGAATAAATGGTGTATCCATTTCATTAATTCCAGGATGTATTTTTGGCCAAAACAATAAATATAAACAGTGTCCATTCCAGAAATGGAAAACATGACCCCTCCCAGGTTGAAAAGTGGGATAATTTAGAAAGAAACAGAGGTCACATATACCCTTACCTGTTTCTTGTTTACTGACGAAATTCAAACATATATCATTAACACAATGTATTTATTATTTTCTGCAATAAATAGTAAATTTTCCAGCATTATATGCTTTGAATTAGTTGTTGTTGGAACAGACTACTGTACAGTTTTT
This sequence comes from Margaritifera margaritifera, assembly GCA_029931535.1. Classification (NCBI taxonomy): domain Eukaryota; kingdom Metazoa; phylum Mollusca; class Bivalvia; order Unionida; family Margaritiferidae; genus Margaritifera; species Margaritifera margaritifera. The sequence continues at coordinate 1,993,360 of JAQPZY010001538.1, forward strand.
TACAATTTCCCTGTCCACTAAAATAAGAGTGTCCACTGTTCAGGACATGGTTATGTTAGTTGACAAGTAAACTGTAGCAAGCCACACTTTAATCAGACTCAAAGATGACTAATTAAAGTATATAATTCTGGAAAAGTGAATATACTGCAGAAATTAATAAAACCTTGACCTGAGATATTGTGATCATTATCAGCCTACACTACAGAATACCTTCCATACTGGGATTTGAATTCCTCATGCTCAAATAATCATTGCCATCAAGAATTTATTTTGGAAATTCGAGCCAACATTTTTTCCTTCCTGTACACTATTCTAGAAATAAATGCAGCACTATTTTGCTTAAGACTTCATCTTCCCTTCTTTACATATTTTTGATTGGTGCCCAAGCTAATCCAAATCCATAAGATATTTCTGTGAGCCAATGAAATTGATCATATTATGACTTGTTTGGCAATGAGCACCCTTTATGTAGTAAGCTTGGATGTGCTCGATATGGTCTAAAGTCAACTGTAATGATGATTACTAGGAACTTCCTTTACTCAGAACATAAATGTGTTCAAGTTCGAAATTTTCGGCAATATCAAACTGCCTTCATCAGCGACCACTGTTACAAGTCACGTGATCAAGGACTTGCACTAAGACAACGCACTCACATAGCCCAGAAATTGCCTGTCAATGTCGAGGAGAAAGCGGAAATGTTTTTAAAAAAATTATCAATGAAAGGAAACAATAATTTTGAGCTGGCTCACATGGGAAATATAGACAAAACTGTCATGTCTTTTTATATGCTGGAAAATTCTACTGTTCACTCAGCTGGAGACAAAACTGTGACTATAAGTACTTCAGGAAATGAGAAACAACATTTCACAGTTGTATTAAGTTGTTTAGCAACTGGTACGAAATTGAAGCTGCCACTTGTGTTTAAATGCCAAAAGAAAAGATGCCAAGTGGAGTGGTTGTAAACATTAACATAAGGCATTGCTTGTGTGGGACATATTTCGGGCACACTTGATACAATCTGTGAAACAGAAGTTGCGGCGACATCCAACATACCAGGCTGTGATCCCTAGTGGCACGATGTCTGTACTGTAACCCTTTGATTTTTGCCTAAACAAGCCGTTTAAGGCTAATATGTTGATACAGTGACACAAATGGATTGTAGATGGGCCCAAAGAACTGACAAAGGCAGGAAATCTGAAGCATCCGGGGAACGACTAAGTATCTCAGAGGGTGTGTAATGCATGGGAGGAAATTCCAAATGAGATGGTGGTCAAATTATTTAAGAAATGTGGTATTTCCAATACTATGGATGGGACATTAGATGATGAACTCTTCAATGATTTCATTCGAGACAAGACCAACACCAATGCACCCGCAGACGACAGTAAAGACAAGCAATCAGAGTCGGACGATGCTTATGATGACTGGATGACACTGGAGGAATTCAGAAGTTTATTCACTAACTCTGACAATGAGGATGAATTCCTGGGCTTTGAACTAGATGACATCAGACAGTGATATTTATAGGATACTGTGAATCACAAAAGTGTAGACTTTACATTCATTGTTTATTTATAAGACTTTGGGAATTAATATATTACAAGATATTGTGAATCACATCATTCTGGACTACCATTTTTATATATGTATGTGATCTATAATCCAGTGCATTGATTTATGATTTATCGTCTAAATGGATGAAGAATGTTAACCATTATGAAGTTCATTACACGACGATGGACAAAATGTAAGTTGTCAATTTTTTATTCGTGACATATTCAACTCAATAATACAATTTTATTTATTTTACATTGGTTTTGTCTTTATTTGTCTTATATATTTATCTATCTGTCTATCTATCTGTCCAGTTTGGCTTGTTTATTTTTCCGAAGTCCAACTCTGACTCACTGACAACACATCACCCCTTGCAGACGGATTTGATTTGCAAAGTACACCTCGACTTACAAGAGGGTCAAAGAGAAATTAGCTTTTTGCAGCCATAAAAAGAGGGGGGGTCGAGTTATAGTCGAGTCTTCTTTTAATCGAGTATATACAATACCAATTTTTGTAACTTACCCCTGAAAAATAGTTCATAGTTAGTCTGATTTTTCCCCAAAATGACGAGTCAAAGCCCCATTCCAAATCAATCAAGAAAAAACCTTGACATCTGAAAGGATATATAATATCTGAGCTGAAAAGTGACCAAGCACACAGACCTTCTTCTGGATTTCCACTATCTACAGAGTTGATCTCCTCAAAGTGGTCCACTATTCCAGTGAATTCTGCCACATTTTCTGTAATCTGCTGACTGGTGAAGTCTTCTATTTTCATGTGAGATGTGTCCAAACCACTAGGCTCCACTGTCACATGGATGTTCTTTGTGGTTGAAGCTGTAGATATTGCACTAGGGATGACTGAGACCATGGGTGTGGCAGCAGGCTGAAATCAAATTGATTATTTATAGTCAATGCACTCAAAGTGGCATAGATTTGAAAGGCCATATATTGCTGACAGCACTGGGGTAAGTGCATGGTATTCTAACAAACGGTGTATTTTAAAACATGTTATCATCATAAAGATCGAGAACAAGAGTCCCTCGAAGGGACTGATACTCTACTGGCTAATATAATTTCCAGGAATCCAAGTACTAGTACAAGACCATCTCCTATTTTTAACTGCCAAGTGCTGAAACCATCTCTGATATTCTTGAGCGATATGTAGTTTTTTCTTCATATTACCATGTTATACTTCTTGCTTCTTGTTCTTGTCATAATTTTCCTTTAATTATTTATGTTATCATGCATGATACAATTAATTTTTTTAAATTTAATCATACTGATACATCCTTTCTGTTTAAGTTCATGCTATAGTTATTTTTTAATAATGCTGACTACAAGTAATGTCAACTTTAAAATATTCCATGTCCAGTGAAAAGTATTACAGCTTGTTTTCAATATCATGTAGTAGTTATAATCCCTTGCAAAATAATTAAAAAAAGGGATTACGAAATAAAGAAAAAATCACATTTATAATCGTGTAGAATGGCCTTTGTTCATCTCATTTTGAAAGGGTTATTGTTTTCTTAATTGAGATTCTATGGTTATTCTTCATTCCACCTTTCTATTTTTATCTTTATCAACAAGAACAAAGAACAAGTCAGTGTTCAGTTTAGGCTGCATTTGTGCACCAATTGCACAAAAATATAATTAATAGCCCACTCAAATATTATAGACACATCCACACAGCACAGTGTCAAAGTAATCTGTGAAAATTTTGCATTCCTCCTTGCCCATCATGTTGCTGGTTGTGAATTCAGCTCTGTACCCTTAATGTGCATTATGAAGATGAGGGTTTGATTGACAGGGACTGATGGGCATTTAGCTACAATAGTTACATTGCTCCATGTTACAAGAGTCATATTTAACACAGTGATAAATGATAACCAGTCTCACTATATGCAAATGTAAATCTTCGTAAGAGATGTTTCACGAACATGCTTGCAAATCTTTTGCAAAACTCGGCCCAAATTAGAATAAATCAAAGTGATACTATCCAATGGAAACTGTCTCAGGATGCTTCCCTCTCTTCATGCAGTCCACAATCAGAACCAAAATGAACTTTTGGTAATAAAGTCAGAAGTACAGGCAACATGGCTTGTTACGTCCATGGTGAGAACGTTGTCCAAGTGCAATAAGGTAGATGTGATTTTCAAATTATCACACTTGAGATAGATACACATACAGTCATCATCACCAACATGTCATTATTTGTTTACTTTGTAAAATGATTCAGACTGCTATTCAAAACAATTTGTCAAAGTAGACAGAAAACATCAGCAAATAGAAAAAATGAGCACAGCAATCTTACTGACACAAGAGTAAAGCACTCTGAGTAAATTTAATTTATTGTACTATATCCCTAAATCCGAGCTTGAACCCTGATAAGTGATGCACGTGATCACTTATTGTCATTACAATGTATACTGCTGTTCACTAACTGCAGGACAATGGCTTTTAAACCTCATAGCCCTTAAACAATATTGTTAATGAGTGCCCTTTAATAAGTTGGTCACTGTCACAAAGCACCACAATATAGCTCGCGTGTTTTAAACAAAAAGTTTGGAAGCCAAACGAGGTTTTCTTATCCAGTAAAAGTTATTTATCAGTACATGCCAAAGTGAAGACCAGAGATCACTTCTTAAGTAATGTTATTGTTTTATTACAGTAAACAATACTAAAACAGAAGCATTTTCTAAAATAACGTGAAAGTCTTGGACGGAATGAATTTAATTCTTGGAGACCTTTTTTAGTGCTTTACTGATTTTCCTTTTTTTTAGATATATTTTGATTCAATTTGTTTCATTCTTGGATGCTAATGAATTTTATTTACTCACATTGCACATCAAATGTCAACATTACTGAGCTTTTTCAAAACCTGCGAAAGGGAAAGACTTTTATTCTGCTACCACATAAATGGTAAAAATTTAATACCATATTCTTGCTAAAAACATTTCATATATACAGGTATAATTGTCAGTTATATATAGGCACTGACTGTTAAATGCATTTACCATATTTATTACAAATGACAAAAATCATGCTTTTCAACCAAAAGTTATTATTTTCATTTCCCTGCTGATAACCTTACTTCCCTAATGATAGCCTCCCTAAATTGTACCCATCTGTAGGCATCCTACACCCAAACCTGCCTTAACAAGAATTCCGTGGACAGTAAATTCACCAACAAAGCCACTGACAACTTCGTTTCAGCCACTGGGACTCATTTTGTTGCTTACAATTTACCTATAAATAACACATATACTATATAAAATAACATGGGAGAGGACACTTCTCCCCCCGTCTCTTGCAACCTTATTAAGAACTGACACGGAAATCAAGTTACACTTCATGTAGTGTGATAAATTTAGCGCCGATGTGTAGCTCAGATATTTCACTTTTCATGCCTACATCATATTTGACTTATTTTGCCACCTTTAAGAAATGCTAGCCGAATTGCCAACATTACCATTCAACATGACCATGATCGCACCCCCTTACTTGATGATGCACCACACTGAATGGAATACTCTGCTCTCATTAGTCAACCCAAAATTATGCATGATGGTAATTAATTTCAATCATAATTTTTTTCAGATTGCAGGTGTTTCCACTATGGTCATTGCATTACTTATTCTGATGTGCTTTGCACCATGGAAGACATAATTACTGCTGCAATTTCAGGCCACAATTTAATGATATTAAGACAAGCTGGTACTTAGCGAACAATTTATGTACAAGACTGAAAAAAATCGGGTTTTTTACTTGACAGCCAGCCCATGGATAGCTATCTCTAAGACTGCAATGTTTACAAAATTGGTAAATGTGTAAACATACATGCATGTGACTGTTAGTGATGCAGGAACTACTCATTCCAATTAAATTATATATTTCCACATCTCTGCTTAAGAGGAATGTATAGTGAGGCTTTTCTGGTAATTCTGTTTTTAAAGTATGTATGATTTCAGCCTTCTGATTATCAATCAGCCACCAGCTAAATTCCCATCTACTTTTCCAGCCAAGCCTCCTATTTTTTCTGTTGTTTCAAAAATGGTTTTGTGCTTGCAAAACCATCTACTTTTCAGTTTCAAGCAGCAACTTCAAAAGATGATGAAAAGGCTGTGATTTTCACTTCAAATGTGGCATCTCTAAGAAAAAGCAGAAGTTAACTAGAATTTATTGTATGGCACATTACACAACATTACACATCAGGCTGATTTATTAATAATGCTCATTTCCTTAAACTACATTATTTACCTTTCAAACACATGATGGTTAACAGTACGTTTCATCAGTGACATTTTTATTTAAAACACATTGTTTCAAGTTTGTAAGCCACTGCAGGGTTTCTTAGTCATTGTAGAGCCACTCTGCACTATCTTCATTAAGTAAGCGCCTCATCTATCTGGCAATTCACTATACAATTTTGTATACTGTGGGTTGTTTTTTTCTCGTTTTTATGGGTATTATTTCATTGGTGCTTACCAGTAAATTCGTGGATTCGTCTCTGTCAAAGTTTGCATATTTACAGATATCTAATTTTTTTGACTAATCTCTACAAATATACAAAATGAATAATACAAAACAACAAAGCATTGTAGACAACAAAGAGTTGTCACTTGAATGGTGGTTTAAACAATATTACCACCAGTATGAGCACAAATCAAACACTTACCATGATCAATCACTAACAAGTGCTCAACATCAAACATATGTGTGTACCAGTAGACTTGATTGACATGACGTTTATTCAGTGGTTTAGTCGGAAAATCAGTGAATTGTGAACTTCAGTACTGTGCTGTTATTAGTGTATATACATAGTATATTATTAGTACTGTGCTGTGATTAGTGTATATACATAGTGCCTTATTAGTACTGTGCTGTAATTAGTGTATATACATAGTGTATTATCAGTACTGTGTTGTAATTAGTGTATATACAGTGCCTTATTAGTACTGTGTTGTAATCAGTGTGTATACATAGTGTATTATTAGTACTGTGTTGTAATTAGTGTATATACATAGTGCCTTATTAGTAGTGTTGTAATTAGTGTATATACATAGTGTATTATTAGTACTGTGTTGTAATTAGTGTATATACATAGTGTATTATTAGTAGTGTTGTAATTAGTGTATATACATAGTGTATTATTAGTACTGTGCTGTACATAGTGAATTATTAGTAGTGTTGTAATTAATGTATATACATAGTGTATTATTAGTACTGTGCTGTATTTAATGTATAAATATAGTGTATTATTAGTACTGTGCTGTAATTAATGTATATACACAGTTTCTTATTAGTACTGTGTTGTAATTAATGTATATACATAGTGTATTATTAGTACTGTGCTGTAATTAGTGTATATACAAAGTGTATTATTAGTACTGTGCTGTAATTAGTGTATATACATAGTGTATTATTAGTAGTGTTGTAATTAGTGTATATACATAGTGTATTATTAGTACTGTGTTGTAATTAATGTATATACATAGTGTATTATTAGTACTGTGCTGTAATTAATGTATATACATAGTGCCTTATTAGTACTGTGTTGTAATTAGTGTATATAGATAGTGTATTATTAGTACTGTGCTGTAATTAGTGTATATACACAGTGTATTATAAGACTGTGTTGTAATTACTGTATATACATAGTGTATTATTAGTACTGTGCTGTAATTAGTGTATATACATAGTGTCTTATTAGTACTTGTGCTTTAAGAAATAGTTCTAGTAATTTACCAACTTGTTGTATTGGATTAAAAATGTGTGGATAAAATGAGATACTGTAGTATTATTTATTTTCGTGGGTCTCAATGTTTGGTGGTTTTGTGAAATAAAGGACATTTTCGTGGGTACTTAAATTCGTTGTTTTACCTGTCAAAGTTTGCATATATGTAGGTATTTAATTTTGCGGATTAACCTCTACAAATACCCCAAATAAAGAATACAAAAGTACAAAACAAATGGCAGTCTCTTCAATGGTTAAAACAATACTACCACCTGTATGAGCACAAATCAAACACCTGTCAAGATCAATCACTTACACTCAACATCAAAGGGAGTCAAATGCAGCCAACAACACTAAGCTAATTGGTTATTAAAGTGCACATGTATGATCTCTTTCTTAAAGCACTGAAAATAAAGTTGCATCATCAATTACTTTCTGATGGCCATGGCATTGACACAGTGGCTTAAGAGTGATAAAATTCAACCTAGATCCCCATCGGTTCAGATAATGTGATCATTCCACATGTGAACCAAACATGTGACCAGCTGCCCCTTGTTCAATGCAATTAGCAAGCAGTGTCAACATTTGATGTGTTCAGAGCCAATCATAGTGTGAAGATGCTAACTAAACTGAAAAATAATGGAATCACTCCTTTCTTTGAGCCTGCCTCATGTATGAAACAACTTCAACCACTAGACTTTACATAAAATTTCAGCAATCAAACCAATTCAAGCTGAATGGATAATTGTGACTCATGCAAACATGCGTGAAAGATTGGACCTAATTATACGTGACTTTGAGAATGCTGGACTTTTTTAATTCAACAATTTCAGGATTATTTACCTGACAAATATTTGTGTGTATGAGCAGACTTGATTGACGTGATGTTGATTCCGTGGTGTTGCCAAAAAATCAGTGAAGTGTGAGCTTCAATACTCTGCAGTAATTAGTGTATATACCTAGCGTTTCATTAGTAATTGTGCTTCAAGCAATAATTTTAGTATTTTACAGTCATGTTTTTCATTGGAATTAAGCATGCATGGATAAAATGAGATATGCTTTCATGAAGATTCAACTTTTTTTGACAACAGTTTCACTTGAATGAAGAATCGATCTGAATAAATATTAAATCTAATTTTCATAAATTAGTATCATTTATTATTATTTATTTCATTTTCAGTAATGCTAGTGTTTGAATACCTTATGCTTTTTCTTGTTTCTCTCTATCCTTCCTTATGTCACAACATATTGATTTAAGACAATGAGTGGAAATTACAGCTACCTGATACCCTATAGATACATGTGTATGGAAACAATATAAAATGCATTATAATTCTTTTCTTAAAGGGTTAAAATAAAACAAAACACATGTAAAAGCTAATATTTTATTACCAGAAATGATGTTGATTTATCAAACAGCTTCATTGATCTCTAGGAATGAAAACACAGTAAGAAAATAGGGAGGGGGCTCTTTATCATATGTGGCTAATTTTTTGTCGTGTCTTTAAATTCACAAAAATTGCTACCCCATGAAAATTAGTGATACTACAGCATGCATTCAGGAGGATTTAAATTTTAGCAGGAAAGCTTGCTACCGGTAATTAGAAGTAAATTCTTTACATTTACCTATGCTTTATGTAGTGCAGTTATTCATGCATTTTCAACTGCAGATTTACTTGATGGAACAATGTAAATAAGTAAAAAATACAAATACTAAAATAATTTACACTTTCTCTTTTCTCTTTATCTTTATTGATCTCCCACTGATTTAGGCAGTGAATGGGGCTGACAGTTACCGCATATGATGATGCCCCACCCAGCTCATTTTCTTACTATATGTCATTCCTAGAGATTAATGAAGCTACTAGTATTTGATAAATCAACGTCAATACTGTAATTTGGTAATAAAATATTAGCTTTTACACGTGTTTGTTTTATTTAAACCCTTTGAAAAAAAAATATAAAGCATTTTATATTGTTTCAATGCACACGTATCTATATGGTATCTGATAACTGTAATTTCCACTCACTGCCGTAAATCGATATGTGAGATAAGCAAGGATAGAGAGAAATTAGAAAAACCATAAGGTATTTAAACACAATTTTGAAAATGAAAAAAAGAAAAATTTAAAAAAACTAGTATATGAAAATTAAATTTAATACTTATTCAAATCGATCCTTCACTCAAGTACAACTGTTATTGAAAAATGTAAATCCTCCTGAAACCACATTTCATTTTATCCATGCATTGCTTGAAGCACTGTTTTTAATGAAACACTATGTATATACACTAATTACAGCAGAGTATTAAATCTCACACTTCACTAACTTTTGGACAAAGCCACTGTATCAAAATCGTGTCAATCAAGTTTCAAGGTCCACACAAATGCTTGTCAGGTAAATAATCCCCTAACTGCAGTATTAAACAAGTCCAGCTTTCGCAAAACGACTGATAATTACGTCTGATCTTTCACTCATTGTTGCGTGAGCTGCAATTGTCCATTCAGCCCAAATTGGCTTGATTAATGAGGATGCAATCAGTGTAATAGCATCTTCCTTTTACGTGATTGCCTCCATGACCTGTTTAGAATACCAGTTGTGGGAGTGTGATTTTAATTCTTCTTTGTACTCTTGATTTATTGCCAAGTCTAGTGGTTGAAGTTGGTCTGTACATGAGGCAGGCACAAACAAACACGTGATTCCACTGTCTTTCAATTTAGTTAGCATCTTATCACATTGGTGGGCTCTAAACACATCAAATATTGCCATTGTCTGCTGACTGCATTGGGCAAGGGGCAGCCGGTCAGATGTTTTGTTCACTTTATGGACTGTGGTTTAAGTAAGAGATCATACAGATGTACTTTAATAACCGATTGGCTTAGTGTTGTTGGCTGTGTCGGATTAATTTGATGTTGATCACTCAGATGAAAACCCAGTGTAAGTGATTGATCTTGACAGGTGTTTTATTTGTGTTCCTAGAGGTGGTAATAATATTGTTTTAGTGTTGTTGGCTGCATCGGCTTCCATTAATGGTATTCACTTGGACAAAAACACGGTGTAAGTATTGAACTTATCAGGTCTTTGATTTGTGCTCATACATGTGTTAGCATTGTTATAAACATTCAAGCGACCGCTGTTTGCGTTGGCATAGTTTTATTCTTTATTTTGGGTATTTGTAGAGGTTAAAGCATGAAATTAAACACTTACTAATGTGCAAACTTTGACAGGCAAAACCACAAATTTAAGTACCCACGAAAATGTCTTTACAAAACCACGAAAATTGAGCCCCATGAAAATAAATTATACTACAGTATGTGCTTTTGTGAACTGCAAAATTGACTATGCTCATAAGAGCACTGCTGTTGTCAAATTCTTCATTTTTAGAGGTGAATAGTTTTTGCATGTTGTCATACTCTTCAATTTTGAAGGAAATAAGTTTTTCCATGTAGTCTACAATCCAATAATGCCTAAATGGAAGTGATCGGTTTTGAGAAACACTGGAACTTTTGAAGTTCATTGCAGAGCCTACAAAAGCATTCTATACTGATGTCCAGGCAGTATGTCTGGTTGCATAATAAATTTTTTCATCATATACATACATGTAGCAGTGGGAAACAATATCCCAGTACTCCTAGGGATGTTTTACTAAAACTGTCAGATCAACAAAGACATGTCTTATAAACTGAATTCTGCCATAATAAGAAGTAAAAGACATACAGTAATTAAAACAATCACAACTTGAGCAAGGTACAGAATGCACATTATAATAGCGGTCAGTAGTACAGTAAACCTAATGGATAAATGGTGGGAAAGGTTGAATTTATAATTGATTTTATTAAACAGCATCGCTTCAGCTATTGTAAACCATGTACGCATTTTGGAATCTTGGTAAATGTTGCAGCCTTAACTGCATCCCTGTTCCATGGAATGACTAAGCATAAAATCTCAGGCATTGAGGATGGTTGTTTTCCTAATGATTATTCATATATGTAACAGAACAGAGAGGTCAGCTTAGGACCGATCAGGAGATTTGTAAAATTTGGTATGGGAGTTTTTACTTCAAAAGAGGGCGAATTTTCATCAACCCGAATTATAGCATGCAAATGGATAAAAATTACAACTATTGAACAAATTTATATTTTTCAATATTAAAATTTTTCAATATTAAAATATGCACATCGTCTCATCACATCAGTCCTTTCACGGTAACTTGTTGCCATTAATACCCTCCTTATATGTACCACAAGCATTTTTAGCATTTCTTAGGAGATCATTGTCTGGATTATATTTGTAACAGTCCTCATCATTGTTGATCTTAACACTTAGAAGATGATATATTGTCACTGGATCCAGGTTTCCTCTGGAGTCAGCCTGAATTTTCTTCTTAATGGAAAATGTCCTTTCAGTGCCTGCATTGGAATGTGGCAATGTTAATACAACTCTACTGAGTCCACCAAGAAGTTTAATTGTTTCTTGGCTGTGGGTGGATTCAGGTTCCTGACTGCCTGCCAGAACTTCTCAAGATTGGTGCTATTTAGGTCGAATTTGGGAAGTTCCTCTTAAAATCGACTTTACAGGAATGGCTAAATGCATATTCATGTCCCTTTGAACTTGATTCCAACCACTGAAATTCCTGTTTCCATCCATTGTTGAATTATGGGTGATATTTCGGTTGTTTAGATTTTGGCGTTTTAGCATTGGGAAATACTGCACACTCAGATATCGACAAACGTTAAATACCAATACCAAACTAACCTGTTTTATGCCGCCTTAGCTCTTTATTAATGTCTAACCCAACCATAATATATTAACATCTTTAATCCTTTCTGAATTACTACTGATCACACATAATATAATCCAATGATTAAATTAAAGTTTTGTCTGTCGAATTAGCAATTAAAGTATCATGCTCATAGTCACGTGATCACAGGAAGTCTTTACTGGAAACATACTACACTAGAAGCAAGGTGTAAAAAAAAAAAAAAAAAAAAAAAATTAGTGTTCCAGAATTTTAAAAATAATCATTTTGAGTACCGTATTTACCAGATATTTTGGGACAAGCTAAAATAAATTATTTTTTTCCCCGGTCCCATAACTTATGGTTAAACTTTTTTCAACTAAATCATATGTCCCAAAACTTAAGAACCGAAACAAATTGTATTTAATTTGCTGCCCCCCCCCACCCCCCAGCACTGCATGTTATAATAAGGTTGGTAAATTACATATTTATTGGATAATAAACTGAAAAAAAATAACCTTGTACTGTTCTCATTGATTCCTCTTTTTTGTTCATCATAAGCAGTTTATGTATAAAAGACACAAACGTATCCACTATCCAAACTCCACATGGTCCTGTAATCTAGCGTTCCTGTAGTGTGTATCACTTATGTCATGTAACAACATTGACACATTGTTTATTGACATGAATATAGATAAATGAATCATGTTTTGGTTGTCCTCAGAGGTTTGAAGATATTAACAAACTGAAATTGGATCCAACAAAATCAAAAACAATAGAAAGAGAGAGACAGAGAAATAACAACCGACTGCTTGAAGGCACCAGCAATTCGTTCATGACACAGTGTATGGTGCAAAATAACCAAGAGTGTATTTTATCCAGGTTTACAATATAACAATATTTCACAAATCAAAATCATTATTTGGAAATATATTCACTGTCAGGGCAAATGACTATTTTCGCTAGCATGGGATACAAAACATAGTCTTAAAAACAATGCTGTGTATACTATTTACCCTGCAGACATCAATGCCTGTTTGTATCAATTACGATTACAGATGGCAAACAATAGAAGCCCAGGTGGTGAATAAACACAGCTGGTAGCAAGCAATAATTTTTTTAGCAGTATTTACAGGAATTTTGAAAATAAAGTGAAACAACAGAACAGTTTGAGAGGAAAACTTCTCACACATCTGATACAATAAAGTGACTCCTCACATTCATGAAACAAAATAAACCACATTATATATCACAGCCGTGATGGATAAGTTTTTAGTGCAATACTCAAGTAGTGAAGAGGTTTTGCCTCTTGCATGGAAAGAAACTCCGTTACCAAAAGTTTCACCTTAGAGACCCATATGTCAACCAAGAAAGCATGCTAGAGAGGAGGAATGTGATGTAAATGAAAGTGAACCAGCTGCAAAAAAACAAGAAACTGTAGATCCCACCCAGGAGAGGGATGATGCTTTAAGACAAGGGTATTACAAGCATTTCACACTAAAGCAAAAACAGAAAGTAGCAAATTTCTGAAATTTACATGGAATTAGAGTAACAGCAAGACATTTGAAAATCCCTAAATTGATGATCGCAAATTGGTCAAAAACAGATTTTTCTCAACAGCTGTATGAATGGGGGCATAAAGCAAGGAGAGGGAGCCCAGTATCCTATGGCAGTGATTTAGATGGAAAAATAACAAAGTGGGTTCTCATCCGGCAAGATCTGCAGATCCCCATCAGCGTAGACACTATATGTACTTATGCCAAGGAATTGGTGTCAAGTGAACATTCAGACATTGAGTTTCAAGCCAGTAGGAACTGGGTGACATAATTTTTACAGCTACACAATCTAGTGCTTCAGGCATGGACATCACTGGCCCAGCATATCCCAGAAGATTTAGAGAAAATAAAATCATTTCATAAGTTTGTGAAGGCCAGAAGAGAAGATGATTTCGCCGACAATATGATCATTAACATGGATGAAACTCCAATGTACTTTGATCTCATTCCTAGATGGACTGTCGATAAGAATAGGGTTAAAAGAATTCGCACAACAGGTACAGATAAAGAATATCCAACTTTAGTCCTTGCAGTTTTCGCAGCTGGGGATGTGTTGCCTCCAATAATTTTTCACAGCGTGAGGGAGCTAAAGGATATTAAGCACCGAAAGGACGAATTGTCCATGTGCAGGAGAAGGGTTGAGTTGATGAAGAGGTGATGCTGCAGTGGATTAAAGAGATTTATCTTAAGTACACAGGAAAGGAACAATCTCTTTTGGTTCATTCTGGGCGCATATTATGGATACTGCAAAGAAGGCTTTGAGAAGAGGTAACGCAGTGCCTGCAGTTATTCCGGGTGGATGCACCTCCAAACTGCAGCCACTAGACATCAGTATTAATAAACCGGTCAAGTCCAACATGTGGAAAAGCTGGTCAAACTTTATTCGTAAAACAGCAGAGGGCTTTTCCAAGCAGAATGACAACACTTCTCATATTAAGAGTGCAGACAAAAAAATAGTTGTGGATTGGATTGTGAAAGCAGTTAAATCGCTTCAGGACAAGCCAGATCTGATACATAAATCATTTAAAGTGTGTATTAACAATAACTGGAATGGATGTGAGGACAATGCTGTAAGAAATACTGAATGTGTTTAAAATGACAGCGACAGTGAAGAGGACAAGTTTGATGGGTTTGAGCCCGAGGAGGTTGAGTGGGCAATTAAGAATTTGGACAGCTTGGAGGATTTTGATTAAATATAGTTCTGGTGTTCGTGTTTGTTCAGCAGTACTTGAATTATGTCACTGATCATTGCTGTGTGAATAAAAGGTTTTGGGTTTCGGAATTAACATGTTTATCAATCACTTCGCACCTTCACTTTCAAGCTCAGTAGCTTTCATCCGTAACTCTCTCTCTCCATACATACTCTCTCTCTCTCTCTTTCTCTCTCTCTCTCTCTCTCTCTCTCTCTCTCTCTCTCTCTCTCTCTCTCTCTATATATATATACACACACACAAAGTAGGCTTACTTAGGGAAGCCAACTCTGGTTTCTTTTTATCTGTATTCATGGCAATTTCAAAAATAAATTGAAACAGTGGAACAGTTGGGGTTCTGTAAGTGACACTTTGAGCATACATTCTGTGAAATGTATTAAATGATTTGCTGCAAATGAACAGGTGTCAATTGTGTGGCATGATCACAGGAAGTTCAAATAAACTCTGTCAGCTGAATATAGTACTCTACTTGGCACTGAACAAGTATTAACTTCACCACTCGATCAAAGGGTTGGGAAAACAGAGTGCTGCCTTTACAACCTAAGGGATTTGCACTGACAGATAACTTAGGATATATTACTTGGGAATTAGATCTGGCTTATGAAAAAGGCAAATATAAATCAAATCAAAACTTTTATTCCATCAAACAGTGTTTATACAGCGAAAAAAAATATAATACAAGTACGGGTTATTCGGAGTTGCACATATTTTGTACATAGTGCAAACATCTAGAGTCTCCAATATTGCCCATAGATTTATCAAATTTTGTTCTTCAAAAGTATGCAGCTAAGAAGAAAAGTGTAAACAAACAACATTGATGGCAGTTTTTATTTTATTTGTTTAATAAAATGTAAGTTTGGGTGCATTCTTTGACCAGCTAAGCATTGATATTATTATTCAAAAGGTGTCCCAAAATTTACAACTTAAAAAAAAAACAAAAAATGATCTGTTCCAGAGCTTACAGTGCGCAAAAGAGTTACTTGAAAAATTAATTTATGGTGTCCCAACATATACACTATCCCAAGATATATGGTAAATACGGTATGCGAGAGATTTCAATGAGTGATGGGATTGACGGGAGACTTCCCTCATCTCAGAAGGAAATCCCTCCCGGTCGGGAGGTTCACATATATGATTATTTAATAGACAAAACCAATGATGATGATATGATTGGTATTCAGGGGCTGAATATATGGCCTAGCATCCACTGGTCCTGGAACAGTGGGTCCTGGTTAGTCGTAAGTCCTGTATTTATTGTGGCAGGTCCTCAAACTATAGTAAGTGGTCTTGTAACTGCATTTATCTATTTTCTATTATCTATTTTCAGAGCGACCTTGACCTTTGACCTCAAAATCAATAGGCTTTTTCCATAACTCAAGTGCAAGCCATCCAGAAAGTTTGGTTTATGTCTGTGATGTAGAACTAATGTTATTGTGCAGAAACTGTTTCCTTCTTTCAGTCAGTGACCTTGACCTTGATATAAAATCTATACCCTTTATTCCTACCCAAAGTGCAAGCCATCCACAAAGTCTGGTAACAGTAGATGCAGGTGAACTCAAGTTATTGTGCACAAATGAAATTGTTAACAGACAGACAGATGGACATCATAAAACAATAGGGTTCCACCTCATGGCAGGCACATAAAAAATAGTAAAACTGCTTACAAAAGTAATCAACCCATGTGAAATGCATGCTATTTAATACAGAGATACAATTTAAATGCACAATTCTTTCGTATCAGTTTTAAACAAAGCTTTTAACACAAACTTTAACCTTCTTTGTACATATATCAAAACTAAATGGCAAGCTTTAATCTCAAACTCCATAAAAAATTGGTAAAACTGTGCAAAAAGTAACCAACAATATCAAGCATATGTTACTGCACACTCAGAAGTGACTTCTAAATACATGGATCCTTCCAATGAGTAGTAAATAAAACCTAAAATTATAACCTGCTGTCTGCATAGGGCAAACTAAATTATAACCTGCTGTCTGCATAGAGCAAACTAAAGTATAACCTGCTGACTGCATAGAGCAAATCTTCAACACAAACTTTAACCTCAAACTTATAATTTTTTTTTTCTTTTTTTTTTTTTTTTTTTAACTTGGATAAAAGTATTACATATGGTCAGGCATATGCAAATAAACACAGTAATGAAATGCAAATGCATTGGAACCTTCATATGAGGCATAACCTTTACCTTCAACACAAACTTTAACCTGCTATCTACATCCGCAAACACCGGCACTGATGCCGACACTGGCATCATAGCACAGGCTCTCCTGTACTTCAGAGAGGCGAGCTAAAAATTACAATTCAGAGTAGATCTGACCTCAGTAGAGAATAAAGAGAAAAATACCATACATTTTTTTTAAACTCAATTGCTCTCACAAAAAAGCCTACAAAATAAGTTGCCTGATTCCTCCTTGTTATGCCCCCAAAAGTAAGCTGCCTTCATATTATTTCTTTATTCACATCAAGTATGCACAAATACTGATACATGTGAAAAGAACTTGTTATGTTCATAGAAGAACAAAGATTGTAAACAAATTCTGAAATTATAAATGATAAAGTCACATATCATTTAAAATAAATTGCAAACTCTTAATTATAGCTCATTTAAAAGGTATGAGTTCTACAAATTCTGTTTAATTCTTGAAATACCAATCAGTGATTTATATTACACAGATACCTTATTTCCCAAGCAACATCTGACGAAGTTTTCACAAATAAAATAAGCATACTTAGACAGCCAACCTGAATATAAGCCAAACAAGGATGATGATTGATTAATAAAAGCTGCAAATTATTTATTAGTTTTCAGGATATGTCTGCTGTATCTCACCTGCTTTTGTGTAGTTATGTTAATGGTGGAGGACTTGGAGGACTTGATGACTTCCTGAAGAGGGATGAAACTTGATGGTTTGATGCGGATGGAGTGGCTAGTGACAGGAGTGGACTGAGATATCACAGCTTTGGTTATACGAATAGCACTACTTGTGGAGACTGGTTTAGCCAATACTTCTACTGGAAGTTCTTCAGGGATTGATTGAACAACTGAAATGAAACATGCAATGAGATAAAACTCAATATGAAGGTGTGTATGTATCTGGGACGTCACAGCTGTGGTTATTCTAACAGCACTGTTTGTTGAGACTGATTCAGCTGATATTTCTACTGGGAGATCTTCAGTGAGTGAGCTAACAGATGAAATGAAGCATGCAACAGGATGAAACTTGATACGAAGATGAGAGTGGCCATGAGATATCACGGCTTTAACAGCACTATTTGTGGAGACTGGCTCAGCTGATACTTCTAAAAGGAGCTCTTAAGTTGTGCAGCTTACAACTTAATCATAAAAAACACCATAGTTGCCCAGTACTTAACATTGTAATATTTTAGTGACAAAAACTTTTCACAATCAAGTAAATGGAGCACATTATCAGCAAAATAAATGTTTATGATTTTCTCCTTGTGATATTTCAATATCATACTATAATATACTGCAATATATAACAATACTCTGCAATACTATTGCAATATATTGATTTTAAGAAATTTTCTGCTGAAATCAAATGATTTTAAACAATAACACGAGTCCATAAATGGAATTGATGTTCTAATGGGCAAAAAGAATTTCCAGGAAATCCAAATAAGACTATTTCTTCCTTTTAACTGCTGAGTGTTGAAACCATCATTGATACCCTTCAGTAATAACAAGATTTTCAAATTAGCTGCTGCTGTGGACATTTTGGATGTCAGATTGGCACCATTTTCATTTAGGAGCAAGCAGACATCATTAGAAGTCTTTTGGTGAAAACCCCATGTCAATATGACCATCCATTCAGGAGAAGCAGCAACAGCAAGATTTAAATGATAGCCATCGTGGCAGCTATAATGAATGTATGATTGGCACCTTTTCATTAAGGACCACCTAGGTATCATAAGAAGTCTATTGGTGAAACCCCCATGTTGATATAGCCATCCATTTAGGATGAGTAGAGACAACACTATTTTCAAGATGGCCACCATACTGAGGGTCAATTTGCATCATTTTCTTTTAGGACCAACTAGACAGCATAAGAACTCTTCTTATGAAAACCCCCATGTCCAAATGACTTTCCATTTAAGAGTAATAACAAGACCTTCAAGATGGCCACCATGGGGCCATCTTGGATGTAAGATCATCACCTTCTTAATTTAGAACCAACAAGACATTATAAAAATTACTGTGAAAACCCATGTTGAAATGACTTTAAATTTTGGAGGAGTCCCAATAACAAGATTTTCAAGATGGCCACCATGGTGGCCATACTGGATATCAGATGTATACCATTTCCATTTAGACATCATAAAAAGTCTTCTGGTGAAAGCACAATATCAATGTGACCAGTTATCTACAAGGTCAGATTGGCACCATTTTCATCTACTACCAACTAGACATCATAAGAAGTCTTTCAGAGGAAACACCATGCTGATATGATTATTCATTCATTCAGAAGTTGTGATAACAAGATTTTCCAGATGGCCACTGCAGTGGCCATATTGTATGTATGGGCTTTTAGTGATGTCTTTTAGTGAAAACCGCACGTTGATGTGACCATCCATAGGAGGAGCAGCAATAACAAGATCTTCAAGATGGCCACTGTGGCAGCCATACTGGAAAAGCAAAAGATCATAAGATGTTAAATAATTGTTGTTGGTACTAGCTTTGGACAAGGTACACTCAATGAGATTTGAGCTATTTGTAATTCAATGGAAAACTTAATGCTGACATACTGCAGTCATCTCACAAATCTTCCCATCCATTTTCCTCTCAAGTCCATTATGCTGACTGTGCTATAGAATTTTCAGGTCATACAGAGAGGGACTCATGATTTTGTCTTTGTGATTTTTGGGGGAATAGAATACTCATCTACACTAAGACAGTATCCTAAGGTCCCTGTGGTCCTAATCAGCCATGCCTAATGAATTTGTTACCTTGTAGTTTAAGGTCAATGTCAGTGATCAGTATCACCAAAAGGCTCATTCATTCACATCAAATGGAGCTTCTCCATGATGATTGGAAAGTGCATCAAGTGGGAAAAACACTATTAATAATTTTACAACAATAACAGAACTTCATTAAAATACTTTTCAAATGTTATGCCAATATCATGTTATATTAATATAATGAATTAATGCTGCAAAGTTTGTTCACCAGGTTCATATCATGGTATACCGATATTCAATATTATCTTGCACCCCGACTATATTGCTATAAATGTGAATAAGATCTTTGTAAAGATAGCTGTCTTGTTATAAAATTGTTCAAATTTGTGATAAACAGTAAATTGTAACCTTTGAGATATTGTTGAACAGCATGGTTGCCCACCAGACAACCATATCGAAATATCTGCTTGCAGATCAAAAACATTTGGATGCCAAACTAAATTTCTTTAAGGAAATTTCAACTTAACTGCTCAATTATTCAAAATTTAGCACTGAAGTTCTTGCAAATTATTTGAAAACTATGTGAAAATTAGATCGAAAATATAGAATTTTCACCTGCAATTTCATGTAAAGAGCCCATTCTTTCATTCTGCAGCATGGGAATTGTCCGTATTTTAAACAATTGCCATCAAAAAATGGTTGTGTGGAAAGGCTTTTACTTTTGACTCCTTTTCTTGCTCAGCTTTAATTTTAAGTTATCCCAGGCTAATGGGCAATGGATTTTTCTACCCCTGACATGAAGCAGCTATAAATTACTGCAAAGAATGTCAGCACTTTTTCAAAGTCAGCACTTGGATTTTTGCTCAACTTGTTTTACCTGAAATAAACTACATTCTGTAATACTAACCTGAATCAGAGTTCTGAATCGGTTGCTGCTGCTGAATGACAGTAACTCCTGATAGCTGCTCTGACTGACTCGACACAATGTGAGACATTTCAGAATTGTCCTCTATTTGATCCTGAACACTGACCAGTTCAACACTAGACCTTTCAATCTGCTCAGCCCCTGTTGGGGTTCCAACACTTTCTGTCCTCACTACACTATTACTATTGTTCAAATTCTCTCCCGTTTCAATAAACTGATAAGGGTCAAGGTCAATCTGAGCCTGAGCTAGTGAACTACTTAACAAATCCAGAGGTTTAATTGTTTCCAGAGAACTCTGTAAACTCGGGCTACTTAATTCTGAGAAAGAAGTTTGTGATTCTGACTGACTACTAGTCCTCCCTGCTAGATTGAAGAACAGTCCAGTTTGGGGGTCCAAATCCCCTGGTAACATTTCCTGGCTAAGACTAGAATTCACTTGATCAAGGTTTGTACCACTAGGAACAGTTTGACTTGATGAGGTTACCTCCCTAGAGTCTGTAATTTCTATATCATCTGAACCAGCTATTGCAACTTCACTCTGTGGGAGCAAGGAAAATGCATGTAGATTATTAATATAAGCACTAATTAATATAATAATTAATATAACCACTAATGATCACTCAATTATAAAATTATATATATGGAAGTATTTGTATGTAAAATGTGCTTCAAATATAAACATTCAGAATCTTCTGTCAGCATGGAACAGGAATTATTATTATAGAAACTATTAAATAGTGAAAGATTGAAAATGCTTATGTTGGATTCAGTTACTTTCAATGGGTAAAAAGTTTCAAGGATTTGCTTAAAAAAAAAAAAAAAAAAAAACATTTTCAGGACTGCAGCTAAGTTTTTAAAAATTTGGACCATGTGTCCCTTTTCTCCTAGAAAAAGGAGGCCAACCATATGAGCTGGTAGTTTGGATTATATAAAGAAAATTAAATCAGTAAGTTGCCACCTGTATGTAACATGCAGACACTGCTTGTCCATATACTATTATATCATCCCAACTACATCTATGTTAAAAAAAAAGCAATTGAATTCTACTCATAATATGAACTTCATTGCATAAAAAATACTGAAATAAGGAAAATCTTTTAAGCACATCTGCACCTCAGGATCAACAGTATTTTCCAAGCACAAGCATGAATACTTGCAGTGGATGTCAAATGCACAGATATATATTTATAGGAACAGTTTAAATTTTCATGAAGTCTATATGAAACACTGTTTGAAACCATAGATCTGAAGTTAAACTTTAATGACACTTTAAACAAGGTTGGCATATTCAAATTCTTTCTGCACTGTTTTTAAATATAACTATCAATATCAACTATTTGATTTCAACTATATTCTTGGAAATTACAGCTCATAACAACTCATAACAAGAGTCCCTCAAAGGGACTGATGCTCTACTTACCAAAAAGAATTGACAGGAATTCAAGATAAGACCATTTCTTCCTTTTAACTGCGGAATGTTAAAACCATTTCGGACATTCTTCAGCAATAAAAAGTTTTCAAATTAGCTGCTGTGGTGAACATATTGGATGTCAGATTGGCACCATTTTCATTTAGGGCCAAGTAGACTCATTTGAAGTCTTTTGGTGAGAACCCCATTTCAATATAACCGTCAATTCATGGAGAGTAGTGACAGCAAGATTTCCAAGACAGCAGTCATAGCAGCCATATTGGATGTACAATTTGGCACCCTTTTCATTTAGGACCATCTAGGTACCATAAGAAGTCTACTGGTGAAATGCCATGTTGATATACCCATCCATTTGGGAGGAGTACAATATTTTCAAGATGGCCATCATATTGGCCATATTGAGGGTCAGTTTGCATCATTTTCATTTAGGACCAACTAGACAGCATAAGAACTCTTCTGATGAAAACACCCATATCAAAATGACTTTCCATTTAAAAGTAACGATAACAAGATTTTCAAGATGGCCATCATGATGTCCATATTAGATATCCGATTGGCACCATTTTCATTTAGGACCTACTAGCCATCATAAGAAGTCTTCTGGTGAAAACCCTATGTCAATATGACTTTCCATTCATGAGGAGTAGCAATAACAAGATTTACAAGATGGTTGCTTTGGTGGCCATATTGGCCATCAGATCAGCACCATTATCATTTACGACTAACTAGACATCACAAGAAGTTTTCTGGTGAAAACCCCATGTCAATATGACTTTCCATTCAGGAGGAGTAGCGATAAGATTTTCAAGATAGCCACTGTGGTGGCCATATTGGATATTAGATTGGCACCATTTTCATTTAGGGCCAACTAGACATCATAAGAAGTCTTTAACTGAAAATCCCATGTTGATATGACCATCCATTCAGAAAGAATAATGATAACAAGATTTTCAATATTGGATGTCAGAGCAGCACCATTTACATTTAGGACCAACTAGACTATGGGTTGAATTTGTGTGTAAAGTTTCATGGCAATCCTCAAAGTAGTTTAGCAGGAGTAGCGATAAAAAACTTGTGCTAATGGATGGACAGACAACGGATGACAGACATATGACGAACAACAGACCGACCCATAAGCTCTTCTGGTCTATGACCAGCAGAGCTAAAAAGCTGGTAGCCAATGAAAATTAGCAAATTGACAGTATTATAAACACTAAGTTTGCATGAAACAACAATAGTATTTGTACTGTGAAAATGATGTATTGTGCTCCAAGCTTGATGGAAAGGCAGAGACAGAGAGGTGAATCAAGTGCTTGACTATACCAAGTTTTCTGTGATCTTTACATTTTTCTTCTTGATCTGGCTGTCATTTGATCTGTCATTTGGTCTGACTGTCATTTGATCTGTCATTTGATCTGGCTATCATTTGGTCTGACTGTAATTTCATCTGACTGTCATTTGGTCTGACTGTCATTTGATCAGACTTTCATTTGATCTGGCTGTCATTTGGTCAGTTATCTTGGTCTGATATGGTATGACATAATGCTCAACATGACCTCAGTCTTTACAAGTTAAACAAGTCAATGATGTGATGACGTAAAACTGAATAATTACTTCTCTATTCTCTTTGAAAAACAAATGGGTAAAGAAAAATAATCAATGCAGAGGCTGGCACCAAGACAAGAAAATCCCAATCTCAGAGTTACATTATTTCTTTTCTGCTTGGCAAAGCCTCATAGAAGGCAGATACTGTAACCCCTTGACTGGAATTTCTCACTGTCAGTATCATCCTCTTCATTGATTCTTTTAACTCAGGTATAGAGAGAGGCTGCCAAAAGTTCCTCATATGGAGGTGATCCCTCACATCTATTTATGGGTTTGTGAGGAGAGAAGACATAAAGAGGAAATGATTTTTGCAACCACCTATTCCCCTTTAAACATGATAAGATGCCAAGGTGCCATCCAAATTCTGCATCACCACTTTCTGTGCTTTTTTTGCTCCATGTTGAATGGATCAGTGTGCTATACTCCTCTAAGAAACAATTCAATTGGAACCCTTTGAAACTGTCTGCATACACCACACCAAATCTCAAACAAGTTCTTGCATGCAAACACTACATGTACCTAAATATAGATCAACTGAAGTCATGGACAAAAAGACATAAACACAATGATTCAATAAACATTTATTTTGAAGAAAAAAAAACAAAGGAAATTTGTGAAAGGGTACAATCAGTCATGTGAGCAATCTGTCTTTGACTGGATTTTAGAAGTTGTGTGACTCTTGATCATTTTTGCAAGAATACAATGATCATGTAGCCTGGCAGCATATCCAGTTATTAAATCTATATAAATAAATTTGTTTAAAGACTACAGTTTCATCCTAATACAATTTAACAGTTTCTCTTCAGGTAAGGAAGAATCTGAAATAGTACAAAGAGTTCTTTGCCTACCTGGGCTTGATGGGGTTCTATTGAACCCTCAGACTGGTTCAGTATGTTCATTGCTTGCTCTGAAACAAGATGAATATGCATCAGTCCAATTAAGTATAAGATCGCATGAACAATTATCAAAAGTAATTAAAAGCATAGCAAACTTCCATGCACTACTAAAGTAACAAATTTATTGTATGGAAAATTTAATTTAAGACAGCACAAATCAATGGATTGACTTTTGTAAAATCAAAGTTTACTGTGTAAATCAAAATGACCTGATCACGACATTATTACATCATCAACATAAAACCACTTGTTACATAGGTATGTTGTAGTGTTATGAACTTAGGGAGTCCGAACACAAGATTATATGATAGCAAAATATGTCTCTTATTGAATAACAAAAATAGAAGTTTTATTCAATTTTAATAACCTCACGAACAATGCTCTGAAAGAAAATGATGCATTCAACAAAAAGTACATGACACCTAAGAAAATCATTTTCAATTTATGACCTGCAATAAATCGGTCTCGTAGTATCTGTGTGAAGGACTTCTGTTGTGAGCGCAATAATTGTAGCATAGTGAAAGAATTCATTTACATAACATATACTTTTTTCTATGTACAGTAGGACCCCGTTATAGCACACTTCGTTATAGCACGAATTCGGATATAACACGATCGTGGCATGGCTCCCGAAATTTCATCTATTTTTTCGTACATGAAAAAAAAATTTTTTTTTTCAAAGTACGAAATATAATGTGTAAAAAGTTAATTATCATTTGGGGGAAGAGATCGTGTATGAATTCGGATATAATACGATCGTGGAGTGGCTGCCGAAATTTTACAATAATTCGCCAATTTCTTGAACTACTGCAAAGTTTTGTGCCAAAATAAACAAGAGTTTGATTTAATAATTTGGCAAGCTGTATTGTATTCTTCAAGAAAAAGTGTCTTATGATTGCATCTTTCATTATATGAATAAAGATGCTGAACATTTCTGTTTGTGAATGTTCATTTCAAATGTGTCAGTAGTCAATCACTGCACTTTGATCTTAGTTTATTTTTGAAAGATGTCAGCTCATTTTAAAGCTGATAAGTGTTAATCTTATTACTACTGATACATGAACAATAAAGTCGTTAAGTCTTCTTTGTGTTTGTCTTCAATACATTCTGTGTACAATTGTTGTTCAAACAATAGCCGACATATGTTTGCTCATGCAACTGCATATACAGCCAAGCACCAAACAATGCGGTGGTTAATAAAAGATTCGCACCTGAAGTTATAAATCAATTAATTTAAGTCATTGACAATCATCAAAGTCAATCTCAAAGCTAAAGGTTGTTCAAACCATGCGGCAATGATTTATAAAACATAAAAAAAACGAAAGCCGCCAACGCGCACACGTGGCTTGGCGGTGTTGTTAGACAATCGCCACGCAATCAGTTGACCAGTGAATAATATTGTACATTCCCTATAAAAAAATGACCCCATTGTTGATTAACAATTATTCTTGCTGTAGTCATTCAAACAAATAGGTGTCAGAGTTTTAATTAGTAGTTATTAACAATGGATAACAGTACACAGAAATGTAAAGCTTTTACTGTTAAAGAGAAGCTTGAAGCCATGGACAGGATTAAGTCCGGTGTTTCCACAAGTCAGATTTAATTCCCAAGTGATATTTCCCAAGTTATCTGCCAGTGCACATGGGCCGATAAGCCTTTGGCTTGTAAAAGCACTCACTCTGTTTTCAAGCTGACAATCCTTTTGAGCGAGCCGCGATTCTAATACTTGTTCAGTGACAAGTAGAGTTCTACAACTTACTGTGCATATACTTTGACCTTAATCCCAAGTAACAGAGGGTGGTTATTTGAACTCCCTGTGATCTTGCCGCACAATTGACACGTGTCCAGTTGCATCCTTTAATAGATTTCTGACTTTATGATCAAAGTGTTATTTGCAAGAGTCCAAGAACATTCTCTGCATAAGCACCCGCATATAACAGTAAAATTGAGGAATCGGAGTCGGACGTGATTTACGATGACTAGACAACGACGATTTACAATGACTAGATGACGATGTAGGATTTCAGAACTTTATCAGACAATGATATTATACTTCTGTGTGCATATTTTTGATGGAATTATTATGGACTCACTCCTACGCATGCCATGAGATCGGTTGGTGAGTACACATGTTGATCCTTTAAGTATTCATGCTATACAATAGACATGTACATATAAATGTACCAATGCATGGTTCTCTGAAAAAAGTAAAATATTATATGTGCAATCTCTGTTTTCACTGCATGTGTATTTCTCGTTTAATATGCATTGATTTAAAATGGTAACTGTGCCAATGAAGCACGTTGTTTTGAGCCCAAAATTTACCCCCCCCCCCCCCCCCGCCCATTTTTTTGGTGCATGCATCATTTCTTTCAGCTAAATGACTTGGTTTTGTCTAGGTTGGTTATAGCATGGTTCGGGACATAGCACGATCTCGTTTTCTGGACCCCCACCATCGTGCTATAGCAGGGTCCTACTGTATGTGACAAGAGGAATCTGTGACCTGTAATCTGTGAAATTTCATGAATTTTTAAATACTCATTCAGGTATCATTTTATAGACAGTCAGTGAGGGGGTACTGTTTCCTATACTTTGTATGTAATAGCCAATACATGGGGCTAGATATATTTAACTATGTGTAGCACTAGAAAATGCACATCAACCTATACAATTCTTCATGGTTTTGGATTGTTTGGCTCCTAACTACTGTCTATACTTACTTATAAGTAGAGTTTAACTGCAACATGCACAGACCCAGATCTGATGTCACATAATGCGCCAGCAGATCTGTGTCCCCGCGGTTTGCTAGGAATAATCAGTAAAACACAGACCCCGATCTGCCAGTGCATTATTCAACAGCAGATCAGGGTCTATGTTGTTTGCAGCTGGACTCAACTTATATGCAGGTATATATGGTACATAAAAGTATCCCTTTTACAAAAAGTCAGAGACTCCAATGTTTCACAAGCGATCACCCTTTAATTAATTTCATGAAGAAAAGAAAGTAATAGAATCTTGTGCCTTGTTTATGGTTTGGATGGCTTGGCTAAACTCAATGACAAACCAAAACGTGTTCATGAAACACAGATGTCCCACCAAAGTGCCTAAGAAAACAAATGCAAAACCTAACCAATGTGCAATGGATGGATGGTCAGACAGATAGAAGGGCAACACTGTGTGATCCTACTACTGTTGTGGTGGGGCATAAAATAGTTTGGAATAATTGCCAAAGCAGCCATAACGAGGCTGGACACTTCTGTTGATTGTTATTACTTTTGTCGTGATTTCAACTTGTCAAATAGTATACCTGCCATATTCCCAGTGTTGGAAGGTCTTGGGGACTCAACAAGTGTGTTTTGAAGTCCAGGGAGAAGAGGGGGCAGTGTATGTGATCCCAAAATGCAACATCATCCAATTGAGAATAAGTTATCTTTCATATGAGACAATAGAAAATTACTGAAAATTCAAATCTGAATCGAAGAAAATAACATATGTTTTCTTTGAAGCACATACAAACAAAAATAGTTGATAGTCTTGACACTGTCCAATATCATCACCACGCACATACACACACATGCATGCCCCCACTCACATAATCGCAACCACACAGGCATTAAATAAAAAAATACACCAAGTTTCTGTCTTTAAAATCCATTGAAGAATGGAATATAATCTTAACTAGATGCAGTCTTTGCTGCTCTCAATAGTTCTGTAGGGGTTTCAAGGCAACACAAGTGTCATTTGTGTTCATCTTTGCATGTATTAGAGACTGGATGGTACTGTTGTTCAAACTTCCATGAAGATTTGTCAACTTTTTCTCAGTATAGAAACTGATCTTTCTGCATCTGCATTTCTATGAGGGAGTGTCAAACAAGCTGTGTGGTGTTGCTATGTTGACAGATGTTGTACACTCCAGAATGACTAATCTTGAAATGGTGTTGCAGTATGTGCAAATAATAAAATGCTCCTCCTTGCTGCTGTGCTTCACAAAGTTAACTCCATCCAGGAGTTCTGAAAATTCAGTTTTGCTGGGCTTTGCTTGCTTTGCTGATGGCTCATTCTTCCCTCAATCACAACCTTGTTCAGACATTTTGCCTTAAAAAATTAATCACTTGTACACTATTTCGACGTGTTTTGCATTTTATATATGGAGTAAAATCTGACTTCAAAGAAATATTGCTGCTGATCACGAACTTGCCAATAATCTTTAATAAAGATGGCTTAAACTTTCTCAAGGCAATGATGTGTAATCAATTTTGTTCTTTTACATGGATCTCTTTGATTAACCTAACTTCAAACGAAATAGGTTGTTCCACTTAGTTTACTTTACCTATGCAAATTAGCCTAATGAGCTCTCCCACAGCAGTGTTCAAAAGACTTAACACAGCATCACACTAGCTATTCTCAGCCAATTATGAATGTGTGAAATGGTGATTGCTTTTCTCGGACCACCTTACCTTTTAATTGACTAAATGATAATCAGCTATATAAATCACCCAGAGGATAGTTTTTTTATGAGCTCTAAGCAGGACTGTTTACTGTTTATATAGCATACACACTGGACATGTATAGTGATAGTCAAGAAATGTCTGTTTCTATCTATCTCCCTCTCTCTTTTTTTTTCTCCCCAAGATTACTGAAAATCGTGTTTTTCAAAACACAACCATGTTGGGGGGTTTGGGAGTCAAAAATCGTGTTTATCACATCATAAAAGTCTCCATGTAAAGTAGCTACTTATTTTTCTAAAATATGATAAAGCATCTAAGTCAAACAAAATTCTTACCTATTGTGTAGAACTGTTGTTGGCTTAGTTGATCTGATAACTGGCTTAAGTCTATACTAGCTGACCTAGAATGATGCAAAAGGCAAATCAAGATTCAAAACAAACACTGCCACAAAACCATTAATTCACGTCAGCTTTAGTTAAAAGTAAGGATAATTAAGAACCCAATACTCTCAGCTGTTGTTTGCTATCCTAGAAATATTTGCATATCCAAAATCATTAATAGACCATTTCCAGGGTGGCTAATAATCATGGGAGAGCATACTCACAATTATGTCACATACAGTGAATTAATTTCTTTTTATGGATATCTGCTTTCACAGTTTTGGAAAACTTGGCTTTGTCATAGGTACTTCATGGATATCGAAGGAGTTCTAATGTCTCTATGAATGGATCATTGTTCATTGGGTCTTTAAATTCGTGGTTTGTGGCAATCACAAAATCAACAAAAATTGGTATGCCACAAAAAATGAAATTATATGGTTTGGCTAAAACCACCACATAGCTGTCCAGTATCAGAGTAACCCTAATTGTAAATGTGGGGTGCTACCTTAATTTTCTATCATGAAAAACATCTATTCAAGCAAACCAAGCTTTGGTAAACTAAACAAAAAGTATTCAGGAACATTACACCAAGAATCACTCAATTCCATCAATATAAAGCAATATACCTTATTTAGCTGTGTATAACGCGCACTTTTTCACCTAATTTTCTTATCTTAAGTCGAGGGGTTCGCGTTTTATACAAGAACTAAAAAAAAAAGATTTTTTGCAGGTCGATCTGACGAGAGGATGAAGGCACTAAAGCCGCCTACGTGTCACATTCACTCCTTGTGAAATATTAAATCCGTTGCACATTGCACTGTAACTAAATTGTTTACCGGACTTTACTAGCCTTAGTAAAGAAACAAATAATGCTTACAAATAGCCTTGTTCTTTGATTGCTTATGTTAATAAATAAACTGGTTTCATTTCACATCACTGTGTAGCGTTTTGTTCTGTACCTCGACCAGAAATACATGTACATAACGACTGGCAACTTGTTCAAAAGCTGTGCAAAGTGCCGCATTGGAGCAGAACAAATACCGCTGTGAGGATTACCGTACCTGTTCCGTAAATGTTCAGTATTCCATAACTGTTGATCTAATACATTTTTTCTTCATTTATTCTTGGTTGAATTGAAATATAATATGTGAGGAATTCAAGCAGTGTTAATGTTCTCATCAGAGGCACCTTTAGGGGACATATTCTTTGCGACTACGGTTTCTATCTTATGGTAACACTGACACGTTGTGAAACAAAATAATCAATTAATGCATGAAGTCGGAAAATATTTTTTTGTTTGGAAAATAAACTTGGTTTTGAGTTTTTATTTCTCATCTTAAATGATAGTATTTTATATTTATTTCTGACTATAGAGTGATCAATGTTTCATTGACTAAGTATGGTCTTTTCAAGGTTATCTGCGGAACAAATATATGATTACCGTACCTGTAAATGTTCAATATTCGATAACTGTGGATCTAATTAATTTTGTCTTCATTCGTGTTTGAAACAAAATATAATATTTAGAATTCAAGCAGTGTTAATGTTCTCATTTTTTTTCGTGACTACGGTTAGCTTGTTACAGTAACACTGACACAGCGTTAATGTATGAAGTTGGAAAACATTTTCTTTTTTTTTTTTCCTTTGGAAAAAATAAATTTGTTTCTTAGTTTTATTTCTCATCTTAAATCATAGTATTTGAGATATCTTTGCGACTATACAGTGATCAATGCTTCATTGACTCAGAGTAGCCTTTTCACTGTAATCGGCGCCAGGTAAGCTTTGATGCGCTCAACGTAGTTACAATGCTTTGTCTCGGTGAGCAATATTTAATAGATTCAGCGTGGTGTTTTTTAATGGTGATCAGTGCTTCATTGACTCAGTGTGGTCTTTTCAAGGTAATCGGCACCGGCTAAAGCTTTGATGTGCTAAACATAGTCACGTTGCTTTGTCTAGGTAAATTTGCAATCTATTTACTTTCTTCAGAAAATAAACTTGTTTCTTTGTTTTATTTCTCATTTTAAACAACAGTATTTGATACGGTACTTCTTTGTTACAATACAGTGAGCAGTGTTTAATTGGATCAGCATGGTATTTTTAAAGGCAATCAGCACCGGCTAAATCTTTGATGGGCCAAACATAAGTACAATGCATTGTCTTGGTAAATTCTAGCTTGGACATGGAGATATATTTTAGAGGTGTAATGATAATCCAAATAAGTATAAATACCAGACCTAAACTTTCACATAGCATATTGTGTTCGATCTTGAATCTGAATGAATATAGTCAAAGTATCAACATGGTCAATTCGTACAATTCCTACAATGCGAAAGACAGGCTAACCATCATTGCCTATGCAGAAGCACATGGTAACAGAGCTGCTGGGAGGGAGTTTAATGTAGGAGAGTCTTCTGTTAGGGAGTGGAGAAGAATGAAAGAAAGACTGAAGAAAATACAGAGAACAAAACAGGCAGACACAGGGACAAGTGCAAAGTATCCGGACATAGAGAATGGAGTCCTTGAATGGGTCATGGATAAAAGAAGACAGGGAATCTCAGTATCCCTGACTGAGATTCGCTTTCAGGCAATATTGATTGCAAAACAGAAGGGGTCTGTGAGCTGGGCCTATGCATTTTTACGACGGCACGACTTGTCAATTCAGTGATGCACACATATAGCCCAGAAGCTGCCAGAAGATCATGAGGACAAACTGCTGGAATTCCAGAGATTCATCATTAAACAGCCCAAGAGACTTAAGTTTGAGTTGAGCCAGATAGGAAACGCTGATCAGACGCCCATGACATTTGATCTTCCATCCAGCACCACTGTCCATATGAAAGGGGCCAACACCATCAGCATAACCACAACTGGCAATGAAAAAAATTGTTTTACGGTGATGCTTGCCTGTACCGCTGATGGCGGAAAGCCCCCCCCCCCCCATGTTATTTCAAGAGGAAGACACTTCCAAAGGGTGCAGTGTGGCCAAAGGGGATTATCGTCAGGTGTCAGGACAAGGGATGGATGGATGAAACATTAATGAAGGACTGGATAAAAAATGTATGGGGAAAATGGCCAGGTGGTTACACCAAGAAAAGCTTATTAGTTCTGGATGCCTTCAGATGCCACAAGTCAGACCATGTCAAGGACCTGCTAAAGACAGACTACCGGACCACTCATTGATGCTCCAGCCCTTTGATGTCACCATCAACAAGCCAATGAAAACCATTCTCTGAAGGAAATGGAATGAGTGATATGCTGGCGACCAACACATTTACACCGTGTGGAAACATGAGGAAACCCGAGCTGACTGACATCTGCCAGTGGATAGTGGATGCATGGACCAAGCTAGATCCAAGCATCATCATCCATGCCTTCAAAAAGTGCTGCATCTCAAATAAAATGGATGGCACAGAGGATGACATCTTGTGGGAGGACAATGCTAAGCGTGAAGACCACTCAGGGAGCGAGGACGAAGATGAAGATGAAAGCTATTATGCAGCAACACCAGGAATGATGACAGACGAGGACATACAGCGACTTTTCGAGAGTGATGATGACGAAGAGGAATTTGAGGGATTTGATGCAACAGATTGAACTCCATCAACTAGGCAAACCTTTAAAGGGCCCTTTTAAGGGCCAACCATAAAATCGGAAAGATATCATTTCAATACTGCCACTTTTTTTCATTCACTATCCAAAATGGCCGACTGTTGTCACACTATGAAAACGGAGCGAAATAGTCACAATTTTGAAATGTATTATATCACATGCGCGCTATATGGCAGAACTACGTTTTTCCACTCATTCTGGGTCGAAAATCGGGGTGCGCGTTATACACACCAAAATACGGTAGCAAGAGATTTTAAATATTTCTAACAATAATACAAGTTCAGTATGCCAAAAGATTTAAACACATTTTTTACAATATTAGACAGATATATGAAGATAATAATTTTCTCGAAATAATAACCACACTCTGAACTAAAATTTCTTCTTATTGGATTCAATTCACAACAACAATGAGCATCATAAACAATGTCAGGCATATCTACATACTAGAAGACTTTGTTCATATTGGAGCTCTCTCTCCAATAAAATTGTGCCATATAAAATATGTATGACCCATTTTGAGACTTATTTAGCTCACAAAGTGGTAACAAGATACTCAAAATGCATGATTGTAAGTTACAAAGAAAATCATGATGTTTTTAAAAAAAATTGACGGCCACTTCTCTCTTACAAGGCATGTTGGAATCAAGACGCATGTAGTTAGTAATGGATTTCTTTTTTTTATGATGGATTGCACTATAAAGAGAGGAGGCATGCCTTTATAAGAGATGTGCGTGTACTATATTGAATACAATTGATAGACTGACTAGTGGGTAGATCCAAGGGAAGTATACGTTGGGTTGGTGAGGGAATCAGTATCACATAAAATATGTACCATATATACTTGTGTATCAGTTCGATCCAACAGCAAACTCCATAGACCCAGTTCTGCTATCACATAATGCACCAGCAGATCTGGGTCTATGCAAATTGTTAAAAGTAATCAATAGAACAAACAACATTGACCTTGATCTGCTGGTGCATTATGCAATGGCAGATCAGGGTCTATGTTGTTGGCAGTTGAACCTGACTCATAAGCGAGTATATATGGTCAATGCAGAGTCATACCGAGTGTAGTCCATTGGATATCAGTCATATTTATATATATATATATAATATCAAACTTCCCATAAAAGCAAGTGTACTCTGGCATCAATGGAGCAAAATGAACAGTAAATCTATTTTATGGTGTTAGACTTCCGATTGGCGAGGAACAGTCTAAAGAAAAGGGGTCTTGTGGGGTGCATATAGCATTGCCTATCAGTGGTTTAAAAAATGTTTTGTCCATAAATTTAGTTTCCTGCCCAAAGTCTGTCATCTCAAATCTGATGACTGGTCAGGAGGTGAACAGTTCCAACAACAACGACAAAAAAAGCCTGACAAAGCATGTAATGTGGAAACTGTAACTAATCCTTATTTAGCCATAACCCCCTCTCCCATTCCTAGCCTCCAAACTAATCATTTTTTTGTTTAGGCACAGTTCAAATTCAAGGTACAATTTATTTTCTTTAAAAACTGTGTATATCATCCTCTTCTTTTTTAAATACAACAAATTTCAAGTAGTGATAATTCTGTTTTGATTACCGCTGCACAGTGACTTTAGATTTGTGTGGGGCCCCATTTGCCTGCATGTCTAGAAGTGACTGAATAGCAGCAGCAGTGTCAGCAGAATCGGCAGTGTGGGTGTAGGTGTTCCCATGTTCATCTGTCACATCATACTCAAACCATTCATTATTGGGAAGAGTCTGTGAGGGAACTCCTGTCAGGGATAAAATCAAAATACTCTGAGCATTTTCCATTTTGCAAGGCTCAAATTTAACACTTGTAAACTTTCAAAATGCAAGCTAATAGACCCTTTTCACAATCCTGTATAAGAGTTGTCTCTATTGCTGACAGCATGTCTAAAAACAAGGCTAATGGTGTAAAGTCACTGTCTGGCACAAGTGTAACAAATTGAATATCGTGACACATATACTGAATGCATTAAAATTTTCATTCAGTTAATTAAGTTTTATCAATTTTTAATAAACATGTATGCCAACAAACTTGTATATTGCCCTACTAACCTTGGTACAATAAATGTCATTACGGTACTCTACTTACCTTGGTACAATAAATGTCATTACGGTACTCTACTTACCTTGGTACAATAAACGTCATTACGGTACTCTACTTACCTTGGTACAATAAATGTCATTACGGTACTCTACTTACCTTGGTACAATAAATTTCATTACGGTACTCTACTTACCTTGGTACAATAAACGTCATTACGGTACTCTACTTACCTTGGTACAATAAATGTCATTAAGGTACTCTACTTACCTTGGTACAATAAACGTCATTACGGTACTCTACTTACCTTGGTACAATAAACATCATTATGGTACTCTACTTACCTTGGTACAATAAACTATACTTACCTTGGCACAATAAACGTCATTACGGTACTCTACTTACCTTGGTACAATAAATGTCATTACGGTACTCTACTTACCTTGGTACAATAAACGTCATTATGGTACTCTACTTACCTTGGTACAATAAACGTCATTAAGGTACTCTACTTACCTTGGTACAATAAACTATACTTACCTTGGCACAATAAACATCATTATGGTACTCTACTTACCTTGGTACAATAAACTATACTTACCTTGGCACAATAAACATCATTACGGTACTCTACTTACCTTGGTACAATAAACTATACCTACCTTGGTACAATAAATGTCATTACGGTACTCTACTTACCTTGATACAATAAACTATACTTACCTTGGCACAATAAACGTCATTATGGTACTCTACTTACCTTGGTACAATAAACGTCATTACGGTACTCTACTTAGCTTGGTACAATAAACGTCATTACGGTACTCTACTTACTTTGGTACAATAAATGTCATTACGGTACTCTACTTAGCTTGGTACAATAAACGTCATTACGGTACTCTACTTACCTTGGTACAATAAACATCATTATGGTACTCTACTTGCCTTGATACAATAAACTATACTTACCTTGGCACAATAAACATCATTACGGTACTCTACTTACCTTGGTACAATAAACTATACTTTCCTCGGTATAATGTAACCTTAAAAGTGTCACTGTACCATAAATACCAGCCCCAACATATCACTGTATCCTATCAGATTAATTTATTTTATTTATTCCAAGTGAGATTGTATTTAAACCAAGGATATCACATATTTTAATTTTTTTTTATTATGAAGCATATGATAACTTTGCACAACAGTCAATCAAGGGTGGATGTGGATCCATAACCAGTGTCCATACAAAATATTCCCATTTGCATCAAAGCTGATGTCCACTCTATAATTCTCATGTTTTCTTGAGGCTATTACTTTTCAAATCACAAACGTTTACTTCCAAATATCGAGCTGAATACATGCACAAATTTTTCTGCATTATATACCTTTTTCTCATGGCATGCAGATATACAAATGGATAATGCAAAGTGCAGATATTTTCATGCCTGAAATTTAAATGGATAAATTTACCATTTCCTTTGAACTCATACATTTACTGCTTCAATTTTTCTTTTCAAAATTTCTCTGATATTTGAAGATATTGCAAAATGGTGGAATGAATCATAGAAAATACAGTGAAAATGATTGATACCATGATTTTATTGCTACTTGTACAGATTTCTTTACTGGTTTCCTTTCAATATGGAGTTTATTCCTTAAATGCAGTTAAAAACCAGAGAGTAATCTAACAATTTTTCTAATTCCTTCAATGCATTTAAAAACCAGAGGGTAATCAAAGATTTTTGATTCCTTAAATGCAGTTAAAAACCATAGTGTAATCAACAATTACATAGCTCACCTCTGCATAGCTATTGGTTGTCTCCAGTAGCCACTGTACACATTAATTATGCACAAATAAAGCTCAGACTAAAGTGATCTTGACAAGAAAATGTTAGTGCCCAATCTAATTAAAGTGTTTTGAGGCAATTTTTTTCTCTTAATATTTTAACTTTGAGTCTTTCTAAAATTTAAAATTTTCATTATTAATTGGCACTATATGGCCAGTATTGTGCTCACATACTCTTGGTTAGCCAATACATGCCTCATGAAAAGCATGCAATCCCATCATCTAATTCCAGTACTCATTCACATGTTCAATACAGAGTTAACCTGCTGAAGGTAACCTATCACAATAATACAATATATAGTCATTACTATGGAAAATTTACCATTGACAAAAAAAAACACATTTATTCCTATTTCCAACTGCACTGGTCAGAAAGAATCTTCAAAGTAGGATAAGATGTATATAGCATGGAAATGCTTAACCAATGCTAGTAAAGCATAAATAGTTCACAATGACCTTCTTTGGTTCAAAGGGTGTAGTCCTAACAGAGATACACCCAATTATCAAGTTTAGTGACTGGAATATAAACAGCACCCAATAATTAATTTTCAGCACAGAATTTGACAAAGTCACTAAAGCAAGAAATACTGGTCATAAAGACCTCTTTTTGCAATAATGATGTAGAACTTGTCAAGTTGCACCCACTCACCAAGTTTCATTGTTCTAAGTAGAAGAGTATGCATACAGCAAAGCCCAAAACTCGTGATATTGAGCTAAACACAAAAACTTGTCCAAAGCCAGGAAAAGATGAAATAAAGGTCATGATGAGTGTTTTGTTGTAAAAGTTGTGTTCCAACAGAGATGCATATCATCATCTATTTCACGAATCTAGCATGAACAGTGCCTGAGAAATGAACATCAAACACAAACTTTAACTAGTCAGTGAAGCATAAAATATGGGACATAATGACCTACTATTGAAATGAAGTAGTGCATCCCCTCACCTAGTTTCATAATCCTAATTATAACAGCATGCACATTGCATGAAAAAACTTGTGGTCATGAGCTAATTACAAAAAATAACCTAAGCCAGTAAAATGTGAAATGTAGGTCACAGTGACATTGTTTTGAATGGAAGTATACTAATATGTGTATGAAAATCATCTAGTTTAATTATTCGAACACAAACACAAGGATATAAAATGTAACTAATGCCAATTATGTATGAAAATGTGTCATAGTGACCTAATTTTTAAAATCAGGCTGTAGTATGTATCAAGATGCATCCTCTCACCAAGTTTCATGATTCCCCGTATAACAGTATTAGGAGATAAAACATCTATGCAGTCAAAAAAATTAAAATAAGCCAGTAAAATGTGAAATGTAAGTCACAGTACCCTTTATTTGAAGGGTGTGGTACTAACAGATATACACAATCATCTAGTTTGATGATTCTAGCATGGACAGAGCTTGAGAAAGATACAACACAAAATTTAACCGAAGTCAGTGAAGCATGAAAATATGGGTCACAGTGACCTACTTTTGTCGTAAAGGTGTAGTACTCATGAAGGTACATCTCCTCACCAAGTTTCATGAATCTAGGTATAACAATATATACAGTGAAACTCCTCAAAACTGAACCCTCAGTGTGCCAGAATCCCCTCAAGACCGAAATTTGTTTGTGGAGTCCTGAATTTTTCCTTCTTTAATAAAATCATTTTCTCCCCAGTGAACCAAAACCCCTCAACTCCGAATACCGAATAAAGACCGACAAAGCAGTATCCTAAAAGTCAGATTCACTCAACTGATTTCTCCTACAAAGTTCAAACTTCAGTTTTCCTATGGCTAAATTTTTAAGGCTGCTGACTGCTCTCCAATACTCCTACAAGCTATGTTCACCCTAGGAAGGAAGTTCCCGAGTTGGACTTAAGATGCATTCCTGAGCATATATTTTTTAGTCAGTGGTTTTTAGCATAGGGAGAAAGCACATATTTGGCATGAATTGAACTAAAAATATATGAACTGCCCTTAACTATTCCTCCAAAAATATCTTGAACAATGCAACAGCAATTTAATAATAAAAAAAAATCAAATTACTTACTCGAAATCATTATTTGGTCAGTCTTTTGTTTTTATCTCACCTCCATCAGAGGTCGATCAATTTTTATTAAAGACTCAAAAGCCATCATTGACCACCTATGATCCCTTTATTACTTGTAACACCTCATTAAACATCCAGCATTTGGCCTTAAACTCTCCAGGTTACAACAATAAGGTAATCAATTAATAGCTTGTTGTATACACATGTTAATCCAATTACTCAGCCACACATCATTGCACTGGTCATTGTGTTATAACATTTCCGGTCACCAGTAGACTGGTTCCTGCTGGTTTCTGTGGGATAGAACTCATAAAATACTGTGTTTTGGTCTTTGTAGTATTTTTTTCAAATCTTTAATTTTTTTAAAGCGGTAGATTTCAACTATAAAATGGCATGTGCGTTAGACGGCCTTTGAAACAGTATTTTTGTCATGCCGCCGGTAGAATCACATGTATGCTAGTTAGAACAGGATTTATACAGTGTGCAAAAAACCTGAGCCAAATACAAAAAAATGTAACCAGTGTACAGCTAATAAACATGTACAAAGTCTGCCCCTCATCCTCCTCCCCAGGAGTTAGGAGTCATGAAACCCACTCCAAAATGATGCCTAGAACCTAGGAAGAAAGAATGGCTGAGATTCAGTGAGGCTGTACATATGTATCGGCTTTAATTTGTGTGAACGCTGATGGCAAAGTTAATGCTGGGGGTAGTTCATAATTCCAACCTACTTTGTAAAGGTGAGCTAATCAGGATTTTTTTCCCCAATTTAATGTGGTTACCATGAAACCCCTTCATTATTTCATAACAGTTTATGTAGTCTTCCATAAAAAAATTGATAGAATCTCAATTTCTTGCAACAAACAGCACTGATTATCCCTTAACTGTATTCTCTTGTCCTCATCACTAAATGACATAAGTGGATGTATGTTATATTAAGGAAATGATTTATGTTATGTTATTAAGGACTTTTTCTGTCCGATAATGGTCATTATAGTATTATATGTAATTTTGTTATTAAAATCCAACTGGTTTTTGCATGTTCGTTTTGATGCTGCATGTCACACCTGCTGTGTTGCTGGCCTTGAGGAATTGATCACAAGCATTATATCTTGGTATCAGAACAGCTTATTTTATTTATTTATTCTTTGTTGTAAGGTTTTTCTCTCAATTTAGAATAATGTATGTACCACAACAGATCTAAATAGGTTGTTCAGCTATTGATAGTCCCCCATTGTATCTGTTGCTCAGACACAAGGTATACACACTAAGCCTTGCTTTGAATTAACAAGACAATTACCAGAATTACATTGATTATTGGCAATTGTGAAACTCATCTACTGTGGAAAATGCAAGCTGAAATTTCAAGCGCTTGCTTCTTTTTGCAAGTACTAAATTTTCTAATTATGTACTGTAAATCATAAGTAAAACTCATTTTTTAAATACATATTTCAGCCAAAACAAATTGCATAATTTGTGAAACGTAAAACAAAGCTTGAGTTGGCACTGATTTTTTTCCAGTGAGATCTGCTGTGCAGCATGTAGCTCTTTACTTGGCCATTACCTACTGATAATGTACAGTGGACCAGGGTACAACTATTAAGTTCTCATGGTGCAGTAGTATCTTTTCTGCACACTAAAACATTTTAGTAACCAAATATAAAAATATTTCTCAAATATCTGAATTAGGTCATATCTGTTACTATGTCTCTTCCTAAGACTTGTAATTCTTGTATTTGTTTGTAGGATGGTTAATCTCCAATATTTTTGTCACATATTATGACCAACCCTTAATAACAAAATGATTGTTCCTAATAAA
Organism: Margaritifera margaritifera; assembly: GCA_029931535.1. Taxonomy (NCBI): domain Eukaryota; kingdom Metazoa; phylum Mollusca; class Bivalvia; order Unionida; family Margaritiferidae; genus Margaritifera; species Margaritifera margaritifera. The sequence goes on from JAQPZY010001538.1 coordinate 2,034,141, forward strand.
AACATTGCTGAAAGTGCAAGTCAGTGCAATGTTTTAGTTTCTTTTTCTTTAATGTTGTTCCTAATACAAACATTGCTGAAACTGCAAGTCAGTGCAATGTTTTAGTTTCTTTTTCTTTAATGTTATTTCTGATATCTTTTCCAGGTCAAAAGATATGAATTTGGACATGTGCAATCAGAGTTCAATCATAAAACAAAAAGAAAAACATTTCCGCTGCACGTTTAGAATTCTGATCATGAAAAAATTACAAATTAAACTGAAAGAAAAGTAGTTTCTTTTTATTCTATAATGTCTGCATTATGGTAAAGATATTACACTACAGATAAAACAAGAGTTCCTAGAAGGGACTGATACTCTACTGGCTGAAAAGAATCTTCAGGAATTCAAGATAAAACCATTTCCTTTTAACTCCCGAGTGTTCAAACCATCTCTGATATTCTTCAGCAATAACAATATTTTCAAATTAGCTGCTGTGGTGGGCATACTGAATGTCACATTGGCACCATTTCTATTTAGTATCAATATGACCAGTCATCTAGGAGAAGTAGTGATAACAAGATTGTCAAGATGGCCATTGTGGCAGCCATATTAGAAGTCAGATTGGTACCATTCTCATTTACAAGCAACTAGAAAGCCTAAGAACTCTTTCAGTGAAAATCCCATGCTGATGTGACTATTCATTCAGAAGGAGTAGCAATAACAAGATTTTCAAGATGGTCACTGTGGTATACATATTGGACATCAAATTGGCATCATTTTTATTTAGGACCAACTAGACATCGTAAGAAGTCTTCTGGTGAAAATCCCATGTCAATATTACTCTTGATACTGGAGGTATAGCAATAAGATTTTCAAAATGCCTGCTGTGGTGGCTATAGTGGACATCAGTTTGACACCATTTCCATTTATGACCAACCAGACATTATAAGAAGTCGTGTAGTGAAAATCCCAGGTTGAAATGACCATCCATTCAGGAGGAGTAGCAATAACAAGATTTTTAAGATGGCTGCTGTGAAGGCCATATTGGATATCCAAACAGCACCATTTTTATACAGAACCAACTAGACCATGGGATGAATGTGTGTAAAGTTTCATGGCAATTCTCCAATTTTTGCTAATGGATGGACTGACAATGGACAACAGACCATCCCATAAGCCCTTCTGGTCTATGACCAGTAGAGCCAATAACAGTTTTTATAAAATAGTAGACAATAGGAATTTAGGAATTTGCAAGTTGAGTGTTTCTACACTCACCAAGAAATACAAATAACCCAAAAAGTTAAATTCTGGTCCTGCTTTGACTCTATGAAAACAATTGTATCTAAGGACATGCAATATTTAGCATGAACAAGCAAATATGATGAACTTGTGTCCTCCCCACCTAGCACACTGAGGAAACATAATACAGTAAGTACTTTGAACTGTGACCTTGACCTTCAAGATATGACCCAAACTATGATACCTGACACATCTTCCAGTACAGATAGCAATTTTTTTGTAAATTATGTTTCTGTGATAACTTAATTGATAACATTAACATTAGGATTATAAGCTTCACTAACTCTCGAATCCAGCAATTTCAGAAAGATGAAAATTTTGTCTTTCATGTCTTTATACCATATGGAGAAAAGGAAGATACTCTTACTCATTACCTCCTCTTACTACCACCAGGTGGCACAGGTACTAAACCAGTTTAAGCCAAGCAATACATCAATGAGGATGCTCGCATTTGCAGGAGGTGTGAGTGGGTTGATTAGCAATGTGATCAGGTAAGTTTTCTCAGAGAAACATAATTCACTAAAGAATTTGCTTTCTCCTTCGAATATGTTCCCCGATCACATTAGCGTAAGGAGAATAGGTAAGAGAAGGAGCATGCATGAACATCCAACTCAACCATCGGCACCTTTAAGGCAGGTAATGTCTGAATTCAGTATAAGAATGCTAAACTGCTCTCCTAATATAAGGCAGCACAGCCGATGGTCATCTAACAAGTCACCACGATATGTGAGTTAAGGAGAAAAGAATGACTTTTCTTTTTTGAGCTAAAAACTTGGCCGAATCCAGTGAAAGTGATAAACCCATGCCCATAAGGAGATTGTGCTGACTTCAAAAGGGTCTGGTAGTCATCAGGACTGCAGCCACTGCACTCACTAGACTCGATTCTCATCTTTGTGACACTAGATCTCAGAGATAGAAACTCAAGAAGGCTGAGTGTGCAAGCCAGCTAATGGCTTCTGTTATATCTTGGATCAAACATTATGTTGGAAAGCTAGACTCAACAAGATTGCTCCAACATCATAAGCACAAATTTTCATGAGGCATATCTAATCCTGTGATATGTCAGAATATGCTGAGCATTGCCAACTTCAGCCACAATGCCAGGGCTTGACGGGTTATATCCTCTTTTCCTGCCTTAACAGGGAGAAAAAGACATTTTTGGGACCCATGGCTCTTCTCTGTGCAATTCAAAAAATGTTTGAGAGCACAGACCAGGTCACTGCATAGCTGCCCCTCTCGACATGTTGATGGATGAGAGAGACTGGACGACCCCCTGTTGATTGCCCGTAGATGGCAACAGGTCATTAGAAAGCAAGTCTTGTAAGCTAGCAGTTTCATAGAGGCTCTTGGTAAGGATTCAAACTTCTCTGAGTTTAGCCAAGTCAAAACCCATGAAAGGTTCATTTAGGAAACAAAGTGACTGATTTAGACCTATTTAAGTCAAAGTTGGCCAGCAAGTCTGACAGATCCTTGTCATGACCCATATTTGCTCTATCATGGAGCAATGTCGCCTGATAGTAACCAGAGCTAACCCCCTGATAGTAACCAGAGCTAACGTTTTCTCCTCGAAAAGCCAGAGAAAAAAGTTTAACAAAGCACTATTTTCATTTAGGACCAAATAGATATCATAACTTTTGGTGAAAACCCAATGTCAATATAACCATAAATTCTGTAGGTGTAGCAATAACAATATTTTCAAGATGACCACCATGGTGGCCATATTGGGTGTCAGATGTTGATATAATTTTCCATTTAGGATGAGTAGCAACAAGATTTCCAAAATGGCTGCCATGATGGCCATATTTGAGGTTTGATCAGCACCATTTTCATTCAGGACCAACTAGATATGATAATCACTCTTCGGGTGAAAACCCAATGAAGATATGAATTTCCATCTAGGAGGAGTAGCAATAAGATCTTCAAGATGGCCACTATGATGGCCATATCGGATGTCAGATCGTCCCAATTTTTCTGTAAAACCAACTAGACACCAGTGAAAACCCCTTGCTGATATGACTTTTTGGTCAGGAGGAGTAGCAATAACAAGATTTTCAAGAAGGCTGCCATGGTAGCCATATTCTTTAACTGAAAACTGCATGTTGATATGACCATCCACTTAGGAAGCGTCGTAATAACAAGATTTTCAAGATGACCACTGTGGCAGCCTAATTGGATGTCTGAGCAGCACCATTTTCAATTAGGGCCAACTAGACCTTGTGCTTATTGCGTGTGCAAAGTTTCATGGCAATCCTCCATGTAGTTTAGAAGAATTAGTGATAACAAACCTGTGCTTATGGACAGACAGACGACGGACCATCCCATAAGCTACTGTTGTCTATGACTGGGAAACAACAACCCAAAATATCTATAATTCAACAACACTCATAATATTAAAAACATCAAATTCAAACCATGTTTACAATTAAAAAATACAGCATGCACATGTGAGAATATCGCGTGTAACTTACCATTTCAGAATACTTAACAAAGTATGCAAGTATATTCACAAAAATTCCCAACAAAATTTACCAATCCTTTGCAGACACTTTAACACATAATAAATCACCGCGTTTATAGATAGATGTTTAAAATCACAAAGACCTTCAAGGATTCGATAAAGCAGGGTGGGACAATGTTACTTGTACCGCAGTGAAAGCTTAAACTGATTTACTACCAGTGCCACCTAGGCAGTAGTGAGGAGAGGTAATGGGTAAGAGTTTGATACACTAAATATCCATCTTTCTGGAATTGCTGGATTCGAGAGGTAGTGAAGCTTATATTCCTATCATTAAAGTGATTGGGGAACGTATTCACAAGAGAAACATAAATGTACCAAGTTGTATCCCTCTGTCTTAATCAGCTTTACAGTTAAAGGGCAAAAAATGAAAAACTAAAAAGGCTGATCGCTGACCTTGAAGACAGGACTTAACACATATGTGAACCAAGTTTTACCAATTTATCTTAAAAAGCACAAAAGTTACAGTATGGCAAGTGTTTAGATAAATGAACAGACAGATAAAACTGTAAATACTATGTTCTTGCTTCTTCCAATAAAGGCAATGGATAACAAATATTGAAGATGTTAAACATAATGAAAGATAAACAACTTGACAGAATAGTAAGCATTTCATTAAAGACCATATTGAATATTAAACATAATGAAAAATAAACATCTTGACAGAATGGTAAGCATTTCATTGAAGACCATATTACCATACACATTTATATCACATGTAAAGATCTGTTCCCTGAATCAGCACTTGCAGAAAAAATATTTACAATCAAGCCAATATTGAAAGCATATTCACAAAACCATAAATAATGATTGAAGTATGGCAAAAAATGTATGTGTGTTTTGAACCTCTTTTATTTACAGATGCTTTAAGCAAATGCAAACATGGATTTGAACTTGATCATTATTGTGCCTTAATTCCTATAATTCCTCATAAACACTCATATTTTAAGCAAATCAACACATGCAATATCAATCAATTAATTATTTTTCAAACTTTTTTCTCCAGATCACAAAGACTGAACTTTTACCTAAGTCAACAAATTACACATTCAACCAACCATATAGCAACTATCCTTCTCTGAGAAGAAAAAAATGGCCTCTCAAGTCAATGGGATGCTTAACGCAGAATAATTTCTTCTAAACTTTGGTTTTAGGGACTTGAAATTTTTTGTCTTAGGCAGGCGAGCGCATAAAAGGTATGACTGTCACAGCAAATTTAACTTTGATTCACCAATCTTATGTTTGACTCTTCCCTACCTTTTGTTTGACTAACTGTGTCAGTGTGGGAGGCTTCGGATGCAACAGGGACATGGGTGTCATCTAGACCGATATGAGCATCTCCGGCCCCATGTTCTGCCCCATTTTCATTTGACGATGGCACTATTCCTGCTGCATGAATCAGATCCTGTAGAAATGTGCTCTGCCTGTGGCTTTCGGAGTCAGATCTAGCCTGCAGAAACACATGAATCAGTTTATTGTTCAATAATGTTATATTATGAAACACAAAGCAAATCCTGTTAAATGCTAAATAAAGACCAAGAAAATCTTGTTAGGAGCTGAATACCACTATTAGAATACATCAGGTTTTTCAAATTTAACTACAGTGGAACACTGTTTCATGTAACCCTTGAGCATTCCAGTTTTTTTTAGCCAGAAGTTACTTCTTTTTGCCTTTACTTTTTAAAAAATTACTTTTAAGTCTCAATGAATGCCCAAACTGGCTAAAATATCTAGTTCCCCTTATGGTTGGATTATACCAGTTGCACTGTACTATTTATCTTCAGTTTCCAACAAAGGTACATCCTTGAAAATTTATTCCACATCTGATAGTATTTTAGTTTAAAGGTCAAATATAGACTAGCTTATATCTTCTACAAGTGGAGAGGTCAAATTCAGTGGAGTTCTGTGCATAAAAAGTAGCTACAAAAGGTTTAAATGAACTTTTTTTAACATGTAAAATTGGTCTAATTAATTATTTTGTTAAAATCCAATTATGTCTGGTTGGTGCCCTAACACAACTTTCAATGTAATCTGACTACATACTGTATATTTAATGCAATCATTGTCAATTACGCCCAGAGTGTGATATTCTGCATTGAAAACTGACCTAAGCAGCTGGTAGATTTCTACGTATTTAGCATGGTCTGTTAGTCAAGTTCACCGCAAAGGCAAATAGTGGGAGTGGTGGAAAAGGTTACTACTGATAATAATGTTTAATACCATGTTCCCATTGCAAACTACCAAATAATAAGCAAAGATTTATCACAATACATTTTTGTCAACTTTGCATATTAAACGGGGAACTGGGGAAGATGAGCTTATTATATTTCTCTTAAATTTATCGTGATCACACATCACAGACAACATGTCAGCATGTTGGCACAATGTGATGACAGACTGGTCTTAATACATTTTATATAAGGAAAGATACATGTATAGAGCTGATTATGGGGTAACCAGTCTACTTGACCTATCAGATCGCATGAACACTATGACTGACAATACAAATAAGTTTAGGGCAAGCACCTAAATGATCCATACAGTAACTGTACCTTAACTGACTGAAGACTTTTACAACCTCCACAAATTCTGGTATGAACTCAATAAATTTAACTCACTATCAGTTCAGTTTTGACTTAATTACTTATTTTTTATGCAATCAAGTGGCAGCTAAAAATCCCCCGTTTTCCCCACCTGTGTTCAATATTTGCAAAATTAAATTAAAGGTCTTTTCTTGGTTGGGAACAAACCTATTCTTTCACCATACTTTTTTTAAGATTTCCCAGTAATGCTGGAACCCCTAACTTTGCAATTATCTACACAGGTCATCAATATGCTGCTATGAACATTTGTGCAATTAGCAAACTTCACTTAAATTCACTCTAGAATTTATGAACTGACTGAACAAAACAATATACCCTTGACAGAGAGAAAAGGATACAAAATACAATTCATGGTCTTATGTGATTTATTCTGGTTCTGACATCAGCATTTATTCTCTCACCTGCCTAACATGGTCTTGGTGAGCAGGGGTGGTGACAATTACCCTCCTCTCAGACAGCGACCTGCTAAGGTTAGCTGTTGTTGTTGTGACCACATACTGCTTACTGGGATCTTGCTTCTGTAGAAAACTCACCAATTCCTTGTGTAGAGAAAAAGATGTGGAATTACTAACAGTGAAGCCTGTCAACTTAATAATAATAATAATAATAATAATAATAATAATAATAATAATGATATCTATCCTAGAGCTGATTAGTCTTATTTACCAATTTACTGTGAAACACTTTATTTTTGTGGGTTTCAAATTTCCTGGTTTTAGTAAAAAGTGCATATTCATGGGTACCTAATTTTGTGGATCTATCATTTACAAAAAAACAAAAACAACGATGAATGTTTATGTTCAAGATTATACCGACATTCATTTCCACACATTTGCGAGCAAACAGGTTTAATCCGAACTGCAGTTATTAAGTTCATTAAGTAAGTTATTCATTGCTAACATATGGAGTAAATGCGGAGATCTTAAAAAAAATGCCAACTTCTTTTCCACACATGTCTAAGCTAACACATTTAATACCACTATTGTAATTTTAAGTAATTAGGTTCTCGTGTATTCTTAAAGATCGATATCAAAGCAAAAATTTCTCAACAATTAAGGATTAGGTGCTTGAACAATGCCAACGGCTGTAAACTTCTTTTGTTTCGAAACAATCCTGCCAAAATCACCCTTTTGGGAACCCCTTGTTGCTGAGTGATCTTGAATTTGTGGTCCAAAATTGGATCCATAAAGTTCAGATGAATGGCAGTGTTACTAATGCATGTATTGTGATTGCTGGTGCTGAAAGAATTGTTACAAATACGCTAAACATGAACTGCAAAGATACGGACAGTGGAAATGTACATTTAGATCAGGTCTTGGTTAACCTGAAAACATCTACCTGTACATTAATTACTTAAGATTACAATAGTGGTATTCACGCAAAGCGGCCTATCTGCACAAATGACGAAGTAGCACTTTGGAGAGACCTGATTAAAACGGACTTTGAAAAAGCGGGACTAATCAGCTCATTGTTTATTTAGCAGTTAGTTGATATGTGCAAAAATGTATATATAAATGGGAATAATATGTGCTTTGGGAAATAAAGAAGGACAGAGACAGTGAGTAAATTTGCATTTATTACTACACATCAGGTAGTCATTACAATCTTACAAAAATTTGTATGCTCATGAAATTTTGCATTCAAATTAAATTATAGTCAATCAGTTGCAGTACTCCTCATTATTCATGTACTTTTCCTAATGTATATTTCACATTCTCAATACTATAGATGCCTTTCAATTGCATATGACGGGGGGGGGGGGGGGGGGGGGGGGGGGGGGGGGGGGGGGGGGAGGGGGGCGTGAATGTGAATGTGAATGTTGGCTTGGTTGATATTTTGTTGTGACTTAAATTTATGGTCTAGCTCACCCACAAAAACCACAAAAATTGGAACCCAACAAATTTACAGTGTTTCACAGTACCACACTTATTCCATTCAGTGACTGGATTGTACTTATCATTATTCTGAATTATCTGGAGAGTATTTGTACTTTTCAAGTTGTGTGTTTTCACAAAACTGAATTTTATTTTCATACATTTACAACAATTGTCTAATGCCATGACCAGCTTTGAATTTGTATACTCTATAATCAACATACTAAAAGACTGAACGGTATAACAATAATAACAGGCCCAAACAGACCTGAGATCACTCACATGACCAACATCTGCCTAAAGGTCAAATCCAAGAGCAGTTGTCCAAGAAATCTGGGTCAGTAGTTTTCTTTCTGTTGAAATTTCTTCTAATGCTGTTGACTATGCTATGAAAGCAATTGTTTCAAGGTTTCTCTAGTTTTTGTATATTCATATTGGATGGCACATCAGCATCATTTGTCCAATAATGAAAGACACCAAGACCAGGACACTTCATTTCAAAGTTTGTCAAATTGTGTTCGATTTTTTTAGATCAAGCTATTTAAATGTTTTTATATTTTTAGCAATGTTGACCATATTTCATGGCACAATGACATAATCTGTACAAATCTGAAAAGCCTTCAAGCTAGGACACTTTCTGTCAAAATTTGGTCAAGTTCAGTGAAGCATCCTTTTTAGAACAAGTTATAGTTTTTTTTTATTTGTAGTAACAGCAAAAATATCAGATTGGTGGATTGGCACCACTGGAACAAATTTTAAATCCTTTTAAGCCTGGATGCTTTCTGTCAAAAATTTGGTCAAATTCCGCTGAGCAGTTTTTGATAAGTTGTTTAAAAGTTATTCTATTATTAGTAATGGTGGTGATATTGATAACAAATCTGCATAAATTGTATATAATTAAAAGCCCTCTGCACCAGAATGCTTTCTTTTAAAGTTAGTCTGCACCAGAATGCTTTCTTTTAAAGTTAGTCTGCACCAGAATGCTTTCTTTTAAAGTTAGTCAAATTCTGTTGAGCAGTTTATAAGAAGTAACTGTTTAAACATTTTTCTATTTTTACTAACAATGGTCATATATGATGATGGATTGGTATCATTTGACAAAATTTTAAAGACCATTATTTCATGATGCTTTCATTAAATTTTTGGTCAAATTCTGTTTAGCAGTTTTTCATCAGAAGGTGTTTATAGTCTTCCTTCCTATTTTTTGTAATGTTGGCCTTATTTTATGGCAGACTGGCATCGAATGAACAAATCTGCAAGACCTTGATGCCACAATGCTACCTGTAAAATCATGTGCAAATTGGTAAAACAGTTTTTAAAAGTTATAAAGAACAAATTTAAATGGATGATGGATGGTGCACAATAATGATGCACAACGAACAAAGGACCATACCATTAATACAATTGGCCTTATGACCAGGTGAACTAATAATAATAAAAATTATAATAATAATTATAAAAAGATAATGATGACGATAATGATTATAAAAATGATGATATAAATGCAATAATTTTATCTTTTAAAAAACAAACTCTGTTATGTGCATATTTCCTGAGAAAGTGACAAAATATTAATAGTTCATGACATTCAATCATATGTATCTTAAATATCTGGGGCTTTCTTTCTTAGTTTTTCAGACCTCTTCATATCGAAGATGGTATGGTAAATCAGACCTCTTCATATCGAAGATGGTATGGTAAATCAGACCTCTTCATATCGAAGATGGTATGATAAATCAGACCTCTTCATATCGAAGATGGTATGGTAAATCAGACCTCTTCATATCAAAGATGGTATGGTAAATCAGACCTCTTTTTATCAATGATGGTATGGTAAATCAGACCTCTTTTTATCAATGATGGTATGGTAAATCAGACCTCTTCATATCGAAGATGGTATGATAAATCAGACCTCTTCATATCGAAGATGGTATGGTAAATCAGACCTCTTCATATCGAAGATGGTATGGTAAATCAGACCTCTTCATATCAGAGATGGTATGGTAAATCAGACATCTTCATATCAGAGATGGTATGGTAAATCAGACCTCTTCATATCGAAGATGGTATGATAAATCAGACCTCTTCATATCGAAGATGGTATGGTAAATCAGACCTCTTCATATCGAAGATGGTATGGTAAATCAGACCTCTTCATATCAGAGATGGTATGGTAAATCAGACATCTTCATATCAGAGATGGTATGGTAAATCAGACCTCTTCATATCAAAGATGGTATGGTAAATCAGACCTCTTAAAATCGAAGATGGTATGGTAAATCATACCTCTTCATATTAGAGATGGTATGGTAAATCAGACCTCTTCAAATCGAAGATGGTATGGTAAATCAGACCTCTTCATATCAAAGATGGTATGGTAAATCAGACCTCTTCATATCAGAGATGGTATGGTAAATCAGACCTCTTAAAATCGAAGATGGTATGGTAAATCAGACCTCTTCATATCAGAGATGGTATGGTAAATCAGACCTCGTCAAATCGAAGATGGTATGGTAAATCAGACCTCTACATATAGAAGATAGTATGGTAAATCAGACCTCTTCATATCAAAGATGGTATGGTAAATCAGACCTCTTCATATCAGAGATGGTATGGCAAATCAGACCTCTTCATATCAGAGATGGTATGGTAAATCAGACTCTTCAAATCGAAGATGGTATGGTAAATCAGACCTTCTCATATCAGAGATGGTATGGTAAATCAGACCTCGGCAAATCGAAGACGGTATGGTAAATCAGACCTCTTCATATCAAAGATGGTATGGTAAATCAGACCTCGTCAAATCGAAGATGGTATGGTAAATCAGACCTCTGCATATAGAAGATGGTATGGTAAATCAGACCTCTTCATATCAAAGATGGTATGGTAAATCAGACCTCTTTTTATCAAAGATGGTATGGTAAATCAGACCTCTTCATATCAAAGATGGTATGGTAAATCAGACCTCTTCATAACAAAGATGGTATGGTAAATCAGACCTCTTCAAATCGAAGATGGTGTGGTAAATCAGACCTCTTCATATCGAAGATGGTATGGTAAATCAGAACTCTTCATATCAAAGATGGTATGGTAAATCAGACCTCTTTTTATCAAAGATGGTATGGTAAATCAGACCTCTTCATATCAAAGATGGTATGGTAAATCAGACCTCTTCATAACAAAGGTGGTATGGTAAATCAGACCTCTTCATAACAAAGATGGTATGGTAAATCAGACCTCTTTTTAATAAACTGAAATGCTAAATGTTCATATGAATGATTTTCTTGCATTGCTTACCCGTTCAAAGGGACTCGTGATGACTGTGGATGACGTAGCCGATTTAAAACCCGATGCTGTTGGAGTTGTTGGCAGAACAGATCGTTTGGCCTGGGTCTTCTGAACAACTATCACATTTGGCTTGGTACCTTTAGAAGAGAAAAAAACAACAGACCGTATTTCTGACAATTCCAGCAATTTATTTAGCTAGAAAGCACAATCTTTAAGACTGAGCTTAATCTAACCAGAATATAATGAACTATTACATACACATACAAAAAGTGTTTGGTAACATTATCACCAGCCATATTGTTATGGTTGAAGAGAATTTACATTTTGTTGCAACTCTAAAAATAAAAATAAAGCATGAGGTGACATAATTTGTGTAGCTATTCATAGAAGAGTCAAGTGAAATATTGATCACTTCCTGTAATTGTTGTCTGCTCTTGTTTACATTGAAAATATGGTGATAAATGCAAAATGGATAGAAAGGGGTCAGCACTCGTTATTGATGTTAAAAATATTGCTGTAGATTTGTATCAGGATGGGAGAAGTGAAATCAGCTGAATATTGAAAAGGCTACAGTGTATCATTTCCAGTGTGATTTGCAAATTGTTTGAGTGTGGTTCTCTGGAAAAAAGGTAAAGAAGTGGTAAGCCTTATTCACTGACTGAAAAGGATTACCGTCAGGTGGAAAGACTTGTGAAATAAATCTGAAGGGATACACTGAGTGACATAACATCCCAATTCATTGAAAACAGACAAGTTCTTGTTGCTACACAAACAGTTAAACATAATTTACATAGCCATGGATGTAAACGCTGTGTTGCTAGAACATTGTGATAAAGTAGAAAAATTTTAAAAAGCGAATGGCATGGTGTTGCAAGAAAAAAATATGGGAAGCATCTGGACAGTGGGACAGAGTGATATTTGTTAGACAAAAGTCCTTGGAAATGATGAACATATTTATATTTAGAGAAAGAGTGACATAGTTGGAGGCCAGATTTGGCTCCCTCCAAGCACAATCGGAAATGTCAAGTTATGATATGAAGGTGCATTTGTATGCATGGCATTGGTATCTTAACTAGTGTAAATGGAAACATAAGTACTCAGAAATACCTGGAGATTCTGGATACCAATTTATGGCCAGTTCTGGCTCAACATTTCCCAGGCAAGTGAAATTTATTTCAGGGCAACAATACACAAGTTCATAGCTCTTAGATCATACAGGAATATAAGACAAGAAATCGTTTAAAATGAATCAGCTGGCCAGCACTATCAGCTGATTTAACATTACAAAAATGTCTGGTTGTTTATTAAATGGAAACTTCAGTGTAGACTTCTTTTGAGGGCTGTTCCAGTAAAATATACTCGAGACCCAGGAAAGGCACTTTTAATGTGGCGTAGTCATCCATAGATGCAATTTATAATTTTTTATCATTTTCATATGAACTCTTTCAGTAACAAGAGTACCTGGCATATATTTTTAAAAAAGTGCCTTCCCTGGGTACCATGTATGTTTAAATGGAACTGCCCTGTTAAATTTAAATTCTAATGAAGATCTGTTCTGTGAGATTCAGCACATATGGATGGACATTTCCCTGAGCTATATTCAAAGTCTGCATAAATCTATCCCATACAACTAATGCAAGTATTAGAACTGAAAGGACACCTTACGAAACATAAGTATTAAGGTAAGTTCTATTCATTTTCTGATTTTTCTGTTTCCCTTTTGAAACCTACCGTATTTGCCGGCCTATAAGTCGATGCGGAGTATAAGTCGAATTCGCTAATTTCGTCAATTTTCAATCCTTCATCCATATATAAGTCGATGCGGAGTATAAGACGAAGCCAGATCAACACCTTGGCTTCGTCACTTTCGCTAGTAACTTCCGGTTTCATGAATATTAATGGTATCACTATGCTATTCCAGATTAATTGGGAAAATGATTAAGATGGTCTGTACATGTATTATTTATAGGTATTATAGGTATTATTTATTGGTACATTGTATGCAACGATTTTCACGTACGAAAAATTACATTAACATACTGTAAAGCAATTTCAATGACATAATCCATATATAAGTCGATTCGGAGTATAAGACGAAGCCTAGACTTCCAGGTAAAAAAGTATCGACTTATAGGCCGGTAAATACGGTAATTACCATTTCAACAAAAAACAAAATGGCAGTAATATTACCAAATACATTTTGTACGTAACTGTAGCCCACCTCCATGAAGGGGCCACAGTAAACATTAACAAGAGTCCCTTGAAGGGACTGATGCTCTACTAGGCAAAAATAATTTCCAAGATTTCTTCGTTTTAACTGTCGAGTGTTGAAACTATCTCTGATATTCTTCAGCAATAACAAGAGTTTCAAATTAGCTGCTGTGGTGTACATATTGGACATCAGCTTAGCACCATTTTCATTTTGGACAAAGCTGACATCATTAGAAGTCTTTTGGTGAAAACCCCATGTCATAATAATCATGCATTCAGCAGGAGTAGTGAAAACAAGACTTTTAAGACGGTCATCGTGGCAGGCATATTGGATGTACAATGGGCACAATTTTCATTTAGGACCAACTTGGTATCATAAGAAGTCTTTTGTTGAAAAACCCATGTTGATATAGCCATCCATTTGGAGAGGAGTAGAGACAACATTTTCAAGATATGACTTTCCATTCAGGAGGAGTAGCAACAACAAGATTTTCAAGATGGCTGCTGTGGTAGCTATATTGGACGTCAGTTCATCACCATTTTCATTTAAGACCAACTGGACATCATAAGAAGTCTTCTGGTGAAAACCCCATGTCAATATGACTTTCTGTTCAAGTAGAGATGTGATAACAAGATTTTTAAGATGGCTGCTATGGTGGCCATATTGGATGTCATTTCAGTACCATTTTTTATTTGACCAGCTAGACATCACAAGAAGACTTTTAGTAAAAAAACCTATGTTGATATGTAGGAGTAGCAATAACAAGATTTTAAAGATGGTTACTGTGGTGGCCATACTGGATGTCAGATTGATACCAATTTCATTTAGGACCAACTTGCCATAATAAAAAGTCTTTTAGTGAAAATCCCATGCTGATATGACCATCCATTCTGGAGGTGTAACAATAACAAGATTTTCAAAATGTCTGTCATGGTCGGCCATATTGGACCTCACATTGGCACCATTTTCATTTAGGACCAACTTAGCACCATAAAAAGTCTTTTAGTAAAAACCCATGTTGATATGACCATCCAATCAGGAGGAGTAGTGATAAGATTTTCAAGATGGCCACTGTGGCGGCAATATTGGATATCCAAGCAGCACAATTTTCATTTAGGACTAACTAGAACATGGGATGAATGTGTGTGTAAAGTTTCAAGGCAATCCCCCGAAGTAGTTTATGAGGAGCAGCGATAACAAATTTGTGCTAACGGACAGATGGATGACGGAAAACAGACCATCCCATAAGCTCTTCTGGTCTACGATCAGTAGAGCTAATTATACTGTTGAAAATAAAATCAGACTAAATTTAATCTTGACAACAAAATATTGGCTACTTTTCTAAGGAAAGTTTTTTCTCCCTTGAAATTTTTATCTTTACATTTTCTTAACTTTAATTGGCAGTATACAGTCAGTAATGTCCTAAAATGCCATTAAGACATATAAATACACACACACACATACATACATACTGTGACAGGACATAACAGACATAATAAAAAGAAACATTCTTTTCTATAATCAAAGGCACTATAATGAATCGACATAAACCAGATACTGTTTTCTTCTTTATTTTAAAATCACTGTTCTTAAAATCTGCTTCAGAAGCTATAAACATTCTCCACTCCTAGACAACAGCTTTTAGTGTGCGAAAGTCACAAGCTTCGTGTAACCCTTGAGTGACAGCCAGTATTAGAAGCATAATTCATACATCAGTAATTACCCTGATTAACCACCACAGCTGAGGCCTCACATGAAAACACTGCAGTCCTCTCATCCTATTCCTCTACTCGTTGACATGTATAATACACAGTTAACCCGTACAATGGAAGCCAATGTACAATGGAAAGTTTATCACTGAATAACCATAGTTATTTCTTCCAACTACACTGTTAAGAAAGGGCCTTCTGTGTAGGCTAGGATGTATATAGCATGGATAAATCTATGTGGTCATGAGCTAAACACAGTGAGTTTCATGATTCTGGATAAGATAGTATCTACATAGCATGCAAAAAATCTATGTACCATATTTTTCGGCAAATAAGTCCATACTTTTTGACCTGGAAGTCTGGGCTTTGTCCTATACTCCGAATCAACTTATGTATGGATTATATCATTGAAATTGCATTAAGTATCGGTAATACTGTGATTTTGAGTTGTAATCAGCAAAATCTAAAATGGGTCACATTTTTGTACCAATTCTTGCTCAACTGCCAGGACTGCTTTTATATTACAATTTTTTATCATTATTTTGTATGCATTTGCATGTGCTTGTACTTTCTGATTTCTCCAACATGAAATAAAAGAAAACAATTAAAGAGTTCACAGTTCATCCGCTGCATAGTAATTATGATCTATACTCTACAGTGCACTATACTTATGCGAAGCATATCATTTGTTCCTACAAAAATTGTTAAAAAATGAATGGATTTTGCTATATTCACATATTTTTTTTTTTTTACAATACCTCATTCTTCCTGATCACATTTTAGCCATAGGTCCATTGATATTTGATTACCAGTTTTTTAATTGATGTGCTGAAGCAATTACCAGTACATCTTTTTCATTGATATAATTGATCCTACAAAGGAATGTGATCCATATTAACATCTTGAATATTCAATAAATATTTATAAAATACCATAGATTAAGTACATAACAATCGTATATTCACAATACTGTCATATGCTTACTAAAGAATGCCCATAATATATGTTAAAATTCAGAATAAAAATGGACTACTCATAGATCATCAACAATCCATTTTTAGTTCTGCATTTCAGCTTAAAGCAAAATGTAATGTCAACACATTACCCATATTCATACTAAACAAGCTGTTGTTTCGGCACCTTTCCTTGCTTATAATTGATGGATTGGTCTTTGGTTTCAGAAAATGATCCAAGCCAGTTAACTGTTTAAACCCTGATATTGGCTTTGGGCAATAGGCAATGCCAGTACCCCTTTGTTCTCTATCATTAAACCACATCAAATACCAGTTTTATCTCAAGTGGATTAATAACCACAAGAAATGATGCCCTCTCTCTTCTCTGGATGTAAATAATGAACGTTAGGCAAGGGCACTGTTTTCATTGTTGTAATACTGGTACATTTTAATGAGTTAGGGATGTTCTGATCAATCCTTTCAGTCCTAATCATTTCTATAAATATATGACTTTTCTTTCTCTATCGTTAATTTTCTTTACATTTCTCTCAGTCTTGTCTTCCTCTGCTTTACATGATCAATTACAATACTGGTAATTATCTGGAGGTGTGTATCATTTTATCCAATCATAGAATAACTTACCTCTGTGTTGAAGTAAATGTGAACCCCATATGTTTGTGAATTTGAAACCACGCAAAATGTCGACTAGAGATAAAAAATGAAAATGTTAATCAAATTTTGCAATTACGCATGCTTAAATATCTCAGTATCACTTAAAAGTGTATACAACAGACATATTTGTGGAGTTTGGCTCTTTAATTTTATGCGACAAAGTACACTGCAAACGAAACTGGGAAAAAGCATGTTAGTGTTGGTGACTGCAATTTCCCAATTAATCTGGAATGGCATACAGTGATACCATTAATATTCATGAAACCAGAAGTTACCAGCGAAAAAGACGAAGCCAAGGTGTTGATCTGGCTTCATCTTATGCTCCACATTGATTCATATATGGATGAAGGATGGAAAATTTACAAAATCAGCGAATTCGACTTACACTCCACATCAACTTATAGGCCGAAAAATACAGTATACACAAGCTAAACACAAGTTAAGCAAAGCCAGTAAAATGTGAAATATAAGTCACAGAGACCAATTTTGTATGGGTTTGGTACTTATTAAGAAGTACATATTCATCCTGTTTAATGATTTAAGCATTACCAGTTAAAACACAAAATTAATCAAACTTCAGTGATGCATGAAATATGGGTCACAGTGACCTACTGTTACGATGAGGGTGTAGTACTCATCAAGATGCATGCCCTCACCAAGTTTCCTGATTCTTGGTAGAACAATATGTAAACAGGGTGCAAAAAAACCTATTTGGTCATAAACTAAACACTAAGCCAGTAATATGTGAAACACTGGTACAGTGACCTTTTGTTGTAAGGGTGAGGTACTAACAGAGATGCATACATCATGTAAAATTGATGATTCTAGCAGTGTTGCTTCAAGGATTTTTCAAAAAGGAGCCAACACCCCAAATGAAATTCTAAAAGAGGGCCAAACTAGCAAATAAGTGAGTCAAATAGTTTCATGACTTCAGGTAAAAAAAAGTTTATAAAATTCATAAATACTCGATGTCCATCTCTGATATTATACTATGTCACCTGCTTACTAGCAAACATGACAATATCTAAGTTGTTACTTATCTTTCAACAGTACTAGTTCGGTAATTTGTACTTCATGTCATGAATGCATTATTCTTGTTATGCTTGAGACATACATCATACATCATTCTTTTATTGTTTTTCTATAGGAATGGCCATTACCCTGTCCAATTTGCTTGAAAAAAAACACGTGATCTTATTTGACTTTTGTCAATACGGTGGCACAGTCTCAGCTGTTAAAAAAAATCACAATATTCCTCCCCCCCTCAGATCCAGAAGCCCAATTTGACAAAGAATGACCACCATCCCCGTTCGGAAATGGAATTTCCAAACTTTCTATAAATTGTTCTTTGTGATGTCTTTCGAAAAATGAATAATTGACTTGTGATTCTTTGACATTTTTCTGCTTGCAGACTACATATTCAACCACGAGTGTAGAATGTAACTGAGCTTTGCTGCCCTTATGAAAACAGATTACTTTGGACTTCTACCTATAAACAATATATATAATAAATCACATTTCTGACAAGAGTTGGTTGTGCTTGACAACGTGTATAACATGAAGTTTCTAAGCTACATGTGTGCAAAAACCCAATACATTCAAGTCTCACATTACACATTAGATCAGGAGAAATGCCCCAAATTTGAACTATATGTGATTTTTGTGGCAAAACTAGTGATTTAATTTGAACCAAGGTTATGAAAAAGGTGGAAATCCCACATTTCCACACCCTAGAAGCAACAATGTTCTAGAATGAACAATGTTACGACTAGGGGTAATGAAACAAAAGAAAAAACTCAAACAAGCTTTCAAGATTTAAAATACAAATATTTAATTTCCTAAAATATTACAATATTTCAACAAACAATCAAAGTGAAATAATTAAAATAACTTCCAGTATAGAATATCCTTAAGTCCAAAATTGTTGTAAAGTTCACTGATCCAGAAGTTAATCCAAATATTCAGAATGAAGGTAGGTTCCGAATGAAACCTTTGCTGTACTGATGTGTTAATAAGAATCAGTATATCCAAGTTTTATAAATTCCAAATAATCCCTGTGAATGGAAGATCACAAGTTCTAGAAATGTTTCCGATAATTCCACGGAGCTGTATAATTACTAAAGTTAAAGAAAACAGTACTAATCCAGAATGTACTGTATACTGATATATCACAAAAGTAGAAAATCCACACACAAAAAGAACCAAATTCGTTTTTGACCTCTCAATCCAGTGTAGCTATGAAGAATGCCCAGAATGCTGCTATAAATCCTATAATATAGTCTCTTACTACGCAGAATCGAAATAAAACCCATTACATCTCTGATAAACAACTGGGTATTTCGAAATATTACAACCCTCTCTGAACCAATCAGAAACTAGGTTATGCGTGACATCTCCAAAGTGCTGGTGCCCTGACATTATTAACAGTAAATAACGTATTGACTTTGAAATGAATCATAAATCTAGGTCAGAAGTTCATAATCTCATGCACTGGATCACATGACATGACTAAAACTTCAGTGAAATATAGATCCAAATTAGCGTATGTGTACTCACGGCAAGGCAACAGCTGTTAGACTAAGAACAGAGATCATAAACTAATAAACTATACCATTATTAAAAGAAAAATGATATATAATTCCATAACAACAATGCCTGAGAAATAAACTTAAAACACAAAACTGAACCCATGTCAGTGAAGCATGAAATATGGGTCACAGTGACCTAATTGTCATCAAGATCCATTCCCTCACCAAGTTTCATGATTCCAGGTAGAACAGTATGTACAGAAAGTGCAAAAAAACTATCTGGTCACAAGCTAAATGCAAAATCTTAACCCAAGACAATAAATTTTGAAATGTAGGTCATAGTGACCTTCTTCTGTTGGAAGGGTTTGGTACTAATAGAGATGCATTCAATCATTTAGTTTGATCATTCTAGCTAGAGAAATAGACTTAAAACACAAAACTTAACTGAAGTCAGTGAAGCATGAAATATGGGTCAGTGACCTACTTTCATGATGTGGGTTTAGTACTTGTCAATTTCATTAATTAAACTTCAGCCTTAATAATCTCCAGTTAAGTTTCAGGAACTACAGTTTCAACCCCCATAGAGCTCAATGATCAATGATTTCTTGCTTCTCTCAACTCGTTGTAATCTTTACCTTTCTGTTAATTCATGTGGTGGCAGCAATCATTTCTACCACCATAGTAATACTCATGATGTCCAATAAAAGTCGCCTTTCCCGCTTTATTCCAAGCACAGTTAAGTATCTGAATATTGGTTTTTTTTAATACTTCTATGCCGATTGTTTGGATTTTTTAAGAAAATAATTATCCACTTCACCTTCAATGTTTTTTGTTTATTAGACAATTACAGGGGCCCCAGATGGCCAAGTGATCCCAGGGGGTAGGTGCTTTGAAACCTACTCCACACTGTTCCATAGGATTTAAGAAGAAAGACTGAGATACTGTCAGGCTGTATATATGTATATGTCTGTATTATGTGTGGGCACCAACACCGAAGCAGGAGTCAGTACAGTTGCTCTTTTCTACTTCGTACAAATGAACTAAACAAACATTTAGCATTGACCTTATTCTAGTTTGTGGATGGAGGTATGAATGAACATTTTGATGGATGGACAAACATGCACGTTGATACCCAAGTGATTGCTATGACAAGCTTCCACCAAGGCAGGTTGGACAAAAATCATAAAATAGTATCTGCAGTAAAAACCATTTAGAGCCCAGTCTTTTCTTAATTATATTATAATTAATCATGTAATAATCAGGATCATAAATGTTGTGATAAGTTCAAATATTTTCCATAATACTGGGTAAAGATTTTATGGCTGAGTCTAAAGCTTCAGGTTATATTCAAATTTGAACTGCCTGGCATCTAATAGCATAAGAACAGTGTTATATTTTTTCAGAAGAAATAAGAGAATAACTCGATTTAACTGTTCAATGTTCAAATGTTTGCTAACTCTGTCAAAACTCAATTCTGCATGAACAAATGATATTACCTGATAGCCCTGTTCCTTTAACAGCTGTAAGATGGAGAGTTTTGGGGTTGACAGTCACGAGGCTGGATCCCTTGGAAGCAGAGATGATCTTTCCTCCCTGGGTTTGGATGTTCAAAATTTTTGTCCCACCTTGACCTGCAGCGAGGAAGATAAATATAAAACTATGAAATTTTTAATCAATTTAAAGTAAAGTTAAATTTGGAGGTTCTACCTGTCTATCTATATATATTTGTATCTATATGTCATTGTATCTATCCATCCATCCATCCTTTTATCTATCAGTGCCCCCCCCGTTAACAAAAAAACCCCAACCATAATAACTTTTACACAATTGTCTTTTCAATGTGTCTCTACAGTGACCCCAACTCTTGAATGGCCCCAATTACCAGTGGTCACCCACTTTATACAGCTAGAATCCCTTGGCACCGATGAGTTTGTGTTCAAAAGTATCCCTCTAACGCAGCCAGCAGCTGGTATATTAGCGCAAAAACTAAAATTTTCCCCTCATGAGCAGCCACATAATGGACATTTGTTCCTAACTTTAATCCATATAAACAAGCAAGTAATCTGATTATCCTTATTGTGTGTTCCTCAAATGCCAAGTTTTGTCACTTTGATAGTTACTGGCTATTATTAGCACTGATAATTATTAAGATGACAAAAGCTAACCACTGAGAAACACACCAGGGCTTTACAAATTATATAAAAACCAGCTTGCCCAGGGCAAGCCAACTGGAAAATTGAACTTGCCCTTTGGTGATCTGAGCTGGCCCCAAACTATGACAACAAAATATCAGAACTAAAGTATAAAAAAAAATTTAGCAAAATAAAGCATAGAATGTTTTAAGGAAACCACATTATGTTTTTTCTGTTACAAATATAGAACTTTCATACACTTGTCATTTTTGTTTGCACCTTATAACAATGTCAATAATTAAAATTATCAAAAAAGATACATGTAAATAGTACATGCAGATAGATATGCAGATGAGGAAAGAAATGAAGAGTTCAAATGCAGATATATTTACAAGACCTAAGACAGACATATACATGTATAAAAATAGACTGATAAATAAGGGTTTTGGAAATGGATCGATTTTTAAGAGAGAGTGATATTTAGGCAAAATATCTTAAACTGAAAAATTCAATAGCCAAGAACAGAAATGTGATAACTTAATTGTAATCATGTTGTAATATATCATAACATTTTCTTTATCTAAGTTTCGACTAAAAGTTCAATTGACCTTGCAGATTTTAGTATCATATCTAATGAAAAGACCACTTTTGAGATGATTTGAGAAGACTTATTCTGATCCATTTAATTATTTTCCAAATGGTAAACAATATGATAAACACTGCTTGTGGGTGCTAGATTTTCAGGTGGCAAATGTTATAAACGAGTGCCTTTTATTTCCAAACACACCTGTCAAAGAAACCTCACAGGTTGAATTATTAAGCATTATCACCTAGTCACCTTGAAATCGGCGACATGTATCAAAACAACCTATGACACACCAATTGCTCTGAGTCAGCAATCTTGGCACATTTGGAGCTCACAAACTGCACGTTAGGTTAGGACCTGAAAGTCGGCAAATCCTATATACGTACAAATATTATGATTAAAATATAACTGACAAGTTAAAATGTAAATATTTATTTCCTATTTGTCAAAACTTGCTTTAAATAGTAAATTCACATTATCATGTCTGTGTGAGAAAATGCAAGACTGACCTGGACATCGATTACATGGTAATGACAAACTGTCAGTGTATCGTGTGAAATAAAGGATTGATAGATGCAAGAAACTGCAGGCAGTTATGCATTTGAAGAATGTGGTACAGATTGATGCAAAATAACGGTGCAGATATATATACTGTGGTGAGATCACCGAGTATAAAATTTGCAGAATATAAGGCATTACAATCTGAACATGACCTCTCTCTCTCCCCCTCATTCTCTCAATTGTTTTTTGGACTTCCCCATGGGCAGGTACATTGCAAACATAAGCTTGCCCAAGCCGAATTTGAGCTTGTCCCGGGAGTTGGGCAAGTGGATTTATAAAGCCTGCACACCGTTGTTCAGTTCAAGTCAGCATGACATCCAGTTGCCATAAAGCAAAAATGGTATGTAAGCAATTGTGTCTTATCTAAGATTAAGAAATATGTTTTAAAGAGTACCAGACTAAAACCAATCGATAAATATTGAGCATTTTGTGTAATAAGTACAAATTGCCAACGAAAGAATAAGTAGTTTCGAAAGATGCAAAATGTCATCAGATATTTTCACTTTAGAAAGAAAAGTGAAAGCAATTTCACTGAATGAAAAGAGGGAGAGTCTTTTGATCACTGCTGAGAAATGTGATGTCAGAAAGATTCAAACATATTCAATCATACATTCTACAGCAGTGGGAAAATGGAATAGTCGGAGTTACAGCCAGATGCTTGTACCCAGATTTTATTGAGAAAGTGGTTTTGCAACATGACTGATGATTATTCATATTATTTTAAAAAACATTAATGTAAGTTTTATATTCATATTCCATGATATGCATGTGATTCTTAAATGAAAATATTGAATATTTATAAATTAGTTACACCTTTCATACATTATATGTAATTATTACATGCATCTGTGATCCCCCTCTAAAAAGGACACCCCTCTTATAAGGCCACTTTCCTGATGCAGAAGGGTGGCCTTATAAGAGGGGGACCACCATGTACATGAATATGCAAAAAACAATAGATATGGGGAGTCATCCATCACAGATGCAAGCCATGATTAAATTAATTATGGCAAGCTTAGAGATAGTATATACTTCTAATATAGGCATGATGATATTTAACATGCTGTCAAATTGAAAAGTTTCACACTTGCAGATAATCAAGGTAATACCAGTTATCACATTATCTCGTTACTTCAAAGTGAGGTTAAGGGTGTATGTCTTGTGTCGAGTACTGAAGATAATGGCAGACTGTCAACAGCCAAATAGTCTATTTAGCTCTCTTATGGTACATAAATTCTTCTAAATTGTAAGAAAAATCTTAAAACGATTAAATGAATAACACAATCAAAATGTGTCAGGATAAGTACGTTCTGATAGTTACTGTATATACACACTTATAAGTTGAGTCCAACTGCAAACAACACAAACCCTGAACTTCTGTCGCATAATGCACTGGCATATAAGGGTCTATGTTGTTTCTTCTACTGATTAGTCCTAACAAACTGCATAGACCCAGCTCTGTCGGGGCATTATGTGACAGCAGATCTGGGTCTGTTCAGTTTGCACTTGGACTCGACTTATAAGCAAGTATAAGTATGCTTTTGACCTGTTGCCAGAGACATGCATCATTGAAAAAAACGTGCAAAGTTGGATTTTTATAACAAGATTACCTACAAAACAAAAATTTACTTTTATCTGACAAAAAAGATATATAATTACATAAGGAACATCAATCATTTCTTTAATGTAACTTTCATCAGGTTTCTGCAATTCGGACAAGAGACCAAAGTCCAAGAAAAGTCAATGATATTTGCTGCAAGAAACTGAGAAACTGAATTCTTTCAGGAGCAATACATAAACTAGTATCGAATAAAGAAGGGATTTCAGAGAGACAACATCGCATTTGCATGAGAAAAAAAAACGTAATTTTATCCAAGCTTATGAAATTGACTCCACATTTAGCAGAAACATTTAGGTACAGTCCTACCCGTTTATGTCGACATCCTCAGGTCCAAGGAAATATTGTCGACATAAGCGGATGTCGAGATAAGTGGGGGGGGGGGGTCTGAAAAAAAGCACATTTCTCTTGGACCTGCATACAAGTTAAATTCATCTGTATGGAGTGACCTGTCGTCAGTGAGTAGGATTTACACTTTGAGAAAACAAACAATGGAAATTTTGAGTACACGAAGACAAAACCAGTGTGAAATACACTTCTATATTGACAAATTACATTTTGGTTACCTTTGTGTAATAAAATGCACAATGCATTAAGTGCATGTATATGAAGAATCAGGTCTCATGTTAGAAAATGTATGCATCGGTCACATCCTGATAGGAAACACATGTATAAAAAAATGGTTGTCCTCATTTGCTCTAACACATCTACACAATTCACTACGATATTCATTGTCGCCAGTAGCACATGGTTGCATAGCTGTTATTTACATGCTACAAGTACATGTACATGTACTTAAATTGGCCTAGATTTTGGTCAGCCTGAAGCTGTTCCCATCTTACTGAGGCAACCAAGGGGATGGGGCTATTCACAGGGAAATGAAAACCTGTCAAAAAGTTGGTTTAAACAGTACATGTATTTATTTACGGAAGTCATCGTGAAAAGTACTTAAATTGAACAAGAGATATGCGGCTGATATGATTAATTTACCTTCAACGTAGCCTTTCTTTATAGACTCAACTGCTTTCATCCATCCTGACAGGGTGTTATGTTTAAGTGAAAAGTTTTCACAGACATCTTTGCGAGATGCCGAAGCTTCCAGTTCCTTAACAGCCAGATATTAATTTCCAGAGACTGTAAATTTAATCTGCATTTTACACTGCCGTTGGTAGCCATCGTAAACATAAATAAAGTTAAAAAGGAAACTTTCACATCACAATAAACTTGTTTTAATCACCGATCGCTTTGGAAAATGCAACAATCGATCAGATTTCATTGCTTTTATTGAAGCTTGGTGATGATTTTTTAAAATAAAGGGTGCATTGTTTTTATTGAACATTGTAACCGGCTTGCTTTGGTGAAGGGTAAATGTGATATTTAAGTCGCCGCAAGAGACCAACTTTATAGGACCAAACAAAAGTCTGTTTTTTAATCCGACTGCGACATTAAAGCCTGGTGGCAAGATCAACTAATTGTTGAACAAAGTACAGGTCAGAACTGGCCGCTTGTCGACATAAATGATCCGGCAGCAAAATTAAAGCCTGGCAGCAAGATCAACTAATTGTTGAACAAAGTATGGGTCGGAACTGGCAGCTTGTCGACATAAATGATTAGAAAACAAAGGATTTGTTCAAGCTGTGACCAAGGGCATCTATTTTTTATCTCGACGTCGACATAAGCATGACAAATTTGGTAGTAATAGTAGACCAAGCGACCGGGACTTTGCTTTTTTGTCGACATAGGCGGCTTGTCAATATAAGTGATGTCGATATAAGTGGGTAGGACTGTATCAATAATTTTCATGGTATTTTCTGCAATTCATCCCACCAGTTTCCAATATTTTCAAATACTTGAAACATTTTGAACAGAAAACTAAGCAGATAACGTAGAAGTTCAAGGAAATCGTAAATTTATACATTCTATTAAAAAAAAGTAATCAGTGACTTTGCTCCTGGAAATCAAGACTTTACTGTGATACACGAGATACCAAACTCAGAAGAACAAGCAGAAGCAAGAAAACCCCTTAAATTATTAAGCTGTTACCTTGACTTGAGGATGAGGCTTCAATATGCAATGCAACACATATTTTAGTGAAACTATATCAGTATGCAAAGTTTAATGCATTTTTGTTAAAGCGCTGTTAAGTTAGAAAAAGCAGAAGGGCAAATGAGACTGAAATCTAAACTATTGACATGTGACCTTGATCTTGAATATAGAACCCACAATGTGGTATGCAATACCCCTTTTACTGATGATATATAGTTATACCAAATTTCATGCCTCCATCTTAAATGGCTCTAATATTATTTAGTGGAAAGAAAAGTGTAGAAGTAAAATTCAACATATAACGTCGTGACATTGACCCTGAAGAAAAGAACCCCAATATGATCCACAACACATATGCTAATGATGACATGTATACACAGTTGCATCACTCAATCTGAAACAGCTTTAAAGTTATAGAGTAGAAAAAGAAAGTGTGATGGAAAACACAAAATACTGAGCCATTACGTTGATCTTGAAGATCGGACCCCCAATGTGATACGCAACACACCTTCTAGTGATGATATACATGTATCTCAAGTTTCATCCCTTAATCTTAAACATTCAGGAGTAGTATGGAAAGTGTGATGGAATCAAACTATTGAGCCATGACCTTGACCTTGAAGATAGCACCACCAATGTGGTATTCAACACCTTCTAGTGATGAGACACACCTTCTAGGGATGTTGTACAAGTATACCAAGTTTCATTCCTAAATCTCAAATGCCTTCAAAATTATAAGCTGATGGAAAAGTGCGATGAAAACGTAAAATATTGAGCTGTGACCTTGACCTTGAAGATAGGACCCCCAATGTGGTATGCAACACACCTTATAGCATACCAAGTTTCATCCCTTAATCTCAAATGGATTTAAAATTATAGAGTGGAGGAAAAGAGTGATAGAAAACAAAAAATACTGAGCCATGACCATAACCTTTAAGATAGCATGCCCACCCCCATGTGGTACGTGACTCACCTTTTAGTGATGATGTACAAGCATACCAAGTTTGATCCCAATACAGCAGTATAGATTGACATTACTTGCCAATAAAAATAATAGATAATCATTCGTAACTATTGGTGCAATCAGACATTTTAAAATTCCAACAGACTCTTGAATTGTCATAAAAAAATTATGATCAACACCTGGAATATGGTTGGTTGGTTGTTATGGGTTTAACGCCATTTTTCAGCACATGATAGGCTATACATGGCGGCCAGTATATTTGGTAGAGGAAGAACCCGAGAAAACCCCAGGAAGAACCACTGACCCACGGGAAGCTACTGGCAAGCTTTCTCACATATCCACGTTGGCCAAGCCCAAGACTTGAACCCACGCGGACAGAGGTGAGATGTCAGTGATCTGTAAAGGCAAGCAACTTAGACCACTCAGCCACCCGGGGCCCCTCAACACCTGGAATAAATCAATAAAACAGGTTTTCTGTATTAATCAATTACATACTACAGAAAGCAAACAAAATGGACTCTGTAGAACTATATATCTCGGTCTTAGTTTTGCATATGTTTACATAACTAATGGCACAGATAGTGTGTTCCCATATCCTTTGTAAATGGAACATTTCAAGCAAATTGTGTGTTCCCATATCCTTTGTAAATGGAACGTTTCAAGCAGAGAGTGTGTTCCCATATCCTTGGTATATGGACCATTTCAAGCAGATGTGTTCCCATATCCTTTGTAAATGGAACATTTCAAGCAGATAGTGTGTTTCCATTACTTTGGTAAATGGAACATTTCAACAGCTCTCCAAGTTGGCACTAAAATGCTCACATTTGTGACTAAAAATCTGAATTGGCAAGTGATAATTCTCAAAAGATCGCCCAAATTACACCCACCAAATCATACACCAAAATAAAGGGTATTAAAGGTTACTTTAACAATACCTAAGATATACAAAGTCTGTTTTAAAAAACCAGGATAACCTGCCAAGAAAACATGGGAAATTCTTTCTCTTTAAAAATAAAACCCTATGCAATATGTAAGGCTGTAGAGCACAATTAAAAGTGAAAAACTTTCAGCAAAAATGTATTTCATATATGTGATTTTACAGCCATGTTGAAGAGATAGTATGGTTAAGG
The DNA here is from genome assembly GCA_029931535.1 of Margaritifera margaritifera. Lineage (NCBI taxonomy): Eukaryota > Metazoa > Mollusca > Bivalvia > Unionida > Margaritiferidae > Margaritifera > Margaritifera margaritifera. Next base: position 2,062,810 of record JAQPZY010001538.1, read on the forward strand.
GTAAATTTTCAGTAAAAAAAGTCTGAACATCTGCATATTCAGCAAGAAGGTGAGATGGGTCAAAATCACCTCTTTAATGTAAGGATTACAAAAAATACAAAAATTATGTGCATGTCTGCTTGCTGATGTGATGACTGGGACAAACTGAAATATGAATGAAAAGGATGATAGTAGAAGGTTTCCTTGACCTGCCCACTATTAAACCCACTATGGAACCAGAAATGTACCTTTTCCAGCTGCTAGAAGAAAGAAATTGTTTTACTATCCTACAAAATGTTACTCTACTTACCCAAAATTTTATGTCATGGTTCGTACAGCACAAGAGTTTTATTATAAAAGGACTTTTCAAAGACCTTTTAAAAGTTTTCAGGAGTATTTTTTCTTACAGAAATTGAACTTTGTGCACATGTTACTTTGCTTATCACTGCATAAATAGGTACAAAAGCAATGAAAACATGAAATATGTCACCACAGCAACAAGAGGCTACTCCATCCGGTAACTACCGCATCATGTGTCTTTTGATCCACCCAATTTTATTCCATTAGCACATCCATTATTTTTGGAAAATTAATAAATTACAAAAATTCTCAACTTAAAAAGTGAAGGAGTTTTTTCAAAATAATTGTCTTGTATTCCCTCAGATAAATTCATGGAGATTTGAAACAAATTCAAGGTCCTTTTCAAAGAAAAACAATTACTTTCGAATTCAAAGTGTTTTCAAAATTGTATGAACCATTAAAAACAATAGAATACTGTGCAATTTTGTCGGTATTAATTTTTGTGGTTTTGCAAAAAAAAATTACATTTTCTTTAGTACTGCAGAAAGAAATAATATCTTCTTGACAAATGGATCATTGTTTGTTAGGCCTCAAAATTGTACGGTTTGTAGTAACCATGAAATCCATTAAATATGGTGCCCCTAAAAAAACTGGTATCCCACAAATAAAACCTAATTCCAAAAGCATTTGCTCTCTGACATTAATTCAACTCTGAACATGAAACCAGTTCACAAATTTCACTGACCAGCCACAGCAGTGATGGGTCTGTTGAGGACTGTAACAGTAGACGTTGTATTACCACTGGAGCTAGCACTGACCACTATGACTGGGGTGCCTGTTGATGTGCTACCCAGCTGACATGGCCTTGGCAAGATCTTACTGGCACTCCCTGGAATACTCTGACTTATGATCTTCATCCCTACAGAACAAAGGACATAGGATTATCCCTCAATGATTAACATAGGATTATCCCTCAATGATTAACACAGGATTATCCCTCAATGATTAACATAGGATTATGATTGTACCACAACACCAAATTTTTAATGATTTAAAAAATTAAACACAATATCTATTCAGATCTGGATTGATACAGTTTGTAAGAATTAATCATAGGAACAAACACAGACCCTGATCTGCAGGCACATTATGTGATGGCAAATCAAGGTCCATGTTGTTTGCAATTGGACCCAACATGTACTTGCTTGAAAGTTGGATCCAACTGCAAACTACAGAGATACAGATCTGCTGTCGCATAATGCGCCAGCAGATCTGGGTCTATGCAGTTTGTTAGGACTATTCAGTAGAATAAACAATATGGACCCTGATCTGCCAGTGCATTATGTGACAGCTGATCAAGGTCTATTTTGTTTGCTATTGGACCAAACTTATATGTGAGTAGATATGGTATATACAGTAAGTCGAAGTCTTTTTCCTAATCTCTGATTGGATAGTTTAACAAAATCTAGTTGAATCATTCTGAATACTGTGATTTCATTTATTTTTTTAATTGTCAGTTTTCATCATTTTGCAAATTAACATTTTTTGGTACATAAATTTGTGGAAGAGAAAGGGGTTCCATTGTTGTTATATATGAATTATTGTTGGTTCATACATTTGTGGAAGGAGGGGGTCCATTGTTATTATATACGGATCATTGTTGGCACATACATTTGCTATTATATACAGATCATTGTTCATTGGATCATTCAATTTCTGGTTTGTACCAAAAATGAAATCCATGAAATTCGCACCCAACAAATTAAAGTCAATTCACAGTATTTTTTATTTAGAAATTGGTTATATTTGGCATTTATTTCAGAGCCTAAAAGCAAGATTATAACACAAAACAAGAGTCCCTTGAAGAGACTGATACTCTACTTTTTGAAAAGAATTTCCAGGAATTCAAGATCAGACCATTTCTTCCTTTTAACTGTGGAGTGTTGACACCATCTTGGATATTCTTCAGCGATAACAAGATTTTTCATATTAGATGATGTGGTGGACATATTGGATGTCAGCTTGGTACCATTTTCATTTAGGACCAACAAGGCATCATAAAAAGTCTTCTGGCGCAAACCCCATGTTGATTTGACTTTCCATTTTGGAAGAGAAACAATAACAAGATTTTGAAGATGGATGCCATGGTGGCCATATTCAATATCAGATTGGCACCATTTCTATTTAGTACCAACCAGACATCATAATAAGTCTTTTGGTGACAACGTCGATATGACCAGCCATCTAGGAGAAGTAGTTATAACAAGACAGCCATTGTGGCAGTCATATTAGAAGTTGGATCAGCACAAGTTTCCTTTACAAAATAACAAGACATTAAAATAAGTCTTTCAGTGACAAGCCCATGCTGATACAACCATTCGTTCAGGGCAAATAGTGATAGAAAGATTTTAAAGAGGGTCACTGTGGCAGGCATATTGAATATCTGAATGGAACAATTAGGATCAATCTGACATCATAAGAAGTTGTTTAGTAAAAAACCCCATGCTGATATGACCATACATTCAGCAGGAGTTGTGATAACATAATTTTCAAGATTGCCACTGTATTGGCCATATTGGACATCAGATCAACACCATTTTCATCTAAGACCAAATAGACTGTAGTGGCCATATTGGACATCAGAGCATAACCATCTAGACATCATAAGAAGTCTTACAATAAAAACCCCATGTTGATATGACCATTCATTCAGGAAGAGTAGCAATAACAAGATTTTCTAGATGGCCAATGTGGTGGCCATATTGGACATCAGATCAGCAACATTTTCATTTATGAATATCTAGACTTTATAATAAGTCTTTTAGTGAAAACCCCATGGCAATATGACTCTGTTCAGAAGGAGTTGCCGTAACAAGGTTTTTTAAGATATTAGGCATCAGATCGGCACAATTTTTGTAAGGACCTACAAGACACCATATGAAGTCTTTTAGTGAAAAGCCCATGTTGATATAATTATCCATTCTTCTGGAATAGCAATAAGATTTTCAAGATGGTCGCTGTGGTGGCCATACGTGATATCAGAATAGTACCATTTTCATTTAGGACCAGCTAAAATTCATAAGTCTTCTGGTGAAAACCCCATGTCAATATGACTTTCCCTTCAGGAGGAGTAGCAATAAGATTTTCAAGATGGCCACTGTGGCAGACATATTTGACATCAGATTGACCCCATTTTCATTCAGGACCAACTAGACATCATAAAAAAATCTTTAAGTGAAAACCCCATGTTGATATGACCATCCATTCAGGAGGAGTAGCGATAACAAGATTTTCAAGATGGATATCAGAGGACACCATTTTCATTTAGTACCAACTAGACATCATAAGAAGTCTTCTGCTGAAAACCCCATCTCAATATGACTTTCCATTGAGGATGACAGGCAACCGATGGACAGACCATCCCATAAGCTCTTCTGGTCTACAATTAGTAAATCTAAAAAGCAGAAATCTTTAAAGGTAACACATACCTCCTTCTTGTCTTATCTGTATGTTGGGTCCCTGCTTAATAATTGGTTTGATCTGAATTCCCTGGCTGACAGCAGACTGGTGAGGGGTTGGCTGTACAGGCTGTGGACCCATGGGGATCACTACACCTGGCTTTTGCTGGGGAATCTGCAGAAGGAACAAAATAATATCCTTGTAAGATCATAAATTCCCATTTTGTACAGTGATTTCTGTATAATAATTAAACTCTTTTCTGAAAGATTTCTGGTGTACATATCCCAAACCTTTTACCCCAAATACTAATTTATTAATATATCTTGTTACGATAGAATATTCATATAGACCTGAAAGTGTAAAACATGCACAGAATGTTTTCAAGTAATCACATATTTTACATGGTAACATAGGGAAAAATTGTCTGCACACCTAAATGCACATGATTACATCCATACATGGAAACACAAAATCATTTTGTTACGGTACTGTATATCAATATTAATTTTACATAATTTCAGGTTAATGAGACCAGCATCATTTGTAAACATTGCCTTGCCACACAGAAAATGGAAAGCCTTGACAACAATGATGAAAGTTTTTTTTGTGAATATGCATACAAATGCCACTTGTCACTCATGTATAACCAAGTTACCATGTATACTTACTTACAAGTCCAGTCCAATTGCAAACAACACAGACCCTGATCTGCCATCACATAAAGCACCTGCAGATCAGGGTCTATGTTGCTTGTTCTACTGATTACTCCTAACAAACTGCAGAGACCCAGATCTGCTGGAACATTATGCAATGGAATATCTGAGTCTGTGCAGTTTGCAGTTGGACTCGACTTTCAAGTACATATGGTATTGCTTATATTGAGAGATCTCTCAAAATATCAAACTCTTTCTCTCTCATAAAGCAGTTTACATTAACAATTAGGTCTCTTGGTAGGCAAAGAAAATTAAAGAGATATATATATGCAACAAGAAAACTGAATTTAACATACCTGTACAATTCGCTGTCTTGGTATCATTTTTTGTCTTGGCTTTGAAATGCTGATAGTTGGGGTAAGAAATGCTGTGGCAGAAGTGCCTGTCGATAATATTGGCAATGTAGCTGGAAAATAAATTATTTTGATAAAAAACAACAAAAAGATTGATAATACTTTTTAAAGCCAGAAAAATACAATACGGATACATTTCAGAAATTTCTACTACTGATTTGTTCACATGCAAAACAGCATATTCACAAGGTATTCCATGAAAACGATATAACTTTACCTTTTTTTTAAAAACTGTTTCCCTTCATGGAATATCATACAAACAGGATATAATTGTACCATAGCAGACAAACAATATTACTTCAAAGAAATAACCTCTCAACATGTCTCAAAAGTATGCCCTTCTTGAAGAATCAAATCGATTTTATTTAGTAATGTTAGTAATGTTGATCCATCTGTCCATTCCTTATCTACTATCCTGATGAACAGTGAAGGCTACAGCGATGAGAATGGACAATGAAGAAAAATGAAATAGGGCTGGGGGCAAGGGGGACCAAATAGACCCCTTTGCATATTCCCCCCCCCCCCATTGAAAATGATTTCATGCCAATTGCTATCGTCTTGGAACCATCACCTGCATTCTTTCTACTTGTAATTTTGGGAATAAAGTAATTAATGAAAATATCCAGACATTATAAAGTAAATACTTTTCACTCTGTCCAGATACTTTATGTGCTAATGAAAATTATCATTTTTCCTGATCTCTTGTCTGGCAAATTAATTTGGTTTGGTTTGTTGTTTCATGGCAAAGCAACACAAGCAGGTTATTTAGTGGTGGGGCAATTGGAACAAAGTGCCTCGCCCCAGGGTATACCACAATAATGGCTGATCCATTTGCTGGATTCAAACCCTTCTCTACTGACAGGATTGTGTATTGATATGCCCAGCAAGTTCAATGCTGGCTGGAAGTTGGCTAGGAAAACTAGGCTGCCTTATTTCCTTGCCAGTCAATAAAGAACACTTAAAGGATAACTTTTTATGTTTTTCTTTTACAATAAAGAATTCTGGTTACAGTTTTGGTGTTTGTTTTTCTTTGTAAAACTATGTCAGTCATTTTGTTTACCTGTACTGCTGTTGGTGATAAATGTGTTCAGTACCCAAATATCCCCAGTGATTAATGGTAAATGATATAATCACTTTGATTTCTGTAAACTCTAGGCAAGTTCATAAACCATGTCAGATATCAAGCTGCCAAATCTGTTTGAATTGATATTAAGTATTAACAAAATCAACTGATTAAAGCCCAACAAATCTCAATCATTGCTGGAAAGTGATCTCTAACCATTACCATGACCCAGATTAAAATAATGTAGGAAAATGCTGATTGGATAAATACTAATGTCTAGGTTCATTACGTAAAGATTGTCAGTGACAAAAGAATATATCGTCAAAATGAGATATGTCTATTCAAATTATTTCACCTCTGAAATTTGAAAGATAAGCCATATTTTCTTTCTAAAATGCTTGAAATGGATCTTAACACTACAACTCAAAATGTGGCAAGGGTTCCCCAAATATGCAAGTTAGCCAAATCACTCAGATTGGTTCACGAATTTGATCACGGAATACAGTTATTTTGAAGGTATGATGATAAAACTGACTAAGTCCAAAATGAGGTTATCATGGGGAAATTGGCAATCGAACAAAATGAGGTTATCATGGGGAAATTGGCAATCGAACAAAACTAAGATGACAATCACTAGTGAAAATCGCATGTCGGAAATGTCAACCACTTTGTTTCAGGAAGTGTGCAATCATGAGTTATGGAGTATATCAGCTGTTTTTATTACTGCCCATGGAAAACACCTTCAATTAATCACAAGATATATATGGTAATCAAAGTGGTTCCATGGTCTGATGGCTGTCTATTCAATCAGCTGTTTTTGAGTACAGGTAAAACATTCTTTAGTTTACGTTCCAACTTCAATTTGTTTTTTTGATCAGCATTAAAATAATTTTTGGTTTGGTGTTTTACAACACAGAAACATGAGTAGGTTATTTAGTGCTGATGCAATCTGAGTAAAGCACCATGCACAAGGACACAGTACGGCAGAAGACCTGGGCTAACTTGATGACAAGATATGAACCTGCACCCTTTCAGTTGAGAGTCGAGGAAACTATGAACCCGCAACCTTTCGGTTCCAGGTCCAGGAAGTTAATGTCCAAAAATATTAAGCACTATTGTAAATTATAACAATATTTAATATTATGGTGTCTGAAAAAATTTCAGAGTCCAGATATTTATATTAATTATGGTAAAATAAAAAGAAAACCTAAGTTGAACTTGCCTTATTAGTTGAAACTCTATTCACATACTGAGAGCTTAATCTATTCCTATGCCATGAAAATTAACATTACAGGTAAAAATCCCAGTTAAGTCAAGTCTGATTCACATGGGTATTTAAATATATTTTTTCTTGTAGATGTCACAATCTAGACATTAAAATATTGCATCCTATATTGACAAAGAACTCCAAAGAAAAAGAGTTGACATCTGTCAAGATTTTTGTAGAATCTGTTCGTGATTCTTGTGTTTAATGTATCACACAGCACATCTCAAAAGCAGCTGACTCAAAAATAGGTGACTATATTAGTCTCCTTTTTTGTTCGCCTTTCAGGCAAATTGCAACATAGCTTAATCAAATTATCTACTCTTAAGTCTCAAAGATTGTAATAAAATGATGTGTAGGTTTTCTGACGTTAAGCAAGCAATGTCATCTTTTTTTCAGGAGAATGACAAAGTGACTTTTGAAAAAGTCTTTTGAGGAGGAATTCTTCAAGTTGAATGTCTCAGCTCATTTTTTTTATTGATAACATTTCACTTTATTCTAGACATGAGAAAGAATTTTTTTTTATAGCAATGTCAATATCCGTTGCTTTCTTTAACAAATGTGTAAAACATGATGCACAGTTAAGGATACATTCTGCTGAACCAGTTTCCTCATGAATAAACATCCGCTGTCTCTTCAACCTACATGTGTATAGTGGAAGAAGCTAATCAACAATGATTGGTTTAAATAATGAACTCCCTGGAAAAGCCTGATTGTACATCCAACGATAGTTGTTTGAAGTACTGCACTTCAGCAAGCCCAAGCGCTAAGTGTGCTCTGATTGGTTTTCATTACAAAATCAATTTTGACTGGTTTTATGTTCTACCAATATCCCAAACAAGCATGGTAAAAAAACAGCCACTGAACAAGCTGAGAGACCAGTATACTGGTGATACAATATCATCCTTACCCATTCCAATCCATATTTTCTCCCCAGATTTACTCCAATCTCAAAAAGGCCCTGACAGCCACAAATAAAAGGCAGAAATTTTCATCCCTTATTGCCACTAACTTCGTGTCATATATTTTCCAAACTTTCCAAATCATATGTAGTCATCATATACATAACCTGATTAGATTTACATTTGGTGAATTGCTGAAAATAAAATTAATTTTCTTTCACTCCACTTGGTAAGTCTACAGGATAAACTGTAATCAAAGTGATGTACTGTTTAGGTCCCAAATTGTGCCTAAATGTTCTGGACAGCACAAAGACATTTTTGTCTCACAGTTTCCATAATTATGTAGTTTTCTTTATTTTATTTTTTTTGGAGGGGGGGGGGGGAGGGAATGGGAGGGGGGGGGGGGTAAAACTAATTTTAATTATGTATTACTTAACTGATACTATTGCACTGCTTTCCTTTTGTGGGACTCGTAGTTCCCAGTCCAAGCTATTATTTGCTCCTCCAATTAGTATTGGAGGACCAGAATTGAAAAGAACATGATCCCAGTCTGACTCTTTATTCACAGCAAACATATGGAATACCATCCTATTTAGACCTAGATTACAGAACATCAGAGTGAGGTGAGAGGAGGGAATCTTTGCAATAAGAGCAGACAAGTATTACATAATTAAAATTAGTTTTACCCCCCTTCCCATTCCCCCCCCCCCTTACACACACACACAAACTATATTTTAATAGTAATACATCACCTGTTTACTAATGCACGACTGTATTTACCAGTTAGAAGGGAGGCTGATGGCTGCAACAAATCTGGTATAGAAAACTCGTGTACTTACCCTTACAGTCAGAGTGTTCACTACTGTAAGCTGGTAGAACAAAAAAATGATTTTGCTCTGATGTACCAAAGATCGAAGGTATAAGGAGATGGTAGTGTGAAACCACCAGAAGGCAGCACTCATAACATCATCTAAACAGGAGTGATTCAAATAGGCCAAAGATGTAGTAATAATACTAACCTTATGGTTTTAATTCCCATAAATGAGTGATCCCTCTCAGTGTCTCAGTGAGGGACTGATAAGCTACCTTGATAGTGAGGGCAATCCACCTGGAAATTCTGGTTGCCAAAATATGAGAGGAACCCTTAATAGGTATGAAGAGACAATTCCAACCCTTCCTTCTACCTTTAGAAGAAGCAAAAAAAAACCTTAAGGCCCTAACTGGGCAAAGGAACCTATCTTGATCATCCCCAGCACAAATACAACTGAGACAGAGAGCAGGAAAACAGTCTTAAGTGTAAAGTTCTCGAAGGAAGCTTCCAGAGAGGTACAAAACTCAGCCAATTAGATGTGAGATCACCTCATTAATATAAATGGATTGCACTCATTATCAAACTTGTCAAAGAACTTGATGATATAGCCATATATTCCAAGTAGGATCAATGTTAGATCAGAAATATGGCTTCCAGAGTGGTAAGATGCTCAGCCAATCAGATTCAAGATCACCTCATTCTTATGCATGATCTTGCTCATTATCAAACCTGAAATCTTGATATAAGCATATATTCCAAATCTGATCAAAACTGGACCACAAACATGACTTCCAGAGTGATCATATCACAGTAATCAGATACAAGATTGCCTCATTAATATGCTTAGATTTTGTTTCTTATCGAACTTGTACAAGATCTTGATGACATAAGCTCATATTCCAAGTTTGATCAAAATCAGGCTAGAAATATGGACCCCAGAGTGGCAACAAGCAATTGTTTATGGATGGACAATGGTCAACACATAGCAGATGGAGGGCCATACCATCAGTGCACCTGGCCTTATGGCCAGGTGAGCTAGAAAGTATTTCTGTCCCCATTTCCCCCTTTCAATTCTACAATAGCCCAAAAGAATAAACAAATTTATTGCAAGCTATCAGGACTTACCAGCATCATTCTGGTCATGTCATTTATGACTATCCCCCTGTCCTGTTTTAGAAATGTTCCATGGCTACAATATTAAAACATGATCTTTGTAGTACAATGTTTCATTAGTGTTCTGCTTTGAGCATATTTGTTTGTGAACTGAAAGACCGGTGACATTTGGGTACAAAGCAAATGGGTTATCACTGTCTGGGTTGCCAAATTTAACAAGAAAATGCGTAATTTTATTTTCTGATATTCTGATGCTTGTACCTGTAGATGTACATGAACTCTGTGTCTGGACGTCAGAGCGAGCTGTAACAGTCACAATGTTACTCGTATTTCCTGCTGCAGAGCTTGTTGGGAAGATAATGGACTTGTTTGGCCCACCAGATACTTGAGTTGCTGAGGATGCTGTCTTCACAATAGGGACTGTGATAGACTTGTGGATTATACTTGGAGTGGATTGACCGCCACCACCACTGCTCACTACAATAACCTGGTGACAAGAAAAAGAAATTCTTCCTCTATTTATCTGTTGTGAGCTAAATATCATGTCAAGGAAATATGGGTGAAATTCAAGAAGTGAAAATGAAAAGTGCTGTAATTAATGAATTCAATGTAGCACACAGTCTTTAGATTTTACACATTTTCATAATTAACTCTTACCAGTGTATCAATAATCAAAAGCAAGAAAAAGAGCCTGAGTTTACTGGGTGAAAGCCATAGGCTTTGAGTAACCTTGGAGTGACATCCAGCAGTAAAAATAGTTCATGCATCAGTTATTACCTCAATTAGCCACTACAGGTGAGACCTCACATGAAAAGCATGCAGCACAATCCACTCACCTAATTCCTATACTCATGAACTCAACAGTTAACCTGCCGAGGGTAATATATCACAATATACAATGTAAAGTTATTAAAATGGGAAGTTGACCATTGAATAAACATATTTGTTCCTACTTTCAACTACATTGATCAGAAAGGGCCTTCTGAATAGGTTAGGATGTATATAGGTCTAGCATGGATGAATCAATGTAAAATATAGGTCACATTGACCATCTTTTGTTTTTGAGGGTGTGGTAGTAACAGAGTTTCTTCCAATTATCAAGTTTCATGATTGGATGATAAACAACACCCAAGAAATCAACTTTTAACACAAAATTTGAAGAAAGTCACTTAGCATGAAATATAGGCCACCAAGACCTCTTTTGGCATAAAGGATGTAGAACTTATTAAGATGCATCCACTCACCAAGTTTCATTATTCTAGGCATGATAGTATGCATATAACATGCTAGGAACTCGTGTGGTTATGAGCTAAATGCAAAAAGTTAAGCAAAAGGATGAAATATAGGTTATGATGAGCCTCTTTTGTTGCAAAAGTGTCGTAGTAACAGAGATGCATATCATAATCAATTTTATGATTCTAGCATGAACAGTACCTAAGAAATGAACATCAAACTCAAATTATAAACCAAGTCAGTGAAGCGTAAAATGTGGTCAATATTGAACTAATACTGAAAGGAGGAAGTAGTGCTCATAAAGATGCATCCCGAAGTTTCAAAATTCTATATAGGATAGTATGCATGGAGTGTGTGAAAAACCTATGTGGTCATGAACTTAATGCAACAACTTAACCTAAGCCAATAAAATGTGAAATATAGGTCACGGTGACCTTTTTTGGTATGGGTATAATACTACAAGAGATGTATGAACAAGAGTATGAACAGCAAAAACATCAAACTGAACCAAAGTCACTAAAATGTGAATATGGGTTACAGTGATCTACTTTTAAGCTAATTGTGTAGTACTCCTCAAGATGCATCCTCTAGCCATGTTTCATGATTTCACTTATAGCAGTATTATACTGTAGATAAAACACCCATGTGGTCATGAGTTAGATGCAAAAATTTACAAAAGCCAGCAAAATGTTAAATGTAGGTGACAATGACCATCTTTTGTTGTAAGAGTGTTGTACTAATAGGAATGCATACAATGACTCCTTTGTGGTAACTGTGATACTAACAGAGATACATATAATCATATAATCAACAGTGCTTCAGAAATAAACCTCAAAATTGAACCAAAGTGTGAAATATAGATCACAGCAACCTACATTTGTGACAAGGGTGTAGTACTCATAAAGATGTATCCCTCACCAAGTTTCATGATTCCAGGTGTATCAGTATTTATATAGTGTGCACAAAAAAACCTGAGCTAAACACAAAAACTTGACAAAGAATCTACAACCAATGTACACGAACAAATTTAGACCCCTCAGTCCCCTAGGGGTTGGTGATATAAACCCACTTCAAACTGTTGCATGGGATCTAGGAGGAAATGGTTGACATTCAGTAAGGTGTACATATGTATATACTTTTATCTCTGCAGACACCAATGCCAATGGTAGTTCAATAGCTAACTTCGTAGAGGTGAGCTAAAAACTTGAACTAAAGCAACTGCAATGGCTCACCATCACAAATACCCCAACTTTTTACTACACATTCCAACCCAACCCCCAACCCCAGACTATGACCCAGTCATAATGCAGAGCTCTAGATAAGCAGTATATATGCATATTTTACACAAACAAATGGACTAAAAATGCATAAAGACATATTTTAACATGTTGAAATTACACTGAACAATTTAAATTTAAGCATCTGCTCCAAAGTTGCCAGTGTATTTTTCCTGCCATAAGTATAGTCCATGTTGTATGATTGTGCATTCAATCATTACAAACTATGCCATCTGGAAAAGTTCCAAATGTTCCATGGGCATTTGAAACCATGGTACTTGCAGGGTTTTACATCACATACAAATTGGAATAAAAAACATATTGTACCTGAAATCCACACACTATGATCTGGACCGCAAGGTCTAATTACATAACAAATGTACTATTAAGGGGTAAAGCTGCAATGTCAAATTTTAAATAATGACTTTCACTAGTCACTTGTTTAAAATTATAGTGTGCGAAATTGCACGAGCCCACCGGTCCAATGCCAGCTGGATTTTTTAGGTATATTAAGTAAATTTAATGTACAAATTGTATATTTTATGACATTAACAGGAATAATAGAAACCAAGTGACAACTAAATAGGGGTGAATTGTTTCTGATGACCACTCACAAATCTGGGTGAGATGAGAAGATAAATAACTCGCGTGTAGTCTGCATTCAATAGATGCTTGCAACTCCAGTGAATAACTCTTCTGCATATATAGGATGTCTGATGATGCATGCTACTTCTGATTCCCATCAATATGTTGAGGTATTTGGATGTCTCAAAGCCACCAGAGACTAAAAACCAAACACAGCCAAGGAAAACAGAACTATTCAAAAGTAATATGACACTATCAAATGAAAGCGATGTTTTAAGAATAGTTGGGTTACAGAATTCGCTTGGAATATAGAAACAGGATGCATGCTAAGACCATGACAATGCTGTTAACTGCTCAGCTGCAATCTGCTGATGTGGACGCATTTGATTCAGTTCCAGCAATCCACTGCTGGAACTCATCTTTCTGCAAACCTCATTTCATGGGCAGCTGTACTTTGAATACCAGAGCCTCATCTTTGCAGGCTGGATCTAGTTCTGATGCTGTTACTGATGAAAAGTCAATGGATGAGGATCCTAATTCTCATTCTGACTATGATTCAGACTGGTCATCAATGGCAACGACAGATTCTGATGCCCAGACTGGTCATCAATGGCAGTGACATATTCTGATGCCCAGACTGGTCATCAAAGGCACTGACAGATTCTGATGTCCAGACTGGTCAACATTGGCAGTGACAGATTCTGATGGCCAGCCGGTAGACAAGTTATATTTGGATTCATGTTTGGAGCATGATTGTCCTGGTCAGTAAACAGTGACCATGTTAAGCAGAATTTAATAAATTTGACTATGTGATATAAATGTCTTATTTTGTTTTTTTTCTTTATTTTCCATGTTTCATTATCTAAATCATCTTGCTATGGGCTGATATTCATGTCCAGCTGCATTTACCATGGAGTCAATGACTAGATTCTGTCTTCTTGTATGATGAAATATAGGACCAGTTGGTCATGGACATGACCAGTAGCATTTTCAGGTTACTGGTCCTGTGGGTCCCGAGTTTTACACACTTATTATAGTCCCTTTAAACATTTTATGTCAATCTAGCAGTCAGGTATTTGTAATTCATTGGCTTAGTTCTCTTGCACCTGAGTGGTAATAATCTAAAAATAGGTACAATCTGGAATACAACAGAGATCTAAAAACAGCATATATCTACTCATCACCAAGGTTAACATCCAGGTGATTATATCATGATGTAACTGAGTATCACTATCAGCAATATGTAACTGCTTTCATATAGATTTATGCAGTCAGCAACCACCTCTAATCTAAATCAGAATGAATTAGTGGATGGCCAAGAATATCAAAAATGTCTAAGAATAAAGTATTCCAGGAGAGATGGCTTTTGGAATTTTCTGGCTTTTTACAGATGAATCTGGCACTATGAAATTCCAGACTTGCGGGGACCAAAATGGTCATACAAACTCATGTGAAGTCATATGCTGAAATACATGGTGTAATGTCCAAGAGGGTCTGATAAACCTTAAGTAACATGGCCATATTTGGAAGTTTGTTAGTGTATTTTCTGTTGAGGACACTTGTACATTCCATTAATTAGCACTGTTTTAATGGTCAATCAGCTTCCTGTGAATGTGTAAGTTTGTTTTGTGGGGGCAATTGATATCAACACCTACAAAGGCTGCAATACAGTTCACTTGTGGATACAACACTTTAAGTACTCGACTGGGTCTAGGGAGCATAACAAAAGCTAGAAACTCCTGTCACTGAGTGAACATCAAAAAAAAATCACAGGAAAAAGTCATTTTCATTTTCCTTATAAAAGAAGGCAAAGTTTTAATTTTTTTCGCCAACTTAGTCGCTCGCTTCTCTTGGTAGCATGACCCCTCAGTGGAATTCTGCATTTTAGAGGAATTGTTCAATACAAAATTCCAGAAAATTGTTAAACACATGGTATGTTTCTAGCTAACTTAAAGATAAAAGTTATTTTATAATAATAGCCTGAAAGAAAAAAAACCCACCAAAGCAGTTGATTATTATAATCAAACCAGGAAAAGAATTAAATTTAGTTCAATTGCATGTATGTTCAGTACATTCCACATTTGACACTGTTGTAAAGAAGGGATCTAATGAAAAAAAGCAAAATACTGGAAATTTCGTTATTTTTTTAAATAATATTAAGCATATCACACCTGAACAAATATCTTTCCTGGCATCATTCACAATTAGTAATTTACACATATATGACATTTTGTTATACCCTTTTTCTCTAGTCCCAAAGGTATGAAAACCGATGTGTAAAACCCAGACTTGATCACTGTGATTAAACTCATGTAGCCATATATTCAAACACGTCCTAAAATAGTCTTGGTCACTAAGCTATTTCATGCATTCTAAACGGCATGGTCCTGATGATTAAGATCCAATCTTTGTTTACAAAAATACCCCATCAAATTTTTACTAAATGAATTAATTCCAAACCACAGAGTAAACTACCCAATTTATTACATTCTTATCTTGAGCTCTGATAATGCAAAATCTGTCAGATATATAATGCATCTTCATGCTATGACTGCATATATCAAGTATGGTAAGAAAATGCCAGAAAATCTCACTGAATTCACATTTCTGTGCATGTGACATTTGACCCCACCCCATGGACCCAGAGATGGGAACCAAGAACGACACCATTTTGTTGATGATTATTCCAAGGACAACATAACTAAAAAGTTTCATGAATTTCCTTCCAGCAGTTTAGTATGAGATGTGGTAATGGACAGATGGATGGATGGACAGATGGAAGGTATCACATTATCCCCCACTAAAACATGGGGATAACGAGGTTGATGACATATGTCTCACAGGCAAAGGATCATCGGATGGACAGATAGAAGGTATCACAATATCCACCACTAAAGCTTGAGGATAATTAAGTTGATGCCAGATGTCTGACAGGCAAAGGATGATGTGATTGACAGATGGAAGGTATCACAATATCCACCACAAAAGCTTGGGGATAATTAAGTTGATGCCAGATGTCTGACAGGCAAAGGATGATGTGATTGACAGATGGAAGGTATCACAATATCCACCACTAAAGCTTGAGGATAATTAAGTTGATGCCAGATGTCTGACAGGCAAAGGATGATGCGATTGACAGATGGAAGGTATCACAATATCCACCACTAAAGCTTGGGGATAATTAAGTTGATGCCAGATGTCTGACAGGCAAAGGATGATGCGATTGACAGATGGAAGGTATCACAATATCCACCACTAAAGCTTGGGGATAATTAAGTTGATGCCAGATGTCTGACAGGCAAAGGATGATGCGATTGACAGATGGAAGGTATCACAATATCAACCACTAAAACTTGGGGATAATTAAGTTCATGTCAAATGACTGACAGGCAAAGGATGATGGGATGGACAGATGTAAGGTATCACAATCCCACTAAGCTAGGGGTTAGTTAAGATGATGCAAGATGACTGACAGGCAAAGGATGGATGGACAGAGATTTGACCGATATGCTTGGCTTTTTGCAACATATACTGTAGCTGAACCAGCTTTGTACCAGAGATCCCAAAATGACTGTATTTACTTTATGACTGACAAATGAACTCAAATGACAGTTTGCTACCTCAACATGTTGTACAGTGACTTAAGGTGCCCATAATTACCCCATGCAATTTGTTTGATCATGTTTTGTCTATAACCACAAAGCACAGATGAAAGGTGTGAAAGCTTATTTCCTAGACTAATCCAAACCCTGTGTTTGAATGACTGCCACAGAGTCTGCACTATAGACATTACATCAGTTATTCACACCATGTGCTTTTTAACAATTTTGTGTGGCACTGTGTCAGCACATATCAGACATTTAGAACATTAGAACAAAAAAACCTAGGCCTTAATTAAAAAGAAAAAAGATACTAGCAACAACAACTAATTTTTATTATCATCCTCAACACTTGTTTGCAGACCTGATCAAATAAAATTTTACCAATGGACTTGACTGGAAATACTCGTCAATTAGGTGTAATGTATTAAGGTAGTAAATCTGCTTGTTACAAATTAATCAATAATTTTTAAAACAGTAGTGACATAAAATACTGTTAAGTGAAATTCTCAAGTATAATTTTCTGAAAGAAAAAAATCATTTCTATAAATAAATAGTTTGAGAGAAAATGAGTAAAGCACTGAAGTAAAACACTTAACTCTGAAGCAGCAGCAAATCTGGAACTAAAAATGACACATTTTCCAGTCATTTAATCATTAAGTCTACCAATGTTTAATTATTTGTTAAAATTTGTATAGCTCTTTTAAATGTTACCTGGATCCTGACCAAAAATGGACAAGCTAATATCTGGATGTGACTGCAACGATCACATTTTTGTATTTTTTGCTACTATTCCATAACTGCATAATTTAAGGGTAATTTCTGTAAGGCTTACGGTCAAACTATAAGGGATGGCAAGTCTGCATTATATGTATGCCATGTGTTTACTAGTCCTCTATATATGGCAGGAGCATAATTACAACTGTTAGTGTATCTACCTTTTGAGTCTGACTTCCACTGGTAACAACCCTGGGCTGTCCCTGTGGACTCTTGCTGATGGTAATTTTCATGGGGGACATGCTGGTGCTACTGGCTGCTGTAGTTGTAAAGGTCACTTGGTGCACAGGGGCTCCAGTGGGAGAAACAAGGCTCTCTGTAGAGGTGCTCCTTCTCCTCTTCCTTACTTGGACCTCTTCATCATCCTCAGTGTTCAGACCACCTACAAAAAGGTTGTTGTAGAATGTAATTTATAGTTACAGTGTTTTCTCACTCTAATATTGTTCATGGGAACCATAAAAGTGATCTGCATTATAAGTGAGGCTACCTTATACTGAGGTACTGTAATATCTGAATTTGGATAATATGATAGAACAATGCAGACCACAAAGTTAAAGGGCAATGGATTCTTCTGCCCCAGCATTGGCAAAACTGTTGAAGCAAATAAGATTATCTCATGTTTTTAAGCACTATTTGTGCATCATGTACTACTCTTTTCCTTTGTCCCTCTAAAATGTTGTGTGTCCCACAAATCTGGAGGCTGGGGAACACAGTGTCCCCTGCCTTTAAGGATCTTATATGCCACTCTGTTGAGGTAAGTCATTTCTAAACAATATATGAGAGGCTCTAAAACAGAACTCCTTTATTGATAGATATTGGTCTGATTTAATGTTACCAATAACAATTTGTTAGCTTCTTTCAGGAAGATACTGTTTAAGTTTCAACCAGTGTCTACTCTAGAACTGAAAATTTATGGGGGAAATCCACCACCCCCTCAATTTGAAAAAAAGGGGAAAATTTTCTGAATATGGCAGGGATTGAATAAAGAAAAAAAGGTTGGAGTTGAAAATATAATGCACAATTTCCGTGCATTCAGATGACTTTTCTGCAAGATTTTATAGAAATTAGCATTAACCCAACAACTGTGCATCCTGGAACTCACCCTAATTTCAATACAAATAGATTATGGTCAACAAAGAAAAAATCCTTCTTAAAATCAAGGTACATAGCTCCAACTATTTCTCCACTGTCCATAGTAAGCAACCATTCATCAATGAGTTTTATTCATTGGGATGGGTGAATTCAATTGTATTTTGAAAGGTAACTACAGAAATGTTGAGGAATATGTTTTCCAAACAGTTCAGATAAGGTTGGCAGAATAGTTATTGGTCAATAATTATCTATATTTGATTTTGAATCCTTTATATAAACAAGTATAACCCGGAATACTTCCAGTTGAGATGGGAAGATTCCCTTAGTAATCCTTTCATTATGAAGGCAAGAAATGGAGCAATAATACCAACACATTTAAGATAAATGGACCTATCTGATCAACACCATGTGATTGTCTGTTAATTTATCCAGTCAAATCTGTTTGGTTTTGGTGTTTTATGGCACAGCAACACAAGTAGGTTATTTAGCGAATAGGCAATCAGAGTAACATGCCCTGCCCAAGGACACACTATGCTGGCCAACCCGGACTAATCCAATGGTAGGTTTCAAACTTGCGTGCTTTTAGTCGCAAGTCCAACATGCTAACCACTAAGCAACCACAGCTTCCGTCTCCATTAGTCACCTCTTATGACATGCAGAAGAGTGCATCAGGCCTATCCTACGTCATCAAGCCCAGAGAGGATCATGAACAGTCAGATTCTTATGAATGGAGAAAGGAACTTGATATTAGTCAACTTGAGACAATATGGACTAATCACTTAATAAGGATCCGAGGACAGAATTTGCATCTTAAGATTTTTCTTTTACACAGATATATGTTCTTCTTTCCACTACAAAAATACATGAAGACCCATGTGCGTTTATTTTCTGCATATACTTATTTCACGTATGCACATACTATTCTGATTTCACAGTACATTATGAATATAATGGGGTATGTGGTTCATATAACCACAAAAAATAGGATTTATACTGATGGAAAACCATATTATAATTGGTTCCCATAAGCCAGAAACTAAACTCAAGTGAAATAAAATGAGAAGCAATTATAGAATTAAATTAAGTAAATTTACTGGAATCATTGTCTATATCTGTGGTGTATGAGGGCTGCCTTATACTGAGGTGTTTTAAAATGAGAAACCACTGTATTCAGAGGTAGAAAAATGGAATTGGCATATATAGAACTGCTAAGTGGGATTCCAAATACAATAGAATCCTGTGAATTTTACTGCTACATATCTAATGATTACTTAAAGGTGTCAAAAGTTAGGAACAATATATGTAACATTAAATGAAAGTCATATTCAATTAATCTTAAAATTTGTGCTAAAGAGTTTTGAGTAACTTCCTGTAGGCAGCCTTTCGAATGGTATAAATAAATACTGAATGATGTATTAACCTGAGGAGACGCCTGACTTTAAATTAAGGCAAAAGCAATGTTTTAGTTAGAATCTGAAATGGGCAGGGCACCATTCCTCATAAAAGGGCACAGAGAACATGAAATTCTTGTAAAAGGTCACCTAATTTTGTGTCGTACAGGAGACAAGATATATACAGCTATAATAAATTACCAATTTAAAAATCATACCATATAGCTGCTTTTAATTAAGTTTACAAAATGTAACAGTCCAAAATAATTGTATACTGGTATTAGAATTATTTACATTTGTTGCCACTGGACATAAGAGGATTTGACTACATTTCATGCATTGCATCAGGAGTAATCTACAGTTTACATCCCTCTGGACTCGGAAATGATTCCTAAAACTCTAAAAAAAACCCACTCTGATTAGAGTATTTTTAATATGTTAAGACTTTCTAAAATTTGTGTCCAAATCTGACTTTAATGGAACTGTCTACAGAGATTTTTTCGGATTGAGTCTCGCACTAATCCGCCATTTGCACGAAACCAGTTGATTGCCAAACTGGACCACTAAAACCTTATTTCAAGCGTTCGGACCCCAAACTAACAGAGTCTAATATCAGATGACTTAACCAACCTTCAGCATCACATTCTTTTAATATCTGTCTGAAAAAATAAAGTTATTTTTTCCCTGCAAATATTTCTTTCTGTCGATGTTTGGCAAGAAAGGTTTTTAGCACAACATATTGGCACTTACTAAAATTCTATTCTGGACTGTGCACTATAAGTAACATGGTACAGACACAACTTGATGATCCAGGAAGGACTAGATACCAGAAAAAGATGGGACAGCAACCTAACAAATGAAAAAGGGACAGGGCACAAATCGAAGCCCCAAAATAGGGCTATACAGAGCTGGGGGCAACACTAATCAGTACCTACCTAACTGGAACACTGTAAAAGAGACTCCTCTCAAATGCTAATGAAAAAACATAGTGATGCCAAAAATAGGAACAGGTGAGATAAAGGTTACAATTTCAACCATTAGGATATAATGAGTTCTGAAAGATATTACAAGATCTTGGGTGTCTTCTTCACCAGAATCATTCCCATATGTGGACCCAATTTTATTCATAAAAATATTCACATATTAATTATGGGGTCATAAATTCCTCAAGTCCAAGAACAGGGACCCAGTAAAATCAAGCTGGAATCCAACAAATTTCGAGATATAAAAGTTTGACGACTCAATCTTGATTACTAAATAAGCATTAAAACGGTCTGATTTCAGGTGTTCTTTTATTTTTTTTATTTTTTTCTGCCTCGTTTTCAATTCATACAATGTATGACCATTTAAAATTAAAAAATATTAAAACTGACTAACACAATGCTTTCTAATTCTGAATCTGGACCAAGGTGCTTTGACTCTGGAACAAAATAATTTTTTTGCAAAAACTTCCCACCTCCCAGACCTAGGTGCTGACAAAATAGTTTTCAGGTTCTGATTAACTGCTAATCTCTTAACTTATGGTCATAGTCACTTAATAAATCAACAAAAAAGCATGTAGGGAACACATAATGCTCTAGATATTCTCAGCGAGTCTCTAATAGCAACAAGACAATTTTATACTAGATTTAAGATAGTACAAGTTTAAGAAACAAACCTTTTATGTGTATCGACATTCCACTTGGCAAAACCACAACATTCGAAGTAGGACTGGATGGTCGGGACATTCGACTTCCTCCTCCACTGTTAGACTGGGGTGGTGTGGTGGCTGAAACTCCGACTGTAATGTTAAGTTACGAGGACATTTCAAGTGCACTTCTTGTAGCAAGCCACATTATGAGACTAAATCAAGTGGGAAAACGCTGACAAATTCTTCTAGGCTCAAGAGTGTTCACTGAGACTTGGGATAAGAATGTAAGCTCATGATGCACTTATCTAACTATCAAACTATTCCAAAACTTAAGAAACAAGATCATACATACATTGACAATAATATTTGTTATAAGCAAACTTTTCCTTTCTATTCGGAAATACACTGTATACAACTCAAACCAAAAATATTAAAAATAAAATCTTACCAAAAAAAGATTAGTAACTTAAATGGACTCAAAATTTAATCAGGTCATTAACATATGGATGTAAACATGCCTATCAACTTTCAACTGTCCAATGGTTTTTGGTTAAATGTGCCAACAATATAGCAGGGATATAAAGACAGGCACAAATCAAAAGGTCCCTTTTGTACATACAGTGAGACATAATGACAGGTACAAATCAAAAGGTCCCTTCTGTACATACAGTGAGACATAATGCAGGCACAAATCAAAAGGTCCCTTCTTTACATACAGTGAGACATAATGCAGGCACAAATCAAAAGGTCCCTTCTTTACATACAGTGAGACATAATGCAGGCACAAATCAAAAGGTCCCTGTTGTACATACAGTGAGACATGATGACAACAAATCAAAAGGTCCCTGTTGTACATACAGTGAGACATGATGACAACAAATCAAAAGGTCCCTGTTGTACATACAGTGAGACATGATGACAACATATCAAAAGGTCCCTGTTGTACATACAGTGAGACATGATGACAACAAATCAAAAGGTCCCTGTTGAACATAGTGAGACATGATGACAACAAATCAAAAGGTCCCTGTTGTACATACAGTGAGACATGATGACAACAAATCAAAAGGTCCCTGTTGAACATACAGTGAGACATGATGACAACAAATCAAAGGTCCCTGTTGTACATACAGTGAGACATAATGACAACATATCAAAATGTCCCTGTTGTACATACAGTGAGACATGATGACAACAAATCAAAAGGTCCCTGTTGCACATACAGTGAGACATGATGACAGGCACAAATCAAAAGGTCCCTGATGTACATACAGTGAGACATGATGACAACAAATCAAAAGGTCCCTGTTGTACATACAGTGAGACATGATGACAACAAATCAAAAGGTCCCTGTTGTACATACAGTGAGACATAATGACAACATATCAAAAGGTCCCTGTTGTACATACAAGGAGACATGATGACAACAAATCAAAAGGTCCCTGTTGAACATACAGTGAGACATGATGACAAATCAAAAGGTCCCAGTTGTACATACAGTGAGACATGGACAAAAATCAAAAGGTCCCTGTTGTACATACAGTGAGACATGATGACAACAAATGAAAAGGTCTCTGTTGTACATACAGTGAGACATAATGACAACAAATCAAAAGGTCCCTGCTGAACATGCAGTGAGGCATGAAGAAAAAAAATTAATAGTGACAGTCTAATCAAAACCAGAGCTGTTAAAACAAATTATGTACATTAAAATTGTAATCAAGTGACACTATGGCCTCATGGACAAGAATTAAATATTGTGGCCATTTTCAGATAAAATGGACCTTTCTAATAATATACATACAAATGTTGAACCTACCATCTTTGTTTGTAGTCATAGAAGGACTGGGCAGGGAAGCATTTTTCTCTGCCTGCAGATTGGCAGCTTGGTTGGCTGTCACAGTAAATGCAGTCTGTGGTACCAGTCTTGGCATTATAGGTATAAGTCTTCTGCCCTCAATTAGCCACTCAGATATTGCATTAGAACCTGCCACACTAGAAACAATACATTTCCTATTCAATTATCTGTTTTTATTAATATGTCATTTTCTGGGTTTCAGATATATACTTGTTTACACGTGCATGTGTGTCATTGTAGATAAGAAAACATAGTTTTTCCCCAAGATTTTATCACAGAGAATTCATTGGCAGTCCTCAAGCTATTGATACAGATATTAAAGAAAGAAAGAAATACAAAGCTGGTTTTGGTACATTACAGCGAGCCAGAAATTCACTTTATGGGAGTCAAAAGTAAATCCTTGCAACATGCATATACAGCTTGGAACCAATCTTAAAAGAAACTAATAAGTGGTCTCTGAAGAAAGGTGGACATTTAATATGGATTTGTTAGGCAACTAAGGTATCAAATAAGACTTAAATTGTGTGGCTCTAAACACAGGTAGTCTCTTAAAAGTGGTCTTAAGAACAGGTACAAAAATACAAAAAACACACACATAATGTTTAAAGTGGCAACTTCTTTCTAGGAAAACTGCAATTCTGTGTACATGTTGAAAAGCAAAGATGAGCCAACTATTTTCATTAATCCCTAAAAGAAAACATTTTAAATAGTAAGATTGAAAAAAAAACTTTTAAAAAAAACTTACTTGTCAGCAATTGTTGCCAATTTTTCATCGTTGACAGCTCTTCTTATTTCAGCTCTATGTCGCTCTGTGGAAATACTGGCAAGAACAACATCAATAATAATAAGAATAGTTTCATTAAAACAATTTTTGTGTAGAAGTTAAAAGAGAAACCAGACATCCTAATCTCTATAATATGTAGACCAGGAAAGCATGAGGTAGTATCTCTGCAAGATGTATTTTCTTTCTTTTTTTTTGGGGGGGGGGGGGGAATAATTTTAATTATGTCATATGTACCTGCTACAATTGCATTGCTTTCCTTTTCTGGAATACTAAATCCTCAGTCCAAGTCAATAATCCCTCTTCCAATTAATAATTGGAGGCCCAGAATTGAAAAAAACATGATCCCAGTCTGACTTTTTAGTCACAGCCAACATACAGAATACCCTTCCTCTTATGACTTGGACCAAGACTATAGGACATCAAAGCAGGGAGGTGGGAGTGAATCTTGGCAATAGTAGCAGGTAAGTACTAATTACATAAATGGTGAATTGATCATTTTACCCACCCACCCAAAACTACATTTTAATAGCAGTAATACATAACCTTATACTATTGCATTGCTGAATTTACTAAATTGGAACGAGACTTATGGCCTCAACAAAAACTGGTATAAGAAATAAATGCACTTACCCTCACAGTAGGCATGTTGACTACTGTGAGCTGGCTGATGGCTTCTTGCCACATGTCGTGCTGCTGCAATAGGACCCAACAAAAACATACCTACAGAGATGCTGCCAGAAATTTTCTTAAGAGGGGGAGGTCCCCCACACCTACCCTCAGAGGGGGGGATCATTGGAGGAGGGGGGCAAGGGTAAACTAAGCTGAATGGTAGAAGATGGGTGACAACATTATTATAAGGTGTAGAAACACCTAATTTAAAACAAGCATTTAATAATTTTGTATCACTTTTTTGACAATAAATGTATAAGGTAGCTGCATACCTAATTGTTGCTCAGCTGGTAAATATTCTTCTTTGTTTCTTATAACTGCCCTTCAAATATGGCTTTGCAAACTGAAAATAATTTACTGGACCACACACATCTGTATAGTCATCAGTTTATTTATTGTTTCAGATGTTAGCCCAATGGCCTTTGAAACTCTATCACTGTTGTAGGAAAATGTCAAAATATCTTAGAGAACAAAAATGGGGAAAAAAAATACTTAATCCGAATTATATATCTTTATAGGATTTTATTTCGTTTTGTTCTCAGATATTCTGACATTTTCTTACTACAGTGATAGAGTTTTAAAGGTCTGTGGTTACCCTATTTCGCCAAGTAGTGTGAATTTTGCTTTGAGAACTGAATCACCTTTCACAATCAGTTTTTCGTAAAGGCAAGAACTGCTGCAATTATGACCAGTCTGAATATTTTTGGGAACTGGTTTTCAGGTATCCAAAACACAATTTTCCACAATTCAGGCATGTTGTTCCTTGGATATTTCTGTCGATGTATCAGAATTTCTGCATGGCCTAAACCGTAGTAAACGACATCATGCCGGTTATTTCTGTATCACAGCTTTCTGCGCTATGTTCAGTTGGCAACAAACCGTCAGATATTTCATCCTCCCTAGTTTCGTCCTTAACAGATGATCTTTCCATCTCGCTGAGTTTCCTAAAGAAATCTGTTATATTTCGTTTCAACATAAGACACTACTGTCGCGCTTTAGACATTTTGATCGATGGATCAATTTACTACACAGCACCAGGAAACAATTCAATCGGAATACCTCCATAGTTTCTGCAATACTCCAACAGATCTCCATCATAAAGGTGCTTGTATTCAAACAATATTCTCCATAGATATAGGATTAATTGAGATCATGGAGAAAAGTCAAAAAAGACGATCTGATCAACCTAATTAAAAAACAAAAAATAAAAATGTCGCGCATTGGGTTCGAGAAATCGCGGGAGGCACAGATAACTTGAGCGATCTTTCCCCCATTGGCTTTTAAAAGTTGCGTGACTCTCTATCGATTTTGCGAGAAACCCGCAATCCCGCGGCCTGGCAGCATCTCTGTACCTACGCTCTGGTGCATCAAGAGCGAAGGTAAACTGATGAAAAGGTAGTGTGAGAGTCCCAGAAGGTCTCTCTCATCAAGTCATCCAATGAAGAGCGATTCAAGTAGACCCAAGATGCATCAACAGCCCTAACCTCATGGGCTTGATTCTCGTGAAAGACGGTCCCTCTCTGTGAGGGACTGATAAGCTTTCTATAAAATGATAACAATCTACTTGGAATGGAGGCCGTCAAAATATAAGAGGAACCCTTAAGAGGGAGAAAGAGATGGTTCTGACCTTCCTTCTACCTCTAGAGAAAACCAAATAAAACCATAAGGCCCTAACTGGGCAAAGGAGCCTATCTTGATCATCCCCAGCACAGATATGACCAAGACTGGGAATCTCAACTGGAGCTACTGAAGGTAGATGATTCTTAGCCAGAAATCCAGGTTGGCAAAGAGAAAGCAAATCATAGTTCCCACTGAACTGTAAACAACCCTTTTCTACTGAAAAGGCATGAATCTCACTCCTTCTCCTTGCTGATGCTAAGGAGAGCAGGTAGACAGTCTTAAGAGCAAGGTTCTCAAATGAAACTTCACTCAAGGTTCATAAGGAGGTTTCAATAACATTCATATGGTTCCATCTCTGCATTAATGAGCAAGACACCAATCTCTGACACTCAAAATACCTGAAAAGAACAGAAAGGTGAGGGTCCAACCCAATGGCAGAACCTCTAGAGAACTTGAGAGTGTAGAAAAAGGGTTGCCTTATAGCCCTTACTGGCAGAAACGGAACATTCTCTGTCTTTGAAAAGGAAGAGAAGAAAATCTGCTAATGCGTTTAAAGGGGGTGAGCTAGGATCAACAAGTACATACTGCACCAATTACAGAAGATTCTCTACTTGGCATTGTAAACCTGGAAAATCTTTTGCCTCCTTGCCTAAGCGATGCAGTTGGTGACTTTGCTCTAAAACCGGACTTGGTGAATCGATCATTTGAGATGAGCCAAGCATGAAGGTGGAGAATCTGTGGATTGTTCTGTAGGAGAGACCCCTTGTGCTGCGACAGCAGGTCTCTCATCTGTGGTAATCTCCTGGACTTGTCTACCAACAGGTCAAGTAGATCGCTGAACCACAACAAGGGGGCCTACCTGAATGAGCCAAGACATGGAGATCCTGACTTGATCGAGAGCCTGTGGAATTATTTTTAAGGTGAAAGGCATAAGCATACTGACGATCATGCTTCAGACTGAAGGTGTCCACCCAGGCTCTCAGATCTGGCATTAGAGAGACATAAAGACAGACTTGTTGTTCAGTCTCGTAGCAAACAAGTACACTATTGGCCTCCCCCACAGTTAAATAAGTGCCTCTGTGACTGACTGGTGCAGGGACTATTCAATGAGGACCACACTGCCCCGTGCATACAGGCTGTCCACAGGGATATTGCTGTAGCCGGAATATGGTAGACTCTGAGAGTGATCTCCTCCAAGACTGCACACGAGAATGTTCCAGACTTCCATGCACAGAAAGAAGTGGGTTTCAGGAGCGTGACTCGAGACTCCAGTCAGAAACCGATCCCGATCTGGCCACACACTCAGGTGGTGATGAAAATCGATCCACAGGGGGATCCAAGCTGATAATGGGTCCCTGTGTGGTCTCCAGTTTGCCAGAAGCAAGAACTGCCAAGGACATAAGTGAAGTCTCCCTAGGAGGAACTAATTCTGCAGCCACATTCAAAGTTCACAGAAAAGAGAGGTAAAGATGGGCTGAAAACAAAGTCTTGCAAACAAGACCTGCTATGAGTGCCAGAATCTGCGCAATCCTGACTGGTGGAACGTGAACCCTCACTTGATTGGTGAAGAAATTCATCCCAACATACACCAAGTCCTGAGAAGGGATGAGATCCGACTTCTCCAGGTTGTGGATTAGACCTTGATGAGTCACCATCGACCAACACAGGGAAGAGTCCTTCAGAAGAGAATCTCTGAGGACACCATGCACCAACCAGTTGTTAAAATACTGGATGGGTACCCCCAAAGACATCAAGTGCGCTGCTATTACCCCCATCACCTTGGTAAAGGTTCTGGGGTCAAAGGCAATGATCAGATGAGAGCTCAGAATTGAAATACCTACCGGCCAAGATAAAAACAGAGCAATTTCCTGTGAGGCAGATCTGGGTGGCTATGCTTCTTTACCAGTTTTTATGGGCCCTAAGTCGTGGCCAGGGACCAATGTTGCTGATCCCTCAAATCCTGATGTGCTACGGAAGGTATGAGACCACCAAAGAACATTTTTGCCTTGAGGTGCAGCCCTCAACAGGTTCTTGCTGTGGTACAGCAAGACCATGGACATCTCCAAGGCTGGATCTCTGGACATCTTAGCCATGGCTTCCAGAAAGTGCTATCCATTATACCAGACCAAAGCTCAGAAAAGGGGGCCAGTTGGGCACTCACTGGAATACTAGGAAGTGGAAAGGACTGCCCAAGAGGATGCAACTCCCGGGGACAGATTACTTCCCTCCTTAGGGAAGGTGGAGGAACCTGAAGATTTTCTCCCATCGCCTCCACGACTGCCTAGTCTAGCAAAAGATGGGCAGGTGGTAGTTTTGAACTGGATCTGCTTGTGAGTCTGTTGAGGCTGCACCTGCTAGAAAAATCTGGAAGGAGGTCCCATAGAACAATCAGAGTGGCTGTGCTTCTTGGCCAGTTTTTATGGACATCTCCAAGGCTTGATCTCTGCAGAGAGCACCATTTACATGGAGAGTGCATGTCTGGATGTCACGGAATTGTATGGTTTATATCAATATGTATATGTGATCAAAAATGTATTCGGGTTTCGTTTCCGACTAGAGCGTTACTCGGGGGTTGTTTATTTTTTTCGGCTCTAGTTATTTTGAAATACTGAGCGCGATTCACCCCATGCTGCACGTGCAAATTGCCTGCAGTGAAAACTCACGTACCTAGCTGCTGCGCATATCTGTCACAGCTAGAGTACATATAGAGCGAATTCTCTATAAACAAATTACACTACGATGAGTCTTGTCAGAAAGCTTACCTCTTTACGGGAGCAAAACTTCAGCTGTAGAGGTATGTGAAATTTAAGATTTTATTCTTTATCACTATTCGTTTTATATGACATAATTGTTTCATATATTAGATGTTTTAGAATTTATTCTAAATTCTACAGAGAGTCAATACCTAGGTCATACAACGCCGTGATATTAGAAATCCTATAGGCTGGTTCAAGTTAGCTATTTGTTGTAACTGAACAGACGGGTATTATTTAATTATACGCGGCATGCATTGAATGATTAATGTAATGTGTAACGAGGCGTAATTCATGTGCGCGCATGCGCAACATATATCAATACAAAAGTACTAACCGTGTCATATGTACTACACGGTTTAGTTGTTATACTTTTAGCTGTTCCATATGTATGGTTTGGTGGTGTGTGAAGTCACAGAACTCTGTGTGGTTTCGTGTGACGTGTACGCTGTGTCTGGTGACGTTGTTTCGGAAGAGTGTACTGGTTTTCTCGATGCAAGGGACCAAGGCTTCTCGATCAACGGGTCTGTGTTAATGTGAAGGCTCTCGAGGGACCCTTCAACAGACTGGGAGGGGTGGACCATGCGTGGTGGCTCCTTGACCATGGACTAGAGCGGGTGGAACCGTAGATACATCTTGGTAGTCAAACGGACGCCACGATAGTTATATTTATTGCGTGTTCCATTTGATTGTTATCTCAATATTGCTATCTGTGCAAAATTACATTCATTCCCATTTCAATATCGCTATATGTGTGATAGATTCATAATTTCATACATCCCCATTTCAATATCGTTATATGAACGACATATTCATAATTTCATACATCCCCATTTCAATATCGTTATATGAACGACGGATTCATAAATTCATATTCCAACATCGCTTGTTAAATTGATAAATTGACGAGTTAACAGATTGATGGATAAATGAGTATTCTATTGATAAGTGCATAAATCACATGCTTTGGTCACCCTTGGTACTTAATAAGACCTTGTTTATATTGGGGTGTAAATCATATACTCTTATTTGTCGATTGGTGATAGGATGCTATTCACGTTTGTTTAAAATTCCATTTGTTAAATCCATCTTTGATTTTTCTCGTTGAGTTACTTGTTGTTGATAGTTCCATGTTAGGAACTTTATAATTTTCCTTATCTTTTTGTTATAATGGTGTCAGATTTGTTCATCTTTAAATTGCGTTTATAAATAAACATCTTATTAACGCAGTTGCTTTCGGTGTCTTCACTAATCCAGTCCCAACCCGGCTTCATCCTGTGACACTGGATGTCTTAGCCATAGCCTACAGCAAGCACTTAAGCACAGATTGAGACAACGATTTATCCTTAAAAAGACAGAAGGCAGCAGCCAAAGAGATCAGCATGAGAGGCTGTTGTCACTTGGGTGCAAGCCTTAAGCTTGAAGGACTCCAAGGCTTTAACAGGGACTTGAGCCCAGGTTGCAACTGATATCCCCACTTGGGATGCACCCAAGTCCAAAGGGGGAGGCCTGTGGGGCCAAGCCCAGGAAGACACCAGATAACTGGAGATGGGAAACTAATGGCCAGCGTGTAGGAGGAGGGACCAACCACTCCTTCTGCTGCCAGGTAGACTCTTTTCCCCGGGAAATATTCTGCGCATGCCCCCGAAAAATCACTGAGTGTGCAAGCAGATCTGAATGTGAGTGTTCCCCAGAAATCTCTCCTGACTGGAGAGAATCCTAGTGTCCTCAAGCCCCGAAGGCTCTAGACACAGGTCTGGGGGGAAGAAGGTGGTAAACTTCATTCACCACCTTATCCTCTTCCTCCAACACCTGACCTGACAGGTAGGAAGGGGCAGGGGTCTCTGAAGGAAGGGTAGAACCCACCACTGCCGGCCCCTCTGGGAACTCATTAGAGTCTACTAGGTTGAGAAGGATCATTCTCTTGAGCCCGCTACCCAGGCGAGAAATGAACATCCTTTTCAGTATCCCACAGTGAGGAGAGAGCTGTCCACAGGAGGTAATGGGACTAACCCAACTAGGTGTCCTCCAAGGCAAATGAAATTGCTGATCCCTTCTTGACAGTCTTGGAGGAGAGTGGCAGGCTGTCTCTTTTTTGCTGGACAAGACCAGAGGCAAGAGAGTAGATTCACAGCCTGTCACATCCCCAATACCTTGAAACCAAATCCCATAGAGATTAAACAAGAACATAGGAGAGAGAGGCATGCTGATCTGATCCCCTTCCCTAGACACGTGAGCAAAGCCTGACTCCATATTCCCATAGGGGCTGGACAGTCTCATTAGAGAAAGGGGTGGGTATCAGTATCCCCAGACTAAAAATCTGACAGATGAACCCACCTTAGATCTATCCAAAAATGAGATCGCTGCTCTTCCCTGTCGGTCACCGGTACTCTACTTACCTTGAGAGGGTGCTGCTAATCCCTGTCAGAAAGGTGGGTGCACTCTCAGGTCTTTTCCCTCTCTTGGAAGGAGTCAAGGATCTATCCCTCACCGGCACTGACAGTATCAGATTGTGTGTCAGGGATCTGTTGCCATTTGGCAATCTCCAAACTAAGGAAGTCACTCTTGGTTCCAGCTCCACAGAAGTAGACTTCCCTAACACAGGAAGTGATCCAGACCCCTACTGGGAACAGAGGGTGCATATCCTGAGATGAAGATGAGGAAGAGGGGTCTTCCTTCCTACCCCGATAAGTGAGGTGACTTGCAGCAAAGTCCCACACATCATCTAACAAAAAGCAACAAATCTGACAGTTGTCCATGCATGTACAACCCATACACAATAAAAAGGTGGGCTGAGTGTCCCACTGGGCCTTCTTATGCCTCCACTCCCCTTGAGACATATTATGTTGCTTAAAGAAAATAAAACACAAAACAACACTTAGCAAGGTGCAAAAATCCTTCACAATTACAAGACAAACTGCAAGAAAACGATCAATTATGCAAAGACTGGGGAGAAAATAAATCAACACAGAAAGAGCAATGATGGACCAAAAATATGTTTAAAAACAACAATGAAGGTTAAATTCATTGGAGCATCCTGACACGTGAACTTGCATGACCAAATCAAGGAAAACCAGGAAAGGTATTCCGTATGTTGGCTATGACTAAGAAGTCAGACTGGAACCATGTTCTTTTTACTAATTGGAGGAGGGAATATTAGCTTGGACAGTGGACTTAGCATCCCAGAAAAGGAATAGATACTAATACTTGCATACACTCTAAAATAATGTATTATTTAACAGATTATGGTACTATGGTCCCCCTCTTAAATGGCCCCCCTCCTGAGATGCCAACTCTAGAGAATAAAAAATCTGAGTACAGCTAACCCTAGAGAAAAAAAATATCTGAGCAGAGCCCCAAATACCTGCCGAAGCTATCTTAACATCGGTCCTACACCACACACAAAATGCAAACTCATCACCAAGCCTAGATTTTTTCATGTTAGGAAAATCTTCTGCATATTTCTCTGGAATTTTATATTCGTGCTTTTTCTTTTCTCATTTTGGTTATAGATCCAACTCAGGAGATGGCATTTTTAGAAAAATTCAAGATTTCATGGTCAACTGACTACTACACTTGATGGCATCCATTAATTATCAAGCAGTGTATAATAGCAAAATGAGGCCAAGTGCTAACGTGACTATGGTATAAGCAACCAAACTGGATGTCTCACTGAGCACGTAAGCGTCCAAACACGGAAGAGGGAGTGATCGAGTTTCATAATGCCTTTATTGTCTATTTTTTTTCTTGATTTTTTTTTTTGCATAAATAAAACATTTTCTGAACGGCAGAAATATCAGAGTTTTTCATGTTTCGATCGGAGGTTGGAGTTATTTCAGAAAATGGCTTAATTCTCAGAGTTGCTCTGATGAAATCGGCTGAGTTGGCATCTCCGCCCCTCACCAGTGCCCACCTCCTCTACACTGCCAATTTTCTTGGCATTGACGAATTTGTGTACCAAAGTACCCCTCATAGGCGGCCACCCCTCTGATGCAGGATGCAACCCGCATATTAGTCCAAAAATCTCTAATTTACCCCTCACAAGAGGCCATGTTCTATCTAATATGTGTTCAAAAATAATATTTAATTCATATGGTAAGATAAGTAATCAGATTATATTTTCTGACATCTGTTTCCAGATGTCAGGTTTTCTTTACTGAGATAATTGCTGGCTAAAGTACATTATAACATGTAGTGTTCTCCCCAGGGCCTTTTACCATAGCGGGCCCACTATGCTATCGTTTCAAACCTCGATAACCCCCGATGCTTTAGAACCTGCCGCTATGCTATGCTCTTTTTCCTCTTTAATGTTTCCCCTATCCTTATAAAAGTAATCTGTTAAACAAACACCCTGTCACCTAATTTAAAGCCCTATTACTCAAATGACTCATGTTCTTACCTCTTTTTCTGTATTTTATTAAGATAATCCAGGATAATTACTCACCCACTTAATCATTATGTTTTGTACCTGGCTTGGGTGACTGCCGGTGCGCGACCTTTGATGTGGGTTTCGCCTGCACAGACATGGTCACGTGATTGGCCAACGACGATGTAGTCTAGTGGTAGTGTGTTATATATATTTCAGTCATTTTCACTACCAACAAAAGCAGTTACACATATTACATTAAAAATTCTTGTGAACAATGAACACACCACTTTCCAAGAAACGTTAAATTACCCAGCCCGGCTAGCTCCATGTTGGCCTGGTTACGAAAATCAGAAATTGGTGTCACCAATAGTGAAAGTGATTGCGATTCCGATAGCGACAGCATGATTTACACAAAGAAAGAGATTAAGAAACGAAGGACGGGATTTAACAATGAATGGAAGATGTTATATCCTTGGGTGGAAATTGCTGGTAAGTTTTCCATATCGCTAAATTTTGGTTCAGATCTACTGTGGGTGAGTATTGTAATATTTTTTGTTTTTGTTGATAATAGTAACCAGTAGTTGTAGTTGCAATTGTTGTCATTCTTATTCAATTGTGACGAGGAACGAAAGTTGCATTTTATTCACGAGTTGTTATTATGTTTACATAGTTTACTCTGAGCAAGAGAAATATAGTTTGGTCAGTAAACCTTAACTTAAGTGGGTGCTGCCCTATTAATTTCTCATTTCTCTTTTCTGTCTATCCAAGTAATAAATGGAACAATCTTTATCTTCTCGTTTTACCTCTTTCTAAAATATCTAAATAAATTGGTAATTCACTTTATTTGGATTCTGGTAGTTTTGTCTCTTTTTTTGTACATCCATTGATAAATTTTATGTTCCATTTTTTTCAGATTGTGAAAGATCATTCTCTTCAATGAATAGAATTAAAAGGTTGACACATAGAGTACTGAACTACCTGATGACAATCAGTACTGAAAGACAATCCTTAAAAGACTTTAATTTTGATGTGGCAGTCAGTATATATGGCAAAAAGAAAACACGTATATTATTTATTTAAATTAAGAAACAAGCGGGATAGGCATTATGCCTTGTTATAACCTAGATAAATAAAGAATACTATGCAAATATATGCACTTCTTTTTTATTTCATTGATATTAATTTGTTTTACTTTTATGACGTTAACGCGCGCTTTTTAAAACATTTTATGACCCCAACGTGCTTACCCCGATGCTATAGAAAATTTCTAGGGAGACCACTGACATGTACCACTACATTTTATATTTTATCATTATCTACAAGTGCCGACGTTGACAGGAAATGGACTCAACAGTGTTGTGATAGGATTTTGGGCTTCACACAGCTGATGAGTTCTTCTCTTTGATGATTAGAACCAGAAGTAATTGTCAACATAACTTGGTCAACATAGGCTAAATATAGTTTTTATGGATTCACACAAAGCATTATGAACCTTGAACAAAACAGGGTATCAGGCAAAGACCGAAAAATCATGTGACAACATGTATCAGTTCCTTTAAAAACAAGGTATTTCATCTAGTCGATAAAGGTTTCATCTGCATGATTAAATTGCAGTATAATTAGCCACATAGGAATAATCATTACAAAAGTTTAACATGTCATCGCCTAAATGGAAAATTCTAAATTTAGAAGAAAAAAAGTTTTTCAACTCAACGACAGTGGGGAGAGTTCCAAAGTTCTTGCCAAAAAATTTCATGTTGGAAAGACTCAAATAATAACATCGTAACAGATAAGGAGAATATTCTGCAGCAGTGGGAAAATGGAGTAAACGGAAAGAGAATGATTCTGAATGCCAAGCGATGTTTGTACCAAGATTTAAATGACAAGGTTTTGAATGGTTTTGTACTGCGCATGCCAAGAACATCTCAATTAAGAATTAAGAACTATTAATGTACATTCACTTGAAATAAACCTATTCTTAAGAAGAACCTTTTGATAATTAATGTGACTTTAAAATGAAGATATTAAATGTTTAGAAGTTACATGTAGCTTTCTTACTACATACACATATATATACTTCTCACAAATATAGTCCCCCTCTGGAAAGACCACCCCTCTTATAAGGCCAATTTCCAGGTGCAGAAGGGGTGGCCTTATAAGAGGGGGACTATTATATAAGGATGCATCATGTATCAAATATATATGTATTTCACAAGCAATCAAATGTTGAGTTGGATTTCATACTCATTTCACAGGGTTCAGAAGTTTAAGGTGTCCACAATAAGGCTTTGCCTCTAGCCTCTCCACTAATAGAATATATATAAAAATTATCACTTATAGCTAGCGAGATATGACAAATTATTAGTGGCCAGATGTTTAATTACTAAATACCTGACAAAATATTTCAAATGGCATGAACTCTGGATGAAACATATAAACAAAATTGTACACAACTAAACAGGATTTTACCTCAGAGTGTTCTGTAAGTCCAGCAACATCTTTTTCTTCTCTTTTGAAAGATCCCCCTGGGCTCGGAAAGCTGACACAGTGGCAGAATATGCTTCCAATTCTATGCGACGCAAGACACGTTTGCACTCATCACGGGTCATGTCCAGTAATTCCGGCCACATTTTGAATAGCTTATGGAAAAAATACATGTATTAACATTTTAATAGTACAATACATAAATGAAAAGAAGGACTGATTTTAAGTTTATTATATGAGACATAACACATCCAATCCTCTTCATACTCAATGTGCATTCATGCTCAATTTCAAGCTTTTACAGTACATGTAGGGAAAAAAAAGTAATTTTAAATGTGTTTTACTATCAAGCAATTCTTGTATATCACTTCCACTGTCACAAAAAATGCAGTACACAGAATCATTATCTTTCTGATTCTTGTGTCTCTCTTTAATCTGTTTATCCCATTTTCCACCTCCTCCATTTCATTCTCGTGTTTTTATATATTGCCCAAAACAGGACATTTGTAATGTCAAGTAGTCGGAAGCTCTTTCAAAATGAGAAGAAACGCAAAAAATCAATTTGGATGTCATCTTTCCTACCTCTTGGTACAAAATAGACGGGCTTGATGCTAGCTTTTCAACTTTCTCTGGTCTGTCATTTCTCTTGCTGCAAGTGGCTATCTAAGGCAAGAAAAACGTATTTACCAAGAGGGTGTGTGACAGAGATCTCTTTGAATCATTTTAGCATCGCGTTTGAGCAGTGGAAAGGAATTGACAATGGGTCCTGTCCAGTCTAGCGAACAATATTTTTCTTTACTTGGCTATTAAACTAAGTTTGGCAAAATAAAAATGTGTTATTATCTATTAAAGATACCTGTTCAAGTTAATGCTACTAATTAAGACAGCGCAATTATAAATTAGGACGATAAAATTTGGAACATTGGCACTGCATCTACAGTTTCCAATGCACAGTGTCCTCCATAATTGAATGGCGGGTAGTTAATACGCATGCTCATGACTGTCAAAACTAATTCATCGAACTATTTTCAATCCTTTATTTTTAGTATATTCAAGGTATATATTTGTTGAATCATACATAATATATTTTTGATTCATATATACTATTGAATGCTTTATTTATATATGGAAAATATATGCATATTTCATGAAACAAATGTTACATATCACTTATATTAGTCAAAAAAATTTCGAGCATCTTTCTGCGCATGTGCAAAGCCATTAGTTCCAAAATGGAGGACAGGAAAGCTGAAGCCACACTTTGCAAAATGCATCTAACGAGAGTTCTACGCCTAGCATGTAATTTTTCAATAAGAACAAGCTTATATTTGTTAGTAATCGAACTTTAAAACACACACACATCATATTATATAAAAATATGGAGATAACAAGTTTTAATGTCACTTCTGCAATACAGGGACTTGTTCCAAACAAAATTTAAACTATCGTTAATGGATGTACTGTAACGATTGAGTGTCCAAAGACTAACAGTATAACACAAGGAAAGATACGACTCCTCACATATCTGTATTTCCAAACTTATGCCCGCTGCAATCAATAATAGCTTAATTTTCAGAACATGTAAACAGAACCAGGGCTTTACAAATTTTATTTAATGTCAACCTCCCCAGGGCAAGCTGACTGGAAAACTGAACTTGCCTTTGGGAGATTTGAGCTTGCCCCAAACATAATTTCCCAACTTAAGCCAAAAAAATAAGGTACAAGAAAATGTAGGATATTTTAAGGAAAGTGTGTTATATTTATTTAACAAATAACTTTTATTTTCTTTTTATCTTTGTTTGCACCTTAAAAAACATTTGCTGATAAATAAAGTTATAAAAAAGATATATGTAAATAATACATGTAGATAGATGAAAAAGGGTGTGAATGCAGATATAGTTAAAATAGCAAAGACAGAATATAGTTAGAAGAGCAAAGACAGACATGTATATAGATAGCTCAATGGATAGGTAGAAAAGGGTTTTTAAAATGGTTACATTTTTAAGTAAGAGAGAGTAAGAGATGTTTAGGTAAAAGACTGATAAGGTCTTTCTTATAATTGTCAGACTCAATGGAAAATGGATATACCATCCCATTTTTGCACTGAGCAGTTTGGGGATATTTTCTGCAGAACATTACAGTACACACATTGTGGATTACGGATTGCCCACACAATCAAGTGGACGTGGCCAAAGGATTAGGTGTCCACTACAAGTAGTGGATGTCCACTAAGTCTGGTGGATTTCCCCCAAGTCTAGTGGAAATCCACTAAATCTAACGGAAATCTGACATGGATTTTATTCCTGTCGTAGTGGGTTTATGGCACCCCTCGCTGATTTTATTGTATTCACCTCGTGAATCAAGACACTAAACAAACAGATGGGACAAACCCAGACGCCGTAAACCCGATCATGGCAGGTATCAATTTCATACCTTGACCTATACAAGCTATACAGTGGTAACATTTGTGGTATTTATCACTGGCCTAGCTAAGGATACATACAGACGAACATGCGTAACGTAAAAAAAAAAAAACGGTTTGAAATTTCTTGGACACCTTTCCGCCCCTGTCCATGACAGAGCATACATCAGAAAACTTGCCTAACTACAACGTACATCCCTGTTGATTGATTTCATGTAAATGTACCTGTTAGCATATACAAATGCTGACATTTCCTGTTCTGCATCAACTTTGATGTTCTTTCACAATAAATGATATTTCATAAAAGTGCTTAGTGTACTAGTTATTAATTTGTCATAGTTTCCCGTTTATTTCCATACTATTTTCAAGATCCACTTTGAAGAAATTATTGAAAGCAGTAATACAAATAAAACTTGAAAAGATACTACAAATGAACACCGTACTATTTATACTGTTCATGTACAATCAAGAACACTGGAGCATTATGACATCTATGTCATAATTGTTTTCCAAAGTTTATTCTACAAGAATAACATGGCATTGTATATTAACCCTTTACCTCATAGAGCCTGTTGTTGTGTAGGCTGTTGATATACATGTGCTTAATCTACATAGTACAATGTGCTATAAATAGAACACCTGTTAGCTCTATGACTCAATACATATAGGCCTGTTACATGTACGGCAGTGTAGTATATCATAAGTTCAGCATCGATTTTAACTATAGATAGGTTTAAAAGTAAAATCTGATCTTTAGGCCCAAAAATATATGTGTGTGTTTCCTGTTGCAATGGTTTTAAAATTAGGGTAGGGCAGGTATTTTTTTTTTTTTTTAACATTATATATTTTATATATTTATATATAAATCAAATAATATTTCAAGCGCTTCAAAGTACTGGGCAAAACCGTCTCAATTAGATACACAAATCAATTTCGGCAATGTGATTTTTTAAAATAAAAAAACAAAAAACAAACAAACACAATTTTTTGGGGGGGGGAGTGCTAGGGTTATAATTATTTTTCACAGAAGAATTTTTTATATGCTTTAAAATCTTGAGAGAACTTGTTCATAGTCAAGTCATTGTGGCAGTGTGATCAACCGTAGCTGATGTTTCTCAACTTCGAAATCTATCGGTTCATTGTATACATTTACATCGCTAAATCATCAGAATTTAATAAATTATCAAAATTCAGTGTTGCCTACATCGACATCAGAGCCTGTATCTGAATTGAAGCTTTCATAGTCGTAATTCTAATCATCCAAACTCAAGAAGGTGCTGAATGAAATCTGTGGCCTTCATTTTGGAGAGTGGAGAATCTGACCTAGTTACTTTAAATAGCAGATTATGACTAGATTTTAAATAACAACCATGTAATCTGACATAATTGTCGTTTACCTAAATGCCTGTAGTATCTAATAGGGGGTTTTCCCCAAAGGTGGCGCTACAAAAACCAGCTGAAAATGGCTGATGTTTACAGTAGGCGTCCAAACTCGCTTCCATGCGAATCGGGTAGAGGCATCCACTAGCGCTTCCATGAGAATGGAGTAGAGGCGTCCAAAAGTGCTTCAATGAGAATGGAGTAGAGGCGTCCAAAAGCGCTTACATGAGGTAAAGGGTTAAAGTAGAAAAAGATGCAATCCACTTCCCATTGCCAGATTTGCAATCGTCGAATCAGCTATACATTGTTGAGTGGCTTCATTGATAATTTTACTAACTGGAACTGGCATTATTGCTGTTGTTGGAAGTGTAACTGTTTTTGGTGGTGCCCGAGTAACTAATCATCGTAGTCGATCTCGAATTGATTGAACCGCTTGCAATCCCAGATTTTTAAAATGATCTGCAGCAATATATTTTATGCTATCAATGACTTGCATTGCAACTTGTTTAGTGATAGGAGCAGCACGTGAAGGTCAAGAATGCCCAGACAACACCACCAAGACCAGTTCCACAATATGTCATGTAAACTGGTTTTCTCATTTTAACAACATGCACAGGTATCACACTACCACGTTGCTATATTTAAATGTCAGGTCGATCTCTAATGTATAGTTGTATTCTCAAGGTCTCCCCACGGAGATCTAACATTGCCCGTCCTGGTCAACAAAAGTAAAATGAAGCTGTGTCAACCGGAGATTGTGGCGTCGAAGATACATAGGTGCCACTGGATTAATTGATATAAAACCACCCAAGGCGCCAGTCGGTGCAAACCCGAACAACATGTAACCCTCTGACACTTGAGTTGTCGATGCTGAGGTTCATAACTGCCACTGATGGCATCACAGGTTAGATTAACCTGAATCGTTGAGGTGATCCTGACAATGTGTGGTGCAATATTGTCTTGCATCATTAAGATTCATTTATGCATGGGAATCTCATTAATAACTTTGGGCCAACAGAGAACTGTTCTCAAAGACGACTGTCTGATGTAAACCACGTACTGTGGAGATTCGATCAAGATGGTAGAGCTGAGTGTGGCCTCATGTTCACGTATGTAGATTTTATACTTGCGCTTGGTCACCAGTCCAGTGTGATCCTCCATCGGATCTCATCATTCATTCATTCAGTCTCATACATGCCCGTGGGAAGTCTGACAACATTCCAGGTACCTTCTTGACTGCCTTCTGGTGAGAACACAAGCAAGTTTTTCGTGATAAGCCCCCAAATGGCCATGATTGAATATTAGGCCAGCTCAGTAAACTCACAATGACGCTAGTGCAATCTCAAGTATGCGGAATTTCCCCGCGGTGATTGGCATTGGAAAGACCACGTACAATTATAGTTTCATTGATGAGATCATGATCATCCAGGAAATGCTCGGGGTTGTATTTGCAACGACACGCTGCATTACAGCATTGATTTCTCGTAAAGTGTTTCAATCGCCTCAGTACTTATCATCGGTGTTATATATATCATCTATGTCTTTTTTCATGACTCTATCTATCATCAGGGACCAGCTGAGGAGTGACATTCTTACTTTGTACTCACAGTTCCAAAAAGCCATTGAT
This sequence comes from Margaritifera margaritifera, assembly GCA_029931535.1. Classification (NCBI taxonomy): domain Eukaryota; kingdom Metazoa; phylum Mollusca; class Bivalvia; order Unionida; family Margaritiferidae; genus Margaritifera; species Margaritifera margaritifera. The sequence goes on from JAQPZY010001538.1 coordinate 2,104,318, forward strand.
CAGTAGCTTTGCCAAGCTTCGGTGTTATTTTTAGCATTGACGTTTCAAAATAAACATCAGCTGAATGAAAATGTGTCTTGTCACAAAACTAAACAATATAAAACTAATAAGATATTAGTTTGTGAAAAATGAACTTGGACTGAGACATGCAGTGAGGTTAAGTTGTGATTTTTTTCACAGAAAATTGGTTTCTAGTGGTATACAAAACAAACCATATAAAATTAATTGCTATTTTCCCAATTAATCTTTCAACTTAGCACATAGAATAAAAGTCTAGGTATGCTTTTTCTGTTTAAACAAGAATTTATATAATTAATTGGGTTATTAACCTGCTATTATTGAGTTTTTCTTATTTTTTAGCTGTACTGGTCATAGACTAGAAGAGCTTATCGTCTGTCGTCTGTCCATCTGTTAGCACAAGTTTGTTATCACTACTCCTCTTAAACTACTTGGAGGATTACCATGAAACTTTACACACACATTCATCCCATGGTCTAGTTGGTCCTAAATTAAAATGGTGCTGCTCGGACATCCAATATGGCCACCTCAGTAGCCATCTTGAAAATCTTATTATTGCTACTCCTCCTGAATGGATGGTCATATCAAAATGGGGTTTTCACTAAAAGACTTATTATGATGTCTAGTTGGTCCTAAATGAAAATGAAGCAGATCTGAAATCCAATATGGCAGACATCTTGATAATCTTGTTTCTCTCTACTCCTCCTGAATGGATGATCATATCAACATGGGGTTTTCACTAAAAGACTTATTATCATCTCAAGTTGGTCCTAAATGAAAATGGTGCAGATATGACATCCAATATGACCTCCATGGCAGCCATCTTTAAAATATTGTTATCGCTACTTCTCCTGAAGGGTCATATGAACTTGGTGTTTTCACTAAAAGACTTGTTATGATCTCTAGTTGGTCCTAATTGAAAATGCTGCTGATTTGATGTCCAATATGGCCACTATGGCAGCCATCTTAAAAATCTTGTTATTGCTACCTCTCCTGAATGGATGGTAATATGAACAAGTTGTTTTCACTGAAAGACTTGTTATGATCTCTAGTTGGTCCTAATTGAAAATGCTGCTGATCTGATGTCCAATATGGCCGCCTAGGGTTACCTAACCCCATTTGCTTACAAGCATATCAAAACATGATTTGGGCAGTAAGCAGCATAAATCTTATTTCATTTCAGCCAGGAACTTGCCTGTTGCTTTCTTTTGAGAGATTTACATAAACAAATGGAATCCTTTCTCTATTTTGAGCTGGTTACAAGGACCAGCTACTTCAATGTTTTGTTAACCAACCAGAAAGTTATAGGCACTAATTTCAAACTCTTTCCCTCTCCTTCTCTCATGCCACACCTTTTAATACTAGTTCTTTTACTGTACATTCACCATGGAATGTTTATTGTACCATTTACAGAACTGATGTCCAATATGGCCACCATGGCAGCCATCTAGAAAATCATGTTATTGCTACTCCTCCTGAATGGATGGTCATATCAACATGGGGTTTTCAGCAAAAGACTTTTGATGATGTCTAGTTGGTCCTAAATGAAAATGGTACCGATCTGACGTCCAGTATGGCCACCACAATGGCCATCTTGAAAATCTTTTTATTCTCTGCTATTCCTACATGGATGGTCATATCAACATAGGGTTTTCACTGAAAGACTTCTTATGATGTCTAGCTGGTCCTAAATATAAATGTAGCTGATCTGATGTCCAATATGGCTGCCGTGGCAGCCATCTTAAAAGTCTTGTTCTTACAATTCTACTTGAACAGAAAGTCATATTGACATGGAGTTTTCACTAAAAGACTTCATATGATGTACAGTTGGTCTTGAATGAAAATGGTGCTGATCTGACATCCAATATGGCTGCCACACAGCAGTCATCTTGAAAATTTTGTTATCGCTACTCCTCCTGAATGGATGGTTGTATCAACATGAGGTTTTGACTAAAAGACTTCTTATGATGCTTAGTCGGTCTTAAATGAATATGGTGCCAATCTGATGTCCAATATGGCCACCACAGCAGCCATCTTAAAAATCTTGTTATTGCTACTCATGACTGGAAAGTCGTATCTTGAAATATTGTTACCTCTACTCCTCCTAAATGGATAGCTGTATCACCAAGAGACTTCTTATGATACCAAGTTGGTCCTAAATGAAAATTGTGCTAGTTGTACATCCAATATGGCTGGCACAACAACTGTCTTAAAAATCTTGTTGTCACTACTCCTTCTGAATGGATGTTCGGTATGACATGAGGTTTTCACCAAAACACTTCTAATGATGTCTACTTTGTCTGAAATGAAAAGGTGCTAAGCTGACATCCAATATGTGCACCACAGCAGCTAATTTGAAATTCTTTTGTCGCTGAAGAATATCGGAGATGGTTTTAGCACTGAACAGTTAAAAGGAAGAAATGGTCTTATCTTGAATTCCTGTACATTCTTTTCGCCCAGTAGAGCATCAGTCCTTTTGAGGAACTCTTGTTATCTTTTCATTTTTTGTGTACAGCTGAAATTTTACTGAGACTTTTCATGTTCATCATCTCATCCTAAGATTAAGTTGACTGACTTTTTAAAATGGCTTTTTATGAGGGGCCAGTTCCAAAGTTCTAACCAGCCATATATGCTGGGACGGACAAGGGATTGATCGCAAATAAAAAGATTAAGTTAACAAAATTAACAGCATTTGGATTTAGATGCAAGTGCATCAGACAATCTAGTAACTGAAACAGATGTTATACCTGACAGTCCAACATTATCTACTTGTAGTGCAGCTGGTAGTAATGCTTTAAGTACAACACCACATCATGATGAACGGACACCGAAATCCCGAAAATTTCTTGACAGTTGGAAATTTGGGCGTCCGTGGCTGAGATATGATAGAAAATTAAAACTGATGTTCTGTGATATGTGTTTCATACTTTTCGGACAATCTTCAAGAATTTTACATTCAAACGATAAGGTCCATCCCGATTGAATATTTCCAAGGTTACCATTTATTCTCATACATAAATTGATTTTACACAAATGTATTTATGTATAAGGCTTTCTTGCCCTATAAGAGGTGAACTATTTTCAATAAATCGTATACACATAGGAGGCAAACTCTTGATTTTCCGTGTGCTGATTATCTGTGTGTCAGTGCGGGCAAAAAAAAAGAAACTTTAGAAAACTATATTGAAACGTACATAATAAGGCTTTGAGGCACACGACAGGATGTATCAATCACACCCCTGTGACCCTATGACACTGAAATATACACGGTTCTCGTCTAGCTAAGACAGGCGGCTTAACATTCTACTGTTCAGCCGACACACAAAATTTACAAATACTGAGTCTGTAATAAACTGGATACAGTGTATCATTTAATATGATAAAAAGTCTGTCAGTTTTTACAACTGTTTAAAGACAATTAAAAGGTAAGGCGGTCAGAGATAAACAGACATCTTTCAGAAATTTATTGAATTGGCTCACAATAGCCTGGGTGATGTGTCATTTCAAATCCTTTGAGCACTGCTGAGGGAGAGCCCATTAGGCTAATTTGCATAGGTAAAGTACACTAAGTGGAACAACCCAATTGGTCTGAAGTTAAGTACATGAAAGAGAGAGAATCTAATGAGAATTGGCACGTACGAATGTGAAGGAGACTTCGACTTTGAAACTGCATTCACCAAGTGGGCAGCCATAAAATCACGACACATACTCATGTGACATTCGATTTTATTATTTTTATGAAACAACATTTTAATAGTGCAAAACATTATAAATAAGCTTACAAAACAGTCATGCAATGATTTATTCTGTAATATTGTGGTATTGTATTGTTTGCTGTCAGTAAAGTAATAAATACTCCATCTTTTTCAATTTTCATTGCCTACTACATTAATAGACATGGAAAAATACTTACTCCTTGCTTGGCGACACTTTTTGAAAATTGGCGACAAAATATTGAGATTTGCAATTTTTTTGGCGACAGCTTTTCTAAAGCCAGCACCATCCCTGCAGACTGAATGAAGAAAAATAGTTTCTTCACAAAAATTGTTATCTACAAAGAGGACTATTAAACATGGGGCAGGTGTATAATGTGCTATTCACAATACTGTTGTTACATGTTACAACAATTTGCTATAATTAAAGAAGGAAATACAAAAATAATTATTTTATTTTATTGACTCATATTTTGTATGTTTTTTGTCTCTGAAAATAATTTATACATTACTGTGTACTTCAGCAAAAATTATGTGACTTTGTTTACTAAAAAATTAGTCCATTTTAAAGCAGTGTTTTACTCCAAATCCTGATGTAAACCAGTAGTTAGTACCAAAATAGTTAATGCTTTACAGTATACTTCAGCAACAGTTATGTGTGACTGTACACTTAAATTTTGATTCCATTTTACTTGAAACAATGTTTTTACCTCACTTGGCTGTAAGGCCAAGTGAGCTTTGGTATGTTCCTCCGTTGTGTGATATCTGTCATGCGTCCTCCATTCACAATAACTGTTTACAACTTCTGATAAACCGCTCAACATAATTTATTCAAATTGGAAAAAAGCATCCTGGCATAAAGCTCTTTAAGATTTTTTAAAAATTATCAACTATGGTCACCATTACTAAAAATAGAAAAACCTTTAAACAACTTCTCAAAAACTACAAAACAGAATATGACCAAATTTGACAGAAAGCAACCTGGCACGAAGCTCTTTCAAATTTATTAAAATTATACCAATCTGCCATCAAATTTGGCCACTGCTACTAAAAATAGACAAACTTTTAGAAGACTTCAGAAACCAATCAACAGAATTTGACCAAATTTGAATGAAATCATCCTAACATTAAAGTCTTTCCGATTTGTCAAATTATGGCAGTCTGCCATCAAATATGGCCAAGATTACTAAAAATAGAAACACCTTTAAATGACCTGTTCTCAAAAACCGCTTAACAGAATTTGACCAAATTTGACTGAAAGCATCCTGGCATAGGTAACGTTCAATTTTATACAAATGATGCTGATCCACAATCAAATATCTCCACCATTACCAAAAAAGAAAACCTAAAATAGTAGTATACATAACCTGCTATTATTGCATTATTATTATTTTCACAGCGCTAGTCCCCAGTCCAAGGACATTATTCCCTCCTCCAGTTACTAATTGGAGGTCTAGAATAAAAAACAACATGATCCCAGTCTGATACTCAGTCCACCTCTGACAAATGGAATATCATCCTTCTTTGCCTTGGACTTGGTGCATTTCTACACATTTCTATTGGGCTCTCAATACTTTATCATTTAAGTACTATTTTGGCAATTCTGCCATCGATCATATCCTTTTTTGTGTTGTATTTGTTATTTTCTCCCCAGTCCTTGCATTGTTTTCATGTATCTGTATCCTTTTTTGTTGATTTAGAGAATTTTGTGTACAATGGTGGCTTCTCATGTCCTCTAATAGTAACCAGTGTCAGGATTAGTAATTCCTACCCAATTATTGTTCCGGTTTATTGTTTTATTATATTCCTTTCAACCTTCAGTAATGCCTCAAGTTGTTGGTAAATGTGGGCATAAAAAGTCTGTGTGGAGACACACACAACACATGCTTAGGATGTTGTTTGTGGCCTCACAAGGTTTGGGACTTGGCGGAAAGTCATCAGGCTCATAGGGTCAGAAAGAAAGGATCTTGCTTTTTCCACTTCATCTCTGGAGGATCCCCTTTGTTCCCAGGAGGGGTCTATGGCACTTCTCGGTTTCGGGATGAAATGACGAATGCCCCCTTCTCCCATGAGAGAGATGAGACAAAATAATCCTGCCTCAATAAGAGTGAAGAGAGAATGACAAACTCTCCATTTTTCAGGATGCAGACAAGTTCCCAGAAGTCCCAGTCTCACCATGTTCTTCTCATCTTTTCAATTCTCCTTCTTCATCCCACCAAATGGGTCTGGTGACAGAGGATGAACAGGCATGTACTTTTCATAAGGCAGTAAATGAGGTTTACCACCTGCTTCCACCAGATCTGTGTCCCAGACCAAGTGAGACCTGCTGTTGCTCCTTCACTCAGTGATGAGGGAGCTGACTTAGAAATTGTCTAGAGGCCAAGAGGGGGCCAAACAGCAGAAGGGGTGGTCTGCACCCTCTTCTGTGCTTCAGTCCTTGGACTCAGCCAGTAGCTACAGGGTCCATTCGTCTGTTTGGCCCCTTAAGCCCCCCACCTTGGATTCTGGTGCTGCCCAGGTGAGGATTTGGGTAGGGACCTGGCCCATCACCCCATCAAGGCTCTCAAGGCCTTGGAACTTAAGACACAGACACTAGCCACCATAGTTTTGCATGCCAGTCTTATTTTGGCTGCCTCCTTCAATCTGTTGAAAAATGAATCATTATCTCCAGCTGCATTAGAGAGATTGTTAGAGGCTGTTGCCATCTCACTCTCAATGTTCATGGTTCTTTCTGCAGAGCTCTTTCACCTTGGTAGTGATGCTGCTTCTGGGACAAAGAGGTCTTGCTAGAACATAGCAAAAGCCTAATGTGGGTTGCCCCTCTTGATGCGGAGACATTTTTGTAGGGTAAATCCCTATGGTGGCATTGCAAGATTTGAGGGATCAGCAAACCAGCCCCTGGTCACAGTACTGTGCCCTGCTAAACCAGTGAAGAAACAGTCCCAACTTGTATTTCTATGGGAAGAGGTGTACACCCTTCCCAGGAAGGACACAGTAGAGAGGGTGAAGAATGTACGAAGTCTGGGATTTTATTCCCAGATCTTAGTTTCGGAGAGAGGGGGAAAGTTTCGACTCATAATCGATCTTTCCCCTTCTAAAAAAATTTACTTCTGGAAAAGCAGTTCAAGATGAAGACAACTACCCCAGTCAGGAATGCCATTAGGCCAAATGACTGCTCAGTCTACATAGATTTCCATGATGCAGATCTTCACATCCCAATCTTCCCAGTCCACAGGTAATTCTTATGGTTTTGTCTGGGACAGGAGATCTTCCAATTTCAGACTTTCCTTTTGGCCTAGTTTTTGCTCCCAGAGCCTTCACTAGGGTGATGAGTGTCATACCAGCTAATTTAAGGTTCTTGTGGGATCCCATCTGCCAATACTTTGACGACAAGTTGATGCACAATGTCTTCAGACATGCCCTTATGAGGGAGGGAAATCTCTATCTCTCTCTCTCTCTCTCTGTTGGGCACCAGTAACTCCTCTGGGTCTAATCTTTCCGACAGAATTACACAAATACTTGCTGTTTTTGCAAGACTGGATAGAAGACTTCATTGTCTTCTTATCTCTACCTCACTGTCCTGAGGCCTCTGAATGCATCAGCAGACTGACTTCCCCTGGGAAGGCTTCATATATGGCCCCTCCAGTTCTTGCTTCTAGCAAACTGGAGACATCACAAGGACCTCCTGTCCACTCAGATCCCCTTAGGATCCAAGTTTCATCACCATCTGAGTTGGCCTAAAAATGAGACAGGTTTCTGTCCAGAGTTCCAGTCCACCACTGATTCCTTTACATTCAAGCCTCAGATTCAGGCTGGGGTCTCAGCTAGAGCTTAAGGGAGTATTATTGCAGGGCCTGCAGTATCGGGAAGAGTCTTCCCCTTCACATAAACAATCTAGAAATGTGGGCTGTTTTATAGCACTTCAAGGGTGCATCAACCGCATAAGACATCACTGCATCATGGTTGCTGTGGTCACTACATTGGTTGTAGCATACCTCAGACATTGAGGAATCACTCGCCTTCCCACCTTTCAGAATAATCCCTCAGGTTCTTCACCGAGTCATGACTAATCCATCCTGATAGCTCCCTTGTGGCCCCAGCTATCATGGTTCAATGATCTTGACCTGTTGGTCGATGATCATTGCTGAGAAGGGATCTGCTGTCGCAGCACAGATGGTCCCTTATGCATAACACTCCTCAAATTCTCCACCTTTATACCTGGCTCATATCAAACAATCTATTTGCCAGAACCAGTTTTTGAGCAAGTTTGCCAAATGCGTCACTAAGGCTAGATTGCAGTCAACTTCCAAGGTTTACAATTCCAGTTGGAGAAATTTTCTGTGTAATTGTTACTATAGGAAGATGTTGATTCTGTATGTCCCCCTTTAACAGCAATTGCAGATTTTCTTCATTTTCTTTGTGAAAAAAAAAAATTGCTCAGTCAGTATCCACCATTAATGTCTATAGACCAGCCCTCTCTAATATTCTTAATTTCTCTATTGACTCTACCATAGGGTTGGACCCACATCTTTCAGAACTTGTGTTGTTTGGTCCTTATCTAAACCTCCTTATGAACCTCTGAGTGAAGATTCCTTCAAGAATGTTTCCCTTAAAACAGTCTTTCTCTACTCCTTGGCATCAGCAAGAAGAAGGTGTGAAATTTATACTTTGTCAGTGGGAGAGGGTTTAAACAATGGTTTTAATGGTATCTATGATTCTGTCTCTTTTCTTTGCCAACATGAGTTTCTGGTCAAGAATCAGCTACCCTCAGTAGCTCCTATTCCTATTGAAATTCACAGTTTCAGTTATATCTACTGGGGATGATCCTTTTATTAGATTCTTTTGCCCACTTAGTGCCTTATGGTTCTATCTATCTAAATCAAAAGAGAAAAGAAAGGGTTATAGCTTTTTCTCCCTAAAATTTGATCTTGAGGTGGATTGTTTGGACTATTAAAAGAGCTAATCTGTACCTCACTGAGAGATTTCTCTTTCATGAAAATCAGTGCCTTTGAGGTCAGGGCTGTTGCTGCATCTAGGGCTTTTTTGAACCATTAATTTTTGAATGATGTCATGAAAGTGGCCTTCTGGTGATCTCACTCCACTTTCTTGTCATTTTACACTTGATCAGTATCGCACCAGAGTGAGGGTATTTATGCTTTGGGGCCCAATTGTATCAGTCTGTCAACTTGTCAAACTATCCTTTCTGCAGTTGAACACCTACTGACACCAATGGTAAGCTCACTTGACAGCTTATCTGAGGCCATCAGACTCCCACTGGGCTGGCAAATTCAGTAATAGCAGGTAATATATTAATGTAGTTTTTTTTAGGGGGGTAAATTAATTTTATGTAATACTTGCTGTTATTTTCCAATTCCCCCTCCCTCCTTGCTCTGATGCCCTTCAGTCTCTGTCCAGATCAATGAAAGATGATATTATGATTGTAGGAAGTGGACTGAAGTATCAAGACTGGGATCATGCTTGTTTTGTTTTTTAATTCCAGACCTCCAATTACTAATTGGAGGAGGGAATAATGTCCTTAGACTGTGGACTAGCACCAGAAAAAGATAGAGAAATGCAATATTAGAAGGTAAGCATTACACAATTAAAATTGGTTTTACACCCCAAATATAACATTCTTCTCAAAGACCACCAAACAGAATTTGACCAAATTTTAAAAAGTATTCTGGCATGAAGCTCTTTAAACATTTGTTCAAATGATGCAGCCATCAAATATGCACGATGTTACTAAAAATAGAAAAAAACTTTAAAACTACTTGTTGACCAAATTTTAAAGAAAGCATCCTGGCATGAAGGTCTTTCCAATTTGTCCAAATTAGGCCAATCTGCCATCAAATATGTCTCCTATTACTAAAAATAGAAACACATTTAAACAACTTAACAAAAACTGCTTAGAATTTGTCCAAATTTGACTGAAAGCATCCTGGCATAGATGGCTTTAAATTTTATGCAAATGATAGTGATCCACAATCAAATACAGCCGCCATTACTAAAAAATAAAAAATGTAAACAATTCTTCTTAAAGACTACTAAACAGAATTTAACAAAATTTAACAGAAAGGATCCTAGCATGAAGTTCTTAAGATTGTTCAACTGATTCCAATGCGGCATCAAACCTGGCCATTGTCACTAAAAATAGAAAAACCTTTTAAAGACTTCTTTTAAAGAACCACTCAAGAGAATTTGACCAAATTTGAAAGAAAGCATGCTGGCAACAAGGTGTTTTAAATTTGTTCAAATTATGCCAATCAAATATGTCTGCTGTTACTAAAAATAGAAAACACATTTAAACAACCTATTCTTAACAGAATTTGACCAGATTTAAATGAAAGTATCCGGGTATGAAGTTCTATAAAAAATGTTCAACAGGTGCCAATCCACCATCAAATATTCCCCACTGTTACTAAAAAAGTTGAAGAACCTTTAAATGACAACTTCTTAAAAACCGCTCAACATAATTTGACAGAAGGCATCATGGCATAGATGGCTTTCAGATTTATACAAAAGATCCCAAATATGGTCACCAATACTAAAAGAAAATATCTTTAAACAACTTCTTTTCAGAACCCACTCAACAAAATTTTCTCTAATTTGACAGCAAGCATTCTTGCAGAACGTTCTTTAACATTTTTACAAATGATGCCAATTCACCATCAGATATGGCCACCATTACTAAATATAATTTTTTTTTTTTTAAAATCACTTCATCTCAGAAACTTTTCATCAGAATTTGAACATATTTGAGGGGGAAAAAAATATTCTGGCATGAAGGGCTTTCAAATTTATACAAATGATGCTGATGCACCATTAAATATTGCCCCCATTACAAGAACTAGAAAATCATTGGAATAAAGTCTCAAAAACCACACAACTGAGTTTGATCAAAGCATCTTGGAATGAAGGACTTTTAAGTTTATACAAATGATGCCAATCCACTATCAAATATAGCTGCTGAAACTAAAAATATAAAAACTTTTAACTTAACTTCATCTAAAAGTTAAACTACTTAACAGAATTTGACCAAATTTGACAGAAATCGTCTTAGCTTGAAGGCCTTTCACATTTCTAGAAATTATACTGATTCCCCATCAGATATGGTGGCCTTTACTAAAATTAGGAAAGATTTACTCAACTTTATCTCAAATAAGCCACTTAACAGACTTTGACCAACTTTCAGAGAAAGCATCGAGAGCTTCCTATATTTGGCAAATGAGGTTGATGTGCCATCAGATATGGATTATGGTACAAAAAACTGGAGAAACCTTGAAACAATTGTTTTCATAACGTATGCAATCAACAACATTGGAGGAATTTCCACATAAAGCAACCTACTGATCCAGATTTTTGGCCAATCGCTCTTGCGTTTGACTATTGCTCAGATGTCAGCCAAGTAAATGATCTCAGTCCAACTTGGACCTCCTCTTATATTTTTTACTTCAATTAGTACTAATTTCATCTTTAAAAAAAATTAGCTTTCAGTTTCATAAATAATTCATGTCACAGGCTGTATTTCAGCTAGCAACTCGGTGAACTAATGGATTAAAATAATTATCTAATCCAGTTCATCTAAACTTCAGATCAACATTATCTTGGGTGCATATGATTTTCCTTAGAATAATTCACCCATTTTTGTCTTCTTGTGTGCAGTTTTCTTTATTGTAAGAAATTGTAGACCTCCCCCCCCCCAGTTGTTCACAGTTTTTATAGGTATACTTTGATCGCATAAGATTGACTTGATTTAAATATTTGTATTTACTTTCTTTAGAAAACACAGTCATAGTGTCTACCTGACAAGATGGACGTAAGGCAAAGACTTGATTGTAAATATGTTACATTATTGCCATTTTTTTCTCAAGCGGCTATTCAAATATATATGCAAGTTATCTCCCTTTATACATCTACAAGATAGGTTACCTCCCTTTACATATACATGTAAAAATATCTTGTGACAACATGGACAGTATATAAGACAGGGATTGGAAACTCCAGAGAGCTGCCAGATATCACCTGTTTCATTTTGATATGCAAATGAGGTCCATGGTGTCCATAAGATCAAAGGCACAGCAGGGGTTAGTTTGCCCTTGGGCTAGAAATCTAGCTGTGCTTACCTAGGTGACAGATAGAAGTTAGCAGTATTGTGTCCTTTTCAAAAGCAATTTATATTTCACGTTTTTTTTTTTAATTTATTTTTTTGTTAATATCAGTTCAAAGAAAACATCAACTTTTCTCCTCCATTCTGATATATTTTTGTCATTTTATGATAGAAATTGACAAAGATAATGTAAGTGCAAAGATTTTTTTTTTCTGCACTAATTTTAAAGTATCAAAATGGGTAAATGAAATAAACTGTTTATTTAAAATCAAGAGTAAGGCATTTTTCAATGTACTGTGAGTATATAAATGTAGATTTTATTAATGTATCTTGCATACAAATTTTGCCATGGTGCAGATTTTCTATGAAAGTTCAGAATTCTTCTTTTACATCTTATTTTTCTCAATAATTTGCTTAAATGTCCAAATGTATTAAACCAATGCTCTCTCAGATCTTTTACCAATAAAAAGTGTAACTTTGTTTCTCATGTTAATTGATGAAATATAGGAGCAGTGTGGTTTTCAAACTATGATCTTATCCTCCTGTATGTATGTCTCGGGTGACAGTGAATATGAAATCCAAACTGCATACCAAAACTCCGGATAAACTATCAATTAAGAAATCATCTATTTCTAAAATGATAGGGAATCATGTTTCTCAAATATGTAAGTAAAGGAAATGCCATTTTTACCTTATCTCTTTGAGGGTCTTAATCCATGTGTGAAGGTGAAGGTCATTGAGTGAAGATGCATTTTAGGCTGCATTTAACTGTTGACTCAATCATGCTCATTCCAGACAAAACATGAGGCCACAAGCCCATGCATATCAATAGTGGCAGATACAGTCAGCACACTATACAAAGCAGTGACTGGGCAGTGTTAATAGTTATCTTGCAGATCATGGTAAAGTACTGGGTAGTAAATTGTTGTTTTGACAAGTTGTAACGGGTCCATTAGGAAGATGTATGGGCAACTTGTGATTGTTTGTTTTGTTTTTGTGGGTTTTAATGGCTCTTTAAACACATTATTAGCTATTTCATGCTGAGGAAATAAGAGCTAAGTTCGTTTCTAAAGTACACACAGGCAGCTGGGTGGGTATTGAACCCACAACCTATAGATTAAGAGTTTGACACTCTACAAACTGAGCCACCGTGGCTTCCGGCAACCTATGTGGTGACATGAGTTTGTAGTGGGAGCAGTACAGCTTATTGACATGTGAAGAATACTGCATTTGTATACCCATATTTTTTTTAGCCTTAAAATGTATGGAATGAAAGAAAAATTCCCAGTGTCTATTCTAGTACTGACAATTTGGGGTAGAAAATTACCCCACCACCACCCCAAGTCGAGTAGAAAAGGGTGGCAATTTTCAAAATATGGGGAGATTTTATGAAGTGAAGAAAGGCATGGCTTGCAAACCACATGTGCAGTTTATTGCACTTATGTTTGATCTTTTTTCTGTTTTTTTTTTTTAAAGTTGCAAGAATTTTTTTTTTAAATGTCCTAGAATAGACTCTATATTCCTTGATCTGTGCAGTTTGTAAACTAAAGAAGAATCTTCAAGGTAAAAGAAATGCAGAGTTCCATAGTTCATCACTGTCCTCTCTGTTAATAAGTATAAAAGCATAAAAACTTTTACCACAAAAATTGTCCCATATCAGATACCTACAAATTAGACATCTTCACTGATTCAGTTTCTCTATGTTTCTGATTTCAGAATGTGACAATGGGTGATGAAGAGTATGAAATAAAGAAATGCGGGGTCAGGTTTAACCCCCCAGCTCTAGTCATCACATACCTTGTGAAGAGTACTTCCAAACTTCATCGTAGAACTATGCCTCTGCGGAACTTTTCAGCCAACTCAAAAGTTGAGAAAGCTGCTGAAGAGCTTCGTAACAATCCCAGACACTCAAAATACATATCTGCAATTAAAAAAGCTCAGCTAGAAAGACTGATTACAATAATAAGAGATAAGCTCGAAGGAATGAGTTTAGAGGCCAGCTTAGCAAGGAATGACAGAATGGACCAAATGGATCCAGAGGAAGATTTGAACAAGGTGGATGAAGAGACATTAAAACGCAAAAAGTCTATCATGGATGCCGATTTTGAAAAGCATCGAATTAAACCTGGTGATCCCCACTTTCAGTATGATATTACCGTTGACTTTGAGCAGAATGGAGAAGTTGAAGCTGCTGGATGGGACTCAGATTCATCAGAAGGTGAATTCTGATAAGATAAATCATGCAAGGCAGGTACTTTGCAGAGGGAAACAAAATTCCTTTTCATGACCTCAGTATAGGTGTCTTCAGTTTGACTCCAGGAGTAAAAAAAAATGGGCTTAAATAACATTGTACTATGGAGGGTGCTATGTTGTAGAGACTAAGAGCACAACAAAACTGATTATTTCTAGAGTTTTCTAAATTTGAGAGAAAGAAAGTCCCAGGTTTGTTATTCTCAGGAAGAAAGGAAATAGCAAAGGTCATATTAATGCCCAATTTTGTGTCCTGTATATAAAATAATCAATTAGGAGGGAAAAATATTCTGTCTTTTGTCTGTGTGACACAAAAATTGGTTGTGGGATGCAGCAAGATGGCAAGTTGTGTCTTATTTCATTGTATACAAATGTTCACTCAGTTCTAATCATTCACACTTCCTTATGCAATTATACATGTATCCAGCATTAGTATAGATTTTGGCCACTGTATTAGTCTAGTTCTCAATCCTCACTTAGTTATTTTTAGTTTGAAGATATATAGTCTGGAGTTTGTCCACTGTATTACATGTGCTAGTCTTTTGCCTAAATAAAATGGTACATGTATTCTGAATTGTAAGAATATTATTTTTGCAGTATGTACAGTATATTTTGTGCTACATTCTGTTGAAGAGTCAGATCTGTTGATATTCAGATAGATGTGTGAACTTTAGAAATTTCATCATTATTGCTGGGAAACGCAAATTTAGACTAGGCATAAGTTTAAACTCTCTAAATAACCTTATTCTGTGTCAGTAACTGATAGTTAATGGATAGTTATGCAAACTCGAGGACAAGGGGTGCAAAAGTTGTTCAGTGTATGGGTTCTGTACGCACAAAAGCTAATGCAACCTCAGAGACGGTATATATTTTTGAAAAGCTTTGTGTTGACTTCATGAATTTTTTTTAAGGAGTATGAAATGATCTCACAGTCAAATATGTATCTTATATGTCTGTCTGTTTTTCCTGTTTAAAAATGCATTTTAGTGTTCTTATTGAAAGTGTTCGGTGGTTCAGTAGTGTTTGGTACCTGGATAAAGCAATGGCTTCTTTGCTGCCTTTTGCATAAACACATTTGATTCTTTTACTCACAATTTAGTTGCCTATGGTATGTCAGAAAAGTAGAGTTTACTATTAATTTATAACTTATATAGCAGAATTGTATCCACTGTGCCTTGTGTTCTTTCAAATTATCTAGTTTTAAAGAGTGAGTTTATTCTCAAATTTAACAGCAGCAGTAATAATTTAAATCATTTGGATGGTTAGTGGATGCAAGTTTTGTATTTAAGTAATTTGTTTCGAATTTTACAGACTTTATCACATGTTGATTTGGTCTGCTGTTAAAAAGAGGCAGCAGGTACATTTTCCACTGCACCTGAAGTTTTTGGTAAATGTTTTGCAGTATGGCAGTAAACCCCATATTCTTTGAGGGAAAGTGTTACGTAAATTTTAGGCAGCAATTTTCAATTCATTCTTTCTCTCACCTCTGAGGCAGGGTCAAGGTAATTTGAAAAGCTTGCTCATGTTCCCTGAAAGTCTGCATGGCCAGTTCCACACTGATTTATGATCATTATTTGAATGTAATGTCACTGATGATCATCAGTATATGTATCATTTTTATCCACCCAATCCACTTTATGACTGCTCAGTGGATTGCTGTTGTACATAGATTGAGTCATGCAAACCCTCACTTGGCCATCTGTTGAAAGGCATCTTGATGCATTATGCAATGTCAGATCAGGGTCTATGTTGTTTGCAGTTGAACTCGACTAATAATGAGAATATATAGTAAATTTACAGTCAAAGTTTTTCTGTATGTTCTTAAGTCCTATAGCTCTTTAGAGATCTTTATTACACATGAAATACACATCATTATTACACATGAAATACACATCATTATTACATATGAAAGAACATCATTATTACACATGAAATACACATGATGCATGTGTAACTAAGGGAGGCATATAACTCTGCTGATTTGTTGTTAAAACGGCATTCTACTTTAATTGTTTGAAGCTTATGTGAGGTCAGTGTACCATTGACACACTTATTAGAGGAGTCCAACTGCAAACAACATAGACATAGAACCTAATCTGCTCTCGCATAATGCACTGATTACTCCTAACAAACTGCATAGACCCAGATCTGGCACATTATATGATGGCAGATCTGGGTCTGTGCAGTTTGCAGTTGGACTCTACTTGTAAGAGAGTATATTCTGTAGTATTTAAGAATTTTATAACATGTGTGAACAACATCAAGATTTTAGTTACATTTTATCGATACTTAACGAATTAATTTACACTGTAGTTATTAGATTTAACACAAACTGAGTCTTCCTAGACAAAATATGTGATGAGCTTAAGAAATAGAACTGTTGCTGTACAAATAAAATATACATGAGATTTCTAAAAAGGTTGAACTTTACAGTTTATTTGTAAATCTAGTGTTATGAAAGGTTACATTTTTAACATATCTCACACTGAACTCTTAGAAAGTTTCATAATTCACCAAAACTGAGTTGTTGCTAAATTTATTGTGTATATCAGGTATAAATCATTTCAGGGGTGTTTTGCGCTCTTATTTCTTTATTATATTGGTCCATTTTCTTATGCAAGATATTCATATCATATGTAAAGCTTGGTTGTGATAATTAAACTTTTTTTTGTTTCTTCCATTAATTCTCATCTGCAAAGAATCCTAAGGTGACTTGGGGATGTAGAATAGGCCTGATGTGTGGGCTGTAAGAGGTGATGACTGATAGAGGCAGGAGCCACAGTATCTCAGTGGCTAGTGTGGCAGACTCATGGCCGCAAGGATGTGGGTTCGAATAATACCATTTGATCAGCCCAGGTCAGATACCATGGTACTCCAGTTGCCTTGGCATTAAAATAACCTACTTGTGTTGCTGTTCCGTAAAGCACCAAACCAAACTCACCTCCAAAGAACTGAAAACACAAAAGTCCAATCTCAAAGTTCATATTTTGATATTGTTTTTGGCAGTGTTAAAGTTATTGGATTGTAACCATTAACACTAAAATTTTGCATTTAGCTCCTTTTCTCATACATTCACTTATCTTAAAGATTCCTGTGAGAGACAAATTGTTCATGAGCAAAAGTTTTTCAAAGTTCACAAAACTAAACTACATTAACAAAAACGTATGATTCACATTATTAGTGACATAGTTATACAGTGAGTATTGACAATGAGTATATTGGGAAATATTATATCTCTTAGTCCAGTGGTAACACTTATTGACCACTCAAAAATATAATAACAAAAAAATAGTATGATTTATACAGTGCATCACACAACCACCACAAATTTGTCAAAGTGACCTTTTTCACACTTTATTGATAGTACACTTTGACCGTTATCCCTTTTTTGCTGACACTGATGGATGTGGACAGTCATGAAACTTTAATGGATACATTTATCATGTGGAGCACTAATCATTATGACTTGAATTTAGGTTACAGTGATCAGATTTCATTCTCTAAGCTCCAGTGAACATGTTTATGTTTTGCACAAAAATTCATTTCTGAAAATTGTATACAATCACCAAGGTGCTTTATACATCAGGAGTACTAATCTTTACTTGTACAAGTAGGTCAGGAGTACTAATCTATACTTGTACAAGTAGGTCAGGAGTACTAATCTTTACTTGTACAAGTAGGTCAGGAGTACTAATCTTTACTTGTGCAAGTAGGTCAGGAGTACTAATCTTTACTTGTACAAGTAGGTCAGGAGTTCTAATCTTTACTTGTACAAGTAGGTCAGGAGTACTAATCTTTACTTGTACAAGTAGGTCAGTAGTACTAATCTTTACTTGTACAAGTAGGTCAGGAGTACTAATCTTTACTTGTACAAGTAGGTCAGGAGTACTAATCTTTACTTGTACAAGTAGGTCAGTAGTACTAATCTTTACTTGTACAAATAGGTCAGGAGTACTAATCTTTACTTGTACAAGTAGGTCAGGAGTACTAATCTTTACTTGTACAAATAGGTCAGGAGTACTAATCTTTACTTGTACGAGTAGGTCAGGAGTACTAATCTTTACTTGTACAAGTAGGTCAGGAGTACTAATCTTTACTTGTACAAGTAGGTCAGGAGTACTAATCTTTACTTGTACAAATAGGTCAGGAGTACTAATCTTTACTTGTACAAGTAGGTCAGGAGTACTAATCTTTACTTGTACAAGTAGGTCAGGAGTTCTAATCTTTACTTGTACAAGTAGGTCAGGAGTTCTAATCTTTACTTGTACAAGTAGGTCAGGAGTACTAATCTTTACTTGTTAAAGTAGGTCAGGAGTACTAATCTTGTACAAGTAGGTCAGGAGTACTAATCTTTACTTGTACAAGTAGGTCAGGAGTACTAATCTTTACTTGTACAAGTAGGTCAGTAGTACAAATCTTTACTTGTACAAGTAGGTCATAGTAGCCTCTTTTTCAAAGGAGATAGGGAGGTCAATTTTTTAATTAATAGCATGATATTCATGAGACCTGATGAGGGATTCCACAGAATGAGTTACTGTGAAAATTAGATTACAACTACCTGTATTTCTCACTCTCTTGACTGTATGTATTTACATATAAAGTGCATAATGTATTGGCCATCAAGCAATACATATCATTCTATGGAACCTTCTCATATTTTCATACAATTTGATGAACAAGTAACACATTCATATAGGAGAGAAGATACCTTGTATTGACAATATTGTCCATTATTACTTATCACTTTTATTAAATGAATAACAAGGTTTCTTGTTAATGACCAAGTATGAAATTATGTATGCCCTTGTATAAAGTGCATGATCCTGTTCAAGGTAGAGCATGTACCATTTACTGAATGTTAGACTCCGATATTCAAAGCTTCTTTTGTTCATTATTATCACAAATTAGTTGTTACCAGACAAATATTAATGTAGCTAAATACAGTCGGTTAGCATGTATGTATGTAGCATGTTTGTAGATGATATATAGGTCATGAAATCTGTATGCAAAATGATCTCATTAATACTTTTGAAGTGTATAATTGGTAGATTGTCAGTTTTTAAGTTTTGTCAGGTGTATTGTAAGTACATGTATTGTACTTATGACTATTGTAAGTACATGTATTGTACTTATGACTATTGTAAGTACATGTATTGTACTTATGACTATTGTAAGTACATGTATTGTACTTATGACTATTGTAAGTACATGTATTGTACTTATGACTATTGTAAGTACATGTATTGTACTTATGACTATTGTAAGTACATGTATTGTACTTATGACTATTGTAAGTACATGTATTGTACTTATGACTATTGTAAGTACATGTATTGTACTTATGACTGTTGTAAGTACATGTATTGTACTTATGACTATTGTAAGTACATGTATTGTACTTATGACTATTGTAAGTACATGTATTGTACTTATGACTATTGTAAGTACATGTATTGTACTTATGACTATTGTAAGTACATGTATTGTACTTATGACTATTGTAAGTACATGTATTGTACTTATGACTGTTGTAAGTACATGTATTGTACTTATGACTATTTGGATGGTTTTAGTCAGAGTGATAATTTGTACTTTAGCCTAGCAATATTATGTGTTGAACTTGTAACATTTTGCATGGAGGGGGGATAGTCTGGTGTGCACTTAGTAGATTGATTTTATAATAAAATGTATGTAGAGAAGTAATCTGGCAAACAAGAAGAAAAATGTATGTATACAGCACTCCTTCACTATTATGCCCTTCATTATAACATGATTCCTGTTGTATTTTATTATTCAATAATAAAATTACATGTATAATATACTTCATTATGAGACAGTCTCCCAATTAGATGGTCGACTCTGTGTCTTCTATGGGCAGCATTATCATGTGGGAGTACAGTATCATCCATAGAAAAAAAGTTCTCTTGTGAGCTAAAAGATTACATTAGTCTTGAAGTGCAAGGTGACCTACACAAATTTTTCCATATGGTAAGTATGGTAATTCAGTGCTGAAATTGTAAGTATGTGGTAATTCAATGCTAAAATTCAGATACCTGCAGAATAAATATGAAGAAACTGATGAAAATTCAAAGTTCTCTCAGTTTGGCAAGTCTCCAGTGCATATCATTGATTACACTCCAACACAAATTATTAGAGAAATATAAGTATGTTGTAATTAAGTGGTGAGATTCCAGATACCTGCAGAATGAATGCAATGAAATCGACACTGAATGTAATGAAATGGACAATGAATATAATGAAATTGACAAAAGTGTTAATTCTCACTTCTTAACAAGTCTCCACTTCATACAGATAAGACTTCAGTAAAAAATTATCAATGACTTTTGTCAACTTAGAATTGCATTTATTTAAAATGTTATGTACTTCCTTCTAGATGCACACAACAGCTTTTATATAATAATGAGACATAAGGTACTAAATGCTTGAATTTGTTTACTTTATTTATTTTTCACCAGTTGCACAACAAGTTCTCTCAACTTAAATAATATGCTCATGAGAACTCAAATGTCCTTGTCAGTGGTCGAACAGTCCAATGTCCAGCAACAAATGAGAAAAGTTGGAAATAATGCACCACTACATTTATCAACTTTTCATACAAACTGTTTTAATTACCGATAGCCATATTTCTACAGTCAAAAACAATAATCATATAGGTGGTGGCAATTCCAGTTCTTGAGTTTGAGGTTGAGATTTGTGATGAACTAATTGAAAGAGACTTTGCTTTTGTAACACCTTTTTTGATTGGCTGATGATGAAACTCAAACTCAGACGGGAACACATGTATTTTATGATCTTCAGGCCATTAGAAACAAAAATTTGGAAAATTGAGTTTTGGGTAATAGAAGCCTTACTGTATTTTTTGTTTCTTATTTTTTTTTAGCTACGTTTAGACGTACAGAGTTGATAGACTTGTATTGCAGGAAATAAAGGACATTGATTATTTATGTATTGCTTTGTTAAAACGGTCAAAAATTTTATACTTTTATAGTAGTTTTTATTATATCAGAATATAACATTATGTTGCAATTTTATGCAATGAATAAAGTGATATTAAACAGAACTTGGCTTTGTTAATCTTTTCCAATATCAAGACTCATTCATCCACCTCTCAGATTAACCCTTGGGAAATGATTGTTGTATTAGTTACACTCGCCGAATGCTCACATTATTGGAGTATCTTATGTTACAGTTGTTTTTTGAAAAACTTTATAAAGGCAAGCCACGTTGAATTTCCAAATAATCGGTTGGAAATACGATTATAATAGGAGTAATGACCCAAACCTCCTTAATAATAACAGAAAACTATATGCCCCTCTCCTCCACTTGTTCACCTCCATCTTTTTTTAACAACCACACACACACACACGTGTATTTTGAATAGTGTTGCACTATCAAACCTTTGAATTTATTTATAATTCTCATTTTGTTTGATGACTTGATGGTTGCAATTGAAACAAAAAGGTGTTGGCCTTTTATGTGTCAACCGAAAGACTTTACGCTGATTCTATATACAACTGACCCGAAATCTGATCTGAATCTACCTGTGTTTTAACTTTATCAATTTAACATCACTTGCACACAAGTTATCGCAACTTACAGAACACGCTCTAGATGGCTCAGATATCGTTGTCATGTAATCTTTGAAGTTGGGTGAGACAGAGAATCCGAAGTAAATTACCGACCTTGGATGAGCAACCACATGCCTTTACATATATCGGAACCAGGAATTGCAGGGGTGCGAAGCGAGCATGTTACCGCTGCACTGTCCCAATTGTGCTTATGTTGAAGAACTGACCATTGCATAACTGGCCTCAGTTCTCTCATATTTCAAGTAATTAGTTTTGATTAAAAAAAATGGATAACGCTACTCAAACAGATTTGATGATTCACAATAAATTTTATTTGTAATCAGGAGTTTGGATTGATGCATTACACGTTTTTCGTATGCTGTTTATACGCCCGCCATAAGGTGGAGCCTATTCTGTTATGATGTCCATCCGTCTGTTTGTTACCAATTTTGTTTCAGCACAATAACTTGAGTTGTTCATCATCTACAGTTACCAAACTTTTTGGATTGCTTGCACTTAGGGTAAGGAAGAAGCCTGTTTATTTGGGTGTCAAAAGGTTCAAGGTCAAGGTCACTGACTGAAAGAAGAAAATGGTTTCTGCACAACAATTTGAGATTTTGACCTTGTACATTCACCAAAGTAAGTAGATGGCTTACACATTGGGTAAGAAAGAAACCTACTGATGGGGGTCAAAGGTCAAGGTCACCGTGACTGAAAAAAAGAAAAATTGTTTTTTAAAATAGCTTTAGTTCTAGACCACGTTCTTTGACCAAAGTTTGTGGAGGACTTGCTCAAAAGTATGGAAGGAGCTTGAAGATTTTGGGGTCAACATGTGAAAGGTCATTGTGCCTGAAAGAAAAATGGGTTTTGCAGAATAATTTGTTCAAGAGTAAGTTTCTTGACCAAACATTGTGGATGACTTGCACTTAGGATAGCAGAGAAAAGTTTAGATTATGGGGTCTAAATGTCTGAGGTCACGGTGATGTTAGGTCGAATAAAAAAATAATGGTTTCTGCACATTAAGTTTACTATTTTACATGCTTTCATAGAGGACTATTAAACACTGGGTGGGCGTATAATGTGGCATCTACGGTCCTCTTGTTCATAATTGTAAAATTCTTAATAAAATTACTCATTTCCGTAAAAAAGAAAAACTCAGTATCTGTTGTTAGATACAATCAACATGTTAGAAATTATTTCTGTGGTTTGTCAATTTCAGAGATCTGATACACCTTTTTTTTGTTTTTTTGGTCTTTATAATAACCTAGTATATTTTTTATGAACAGAGGTACAGTCAGTGTAGTTACCTCTTGAAGATTGGATACCAAAGAATTGATTTCTGAGGCTCTGATCTGATAGGTAATTCATACATTTTTTTTAAGAAAGAAGACTCGTACATTTTTTCTATTTAAAAAAAAAACAACCTGTTATAAAGTATTTGTTCAACTGGAGCAAAAGCTTTCTACTTTATTGTGTATCGAACATGCCGACTGAATTTCATATTATTCTCACGAAATGTCTCTGGCTATAAACTAGTTCCCACATACAAAAATCTGTTAGACATCTGCTGTAATTGATAGAATACAAAAGTTGGAAAACGGAACGGAAAAACGATCTCGGTACGTTTCGACGTAACCAATGTCTTCCTCGGGTACCATGCAGAACATACACATAGATATAAATAGCCATTCATATCATTAAGGTAGTGATTTTTCACAAAGAAAAGTTTTCAGGAAAAACCTGACGTTTTAGCGAAACGAAGTGTCTTTTACTTTTCTTGAAAAGAATGGCTTTCTTCACGAAGATTTGACTCGCCAACACTGTTAAAATCTTCAAGACAAAGTGCTCACTTTTTTCAAGTAAAAAGTGTGTACTTTGCCGAACATGTGTTTGGAAACGATGGATAAATCAGGCGTTGATTAGTGTTCATTGCAAAACGAAATTAACTGACAATCGAAAATTTGATACAGCGTCTGCTACCGAGCTAGACTACAAGCATGCCAAGGCCACACAAAAATTTACATTTGAATGTAGAAATAAATAAAATCAAGAACGAAAATCCTTATAAGTAAACTCACAATCATTAAAATCTTTTGTTTAAAGATGTTACGCTTTGAGGTATGTCAGATGTCACAACCGCTCTGTGGTGTATAGTGGCATGTCCTATTATCGCGGTATGATGATTACTGCAGCATTTAAACATTTTTGTTCAGTGATGTCATCATGCGTAACATCTGAATAACCTGCATATAAACATAATGTCAGGAAGTTCACATAGCCGTGAATATTAAAAATTGGAATGATTCTATTCAGGGTAAACAAAATCGTACATTTCCTTTACATGTACAAATTTCAGTTCATGATCAAATCATGCCATATCCAGTTGTTTTGTTTTTTTGGGGGTTTTTTTTGTACTTTTCAATCATAAAATCATGGCGGGCACCAAAAAGTCTATGTGGGTTGAGATTCACTATAAATATACCAAGTAATAGACCGTAAGAATGTTATAATATTAAACCATAATTATTTCATGGATTTACTACAATTCAGGCATATAAAGATCTTGATTACATTTATGAATTTAATGTTTAAATTTTTGTTATTACATGTGTTGCTTTTACATAATATTTCCAGATATTTTTTTCTTATTTTATTTTGTGTACTTGGATAATATACTACCGACGGTCACTGTATTTCTAAATTGCCTTGGTAATAGGATGTTCTATTTACAGGCCTCCCGTTAGAGGTCACCTCATAATATCCAGTGCTTTGGTGATCCTGTGGTTCGGAAATTAAAACCATTCACCGTGACAAATGCATTACAGGTTGATTACTGATGTAATAAGATACAAGTTAAAAAGAAATGTATAGCGTATGTTTTCTAGGTAGTAACGCGGTAATAGGATGTACCGACCTATCCATCCATCTATCTATCTATCTATCTCTCTCTCTCTCTCTCTCTCTCTCTCTCTCTCTCTCTCTGCGGATTGTGTTTGCAGCAGGTCTTTCTGGAAGTTAGTACATGAATAGCCACTGTCGATTTGAAATGGTTGTCGAGTTTAGTATTGTGATAATAGCAGTTTGAGATTTCGGTTACTGATCTAGGTGAAATCCGTCAACACCCATGACTTTGTCTCTTTGTCTCTGCATGACACGTGAGTGCGTGCGAGCCCGTGATTGTAACACGTGATCCCCCAAGGGAAGTTACCACGAGGCGCCCCAATACAGCGTGATTGTGAGGGGAAAGTCATGGGTGTAGAACGCATTAACCTAGATCGGTAACCAAACAAATCGCTACTATCACACGACTTGCACACGTGTGTGTGTCCCGCGACGAGCCCCACAAGTGAAGTTACCATGAGGTGCCTCTGTAGGCTGGCAAACATTTGCTCGACTCTTACTGCCTGTTAATCCACTACCTGTTTTGGGTAGGTGGTTTTCCATTTCAACCAGCACCATTTCAAACTCTGCCATGCTCACTGTTTTATCTTCGATGGCCGCCGCGTATAGTTTATTGATTGTATTGAGACTACTTAGTGCCGCCTCAAGAAGTTCAGAATAAACACGTATTCGTGAATTTAATCGTATCAAAATTATTAATTATTTTCCCAGCACAACACCGGTTGCTATTGATATAGTTCCGACAATAATTCTGATTGATGTACCTATAATGGTTGCCGTGATCACAATTCCAGCAACACTAAGGCTAACGGTTGTTGCCGCGGCGAGTCCACAAATAGAATCCACAACCACACACATGCATTTGTATTTCGTTTTCTTGGTGATTTCATCTCACAGCTGTTTTTCCACTTCGATTATTTTCTCGCGTCGGTAGCTTTGAGGGTCTTCTATTAATATTGTCATCGTGGAGACTAATTGCTCAACAGGCTGGTCTTGTTCAACTGCAATACACGCACACAATTCCAACCAAGCACTTTTCTTCACTGGTACAACCGTTATACAATGACATAAAATATCTGCCAGGGAAATATTTAAGTCTCCGGCAATTGTGTGTTCCTGGGGTTTGTCACCAATTTCATTTAGAAACACACCGATTACGTCTTTGCTTTGTGCCTCTAACAATCGTTTTTGTCCAAGAACTGTTGTGCGAACAAGTTTGTCCTTGTTGAATAACAGTCGAGATCTTTCTCTTTTAACTGAGTCAATGTTGGTTTTAAATAATTGATGTGGAATGTAACCAGAGTAGATTCGTCTGTGAATTTTACTTCATTGTTGTAGAAACAGTCTTTGGCTGATTTCACCACCTCTCGTGACGTCTCTTTTTGCCGGACGTTTGCGAGTGCTAATGATATTACTCCAAACTGGCCTCGAGGTGGTAGTAGCACATCAGGGTGGTCCCAACGGTCGATTTCTATCTTTCCCCCGCTTAGATTATATTTGAGCATATATGAGGCCATGGTAACACCACTTTGAATCAGATATTCGTTGACAATTGGAGCAAAATTACCATCGATGTTAGCATCTGCTGTTATCTGATCCAACACCCCGCCAGTAAATTCCGCAACATCGTCATCGCTTTCAGAATCTACTACATATATGTAATAACAAATCTTAAATACAAACGCCAGAGACAGTTAAGTAACTGTCTGGAAAGACGTTGAATCCTTCGAACCGAATTTCACATCTGGTGACTAATGATGCTGATATTGTATATGTGAAAAATTCGTAATCAGCAGTGCCCATTTTATCGAGAAGTGATATTGCTGGAAAGTGACCAAGATGCTGCTGATCATTTATCAACATCGCCATTTTACCCCACCCGCATTTACTTCCGGTTAAGGTAAACAAGTAAGATCCAGACTCGAGCACCTTTAAGATGTGACGTTTACGTCTATCAAAGCCATTTTCAAGAGGACAGAAAACAAGTCGGCCATTTTCTAGGGTTGAGATGTCAGTTTGTTCCTTTGTTTCTTTGGTTAACATTCCGGTAACAACGCTCTATGAAGTTACTAAGCGTGGTGGTGAGGACACCTCTGTGACTATCACATCCACGTTTTATTTCATACCATCATTAGCAGTATTGATGTAGTCTTTAATAATGGCAACCAACACGCCGGCGTCTCTTATTCCCCAGAATTCATTGATTTCAGCGAGGTTCTTTGTGACGCGTCTCGCGGCTTCAAAACAACATCCTGATTGTCCACGTTAGACGTTTAAAGTTTTCCAGTTTGATCTTAGAAAATCACAACCTCGCCCGGATCAACGTCAACAACAACCCGGCTGGTAAACTCGATCAAATACGCATTGGTGGCAAACCTGCTCTGATCCCGATCAGCGCCGCATCGGTTTGAGTAACGTCCGTAAATGTTAACAGGCATTTTTGCATACTATTAGGCGTAGTTTCTAAGTGGCAATGTAAAATCGATAAGTGCGCTTGGGGTTTGTGAAAGCTCAAGTGCACGCAGTGCTTCAATAACAAGATGTCCACATATGGGGCCATCCAGCCGAGCTTGCAACGGCAGCGTTGAATAAAACAATGGTATTCGTCGAGCTCCCCGGGTTAAATAATGAACAACTTAAAGTGGTGGTGCAAGCCCGTAAGAGTCGAAATATAAAGGATAATGAGCCGCTCCCACATTGAGTTCCAGGTCCTGTTGCCAAATCCAGGTTGACGATGCCGGTGTTCCATGTGCGGGGGATCATTGACGCAAGTTCATTACGCATTAAGACGCCTCGGAAATGCTTGACTGACTTTGTCATCACGAGTAAGTCAAGATTGGTTAATGGACGCGTGGCCTTTTGCGAGTCGTACCGGATAGCCCCTAATGCAGCCGCTTTTGCAACCCCAGAAGTCGCAGCTGACAACAATGCTGGAATAGCGGCAAGGAATGGAAATAATCCACCGGATTTTGGTAGTTGCGTCGCCTCTGTCTTGGATAACTTGAATGTCATTGAGGTGTTCTTTTGTTTGGCCACAGTAAGCTGATCAAGTTGTGTTTGGGTTAGCACACGGGGACAATTTGAATTAACTTTTCCGGAGAAGTTTTGATGTGACCCCGCAGTAGTTTCTTATTGCGCTCTTTATTTTCGCAAGTTGCTTTGGGCTAAGGCCAACTTTAACTTCGTGATATGACATTATTATTAGAAAATGTAACAATTTTAATTACGAGTTTGAGAAAACTTTACTAGTTTTCCACAGGCGCGTCAATGACCCTCAATCGGCCACCTGTGCACTCCAACAACAGAGACTTTTCGGAGAGGATCACAGCAATGCATCTGTATCTATTGTTGGGAGCAGCAGGCGGATTAACACGTGCATGAAAGTATATATTGACCACGGACTGCTTGAACAACTCCAGGTGTTCCAATGAAAAGTAATAAATCGTGTCCAACGTTGTGACGTCTTTCTGGGAAATCCGTAGACCCGTATCAATGTTTTGATTCTGGCCCATGTACGACCATAGCTTGTGATATACACGTATGACTTGATTGTATGTGAAGTTAAGCACAATTTCTTCCTGAAGACTGTTTAACCGTAGAGAAACTTAATACACTCCTAACTGGTCAGATATCATTGCACCACGGGTTTGAACGTCAGCCAGATCCCTATTTTGAAAAGCCATGAACACGTGTTTTGGTGTGCTGAGACCATGTTGGGTACTTATTTGCCATGTAAACTGTCCATTAACTTCGCTTGGCGTCGAGTCTGTGGTGAGCGTGATAGACGAAAGCGTTGACGCGGTTCCAGACTGCATAAATGGCAACAAACGCGAGTCTGTGATCAGTGACGGGATTAGCGCGGGCATCCACAATGTTAATGTTGACAACACAACTTGGCCAGCAGCGACGCCGGCGTCATGCCAAATTTAATCGTTGGTGGTACCCTTACGGGTTAACATGATTGTGTGTTTAGATCCGAAAATAACCTTGCGAACATCTCTGCAAAATCCGAATATATGACTGAGGGGAATCGCACGTGAAAATATCAATTAGGGTCGGTGAAATTGTTATCAACGCCGTAAAAAGCCAAGGTTTAAATTCGAGTTTGTACTTTGAATAGTGGTGCCACCAGCACCAGGTCTGTCAGGCAAACCTGGGAGTTGTGGGTCCACGAAAGCAGCCGGCGCAAGTTGATTCTAGATATACGGGATCTGATTTGCATTGTCGTTTGAGTCCTTAACATCATAGACGGGCCATCAGACCTCCCGCAATCGTCGCTGTATCTGATGAATCGGAAAATCGATGACTGGATATCTCAGCCCATAACAAAGTCGGCCCATAACGGAGTCGGCCGATACAAATTTAATTAAGCAATCTCCCCATAACATACTCGGCCCATTACGGAGTCGGCCCATGACACAGTGGCCCATAATTACTCAATATTGCAAAAAGAACTCTCTTAATAATCGGATAATGGTTGGGCAATGCCAACGTTGTCGAGAATTGCTTCGCTTTCGTTTCCGTCGATGGAAGAACGTGTGCTGTCAAACAACGCCATGATGCAGTTGTTAACAAATCCAACCTTGGCATCGGCGGGATAAGGGTTATTGTTCGCCTGTACAAGTTTTCCTTCGATTTAGAAGAAAGCCTCACATAGAAGAAAAAACCGAGACGTGTCCCGCACTTGTAATTCTTTTTTTAATGGTCTGAGGTCCTTGCCGGGTACGAATAATACTGAAAATCTCGGGTGCTGTGATCTACCAACACAGGCGCGTCCGTGTCAAACGCGGGATCGAATGTATGTTTGAATTTTGCCATTGTTTTCACTTTTACATTATTATTGGTTTCGTCTAATACCTTTTTGATGGCTTCGTCTCTCGTGTTCACAACCGTAATCCGCTTCCCATCGCCAGATTTGCAATCACCGAAACAGCTATATGTTGTTGAGCG
Source organism: Margaritifera margaritifera (assembly GCA_029931535.1). NCBI lineage: Eukaryota > Metazoa > Mollusca > Bivalvia > Unionida > Margaritiferidae > Margaritifera > Margaritifera margaritifera. The sequence goes on from JAQPZY010001538.1 coordinate 2,133,849, forward strand.
GTTTCATTGATAATTTTACCAACCGGAGCTGGCATTGTTGCTGTCGATGTAAGCGCAATCGGCTTTGATGGTGCCCGATTCATTAATCGTCGTAGTCGATCTCGAATCGATTGAACCGCTTGCAATCCCAGATTTTTCAATCGATCCGTAACAGCGTTTTTGATGATATCAATGACTCGCATTGCAAGTTGTTGAACGATGGGTACTGCGCGCGAGGTCAGGGCCGCAAGCACTTTTGAGGCGCCTGTAAACAATCCCTGGACAACATCACTGAGACCAGTTCCGTAATGTGTCATGTAAACGGTTTTTCTCGCGTTGACAACACGCATGGGTATAACACGTCCACGTACAACTGTCATTATATTTAAATGTCTGGTCGATCTCTTATGTACAGTTGTATTGTCAAGGTCTCCCCGAGGAGATATAGCATGTGCCCGTCCTGGTCCATTGGAGTAAACGAAGATGCGCCAACCGGCCATTGTGGCATGAAAGATATACGGGGGCCGCGGGAGTAATCGACAGCAGATCACCCGGTTCCACAGTTGTGGAAAACCCAAATAATATGAAACCCTGAGAAGCTACGCTTGTGTAAGCTCCACTTTCGTAACTGCCACTGATGGCGTCACAGGTTAAATTAATCTGCATTGTGGTGGTGATCCTGACAATGTCTGGCGCGAAATTATATCCCATGCGTAAGATTCGTTTGCCTTCGGGAATTTCAGACAAAACAAAAACTGTTCCCAGCGACGACCGTCCGATGCCAACCACATATTGTGGAGATGCGATCGAGATCGAAGAGCTGAGTGTAGGCTCGTGTTCGCATATGAACATTTTAGAACCTTTGCCGGTCACCAACGAAATTCTTTGTCGGATCTCATCATTAATCGATTCCATGTCGTACGCGCCCGTGGGAAGTTCAATATTGTTCCAGGTGGTGCCACTGTCCAACGAAAACGTAAACGAGTTATTCGCGGGAAGGCCCCCAAACGGCCGCGATCGGATATTAAGCCAACTGTAATACACGAACAACGACGCTAGTGCAATCTCGATTGCGCGACCTTTCCTCGCGGTGATTGGTGTAGAGAAAACCACATTGAATTCTGGTTTCGTAGTTTCGTAGACGAGATTGTGATCATCGAGGTGACGCTCGGGGTTGTATTTGCAACGACACGCTTCATCGCAGCATTGATTTCGTCGATGTCTTCAATGAGTTCGTTTAATAACAAGCAAAACCTCTCCGGGTCCATGATGTCGTTGTTGAGCAACCGCTGACAAATCTATGAGGCCTCGTTGATGACTTCTGGTGCTTTGTTGCTCCCGCGAACTGACCCCACGAGCGTTTCCAAACGATCCACAAAGTCGTAGGGGTCACACAGTCCACCAAGGCCTTCTCCTTCCTTTGGTTTTTCTTTCATTACCAGCCTGCTAAGTTGTTTAGTTGCTTCTCGAAATCCGGCAGATTCTTCTAGTCTTCGGGTATAACTGAACGTTTCCTTTGCTGCTGCTATTGCCGTTGCATTTGCTGTCGTTCAATTTGGGCGTTGGAACATTTGCCAGTGGAGGTATAGGTAAAGGTTCGCGTGGGGGTTGGGCTCCGGAAAATTGAATCAGTGGAGATTCGTTGCAGGGTTCTGGTCGAGGTTCGCGTGAACGTGCATGCTGCCGGAGACCTCGTTTTATGGTTTTTCGCTGCATAAACTCTACAAACATTGCATTGTCTTTATCAGCATCTCCATCTTGAAGTGTATCAAGTATTCTATAACAGGCTGCCCACGGGTCGCCAGAAGCTTGTTTATACAAAGTAATCTCAACTTGGTCCATACATCATTTACATTCGATGGTATTTTCAACACGAGCTGCTTCCATTCGGGGGGTAAGGTAAGAGCGGCTAGTATGGGATTTTCAACAATCTACTGGCGACCTCGTTCATTAAATAATTGCTTCAGTGTTTTCAGCATTGACTCGTACACGGGTGGTGGTGGCGGTGGAATATTTTCAAGTGCTGATCTTACATCTTCGTCAAGTACATGGGTGCCTTTTGCGATCACAGCAACGGTTTCTCCAATTTCTCCGATGTCTTCCTGGATTCTCGTAATCACCTCAATATCCTTCGTGCGTTTGGCAACAGGACCAGGTTCTTTTTCTGTTCGCATCATATCGGTGGTTGTTTCTGCGACTTTCTTCACCTGTTCCGCGGTTTTACGCCTGGGTTTGATCAGCGGTGCTAAACGTTTGTTCAAAACCCTCTGTGACGTCTTCCCGTGCAATCTGTCGCGACTGTAACATATCTTTGACACGTTTGCGACAGGCTATAACATTACGGATTAGTTCCAAGTGTCCTCGGACAGCTTTTCTGCGTCGGTCAACATACTCTGCTATGGTATCACTGGCAGGTTTTGACATTATATATGATTATCATGGTTGTTAAGCATGATATTTTTCCCAGTGTCCGGTCCACCACTCAAATCAATTGTAAGAAAACCATACCGGTCACGGGTGACCTCCGCAAATATATTCCGAAACTCATTCCACGAGTGGTCGGCAGCACACCAGGTCCAATGAATGTCGGCATGACCATGCGCGTCAACGCCACGAAATATCATCAACATGTTACAGTTGTCCCAGATCACTTTAGAGACATGCACGTATCATTGTGTCCCATATATCACATCTGTGTCTTTGTGTCGGCCTCAGGAAAATAATATCGCGGGGTTGTCTTGGTCTTCTAGCATCGTCGTACACAACATTATTCTTTTCCGGGTCAAGGTCGTCAATGGCGCGTACGTCAAATTCTTGAGTACGTCATAACACGGCTGATCGTCTGCGGATTGAGCAATCACATACAAACGATCCCACATTAACCATCTCATGATCAGATTCAACAACAGTTGAGTTTTCCCGGATCCTGCTGGGTCAGTAATTAGTGGGCGAACTGAGTTTGGAAACATGTCACCGTGCTTAGGTGGTCTGGGCTTTGCCTGCGCAGAGAAGTCATTGACTGTGAAATAAACTTTTCTTTTACAAGATGCCATGTTAAATATCAATTGTTGTATAACTCAATCATGACTTCATATTGTGTGCGATGCCGCATGAAAATTCGTACCGCAAATCCAAGGCGGATTCAAAAACATAATACCAGAGACACCATCTCAAGAACTTGTGTCCGATGTGGAGCAAACGCGGGTCTATAAAAAAAAAGTCGGCGGTTATATGGTTGCTGCGTTAACAAGCTACCTGGAACCCCCTGAAGTAAATATCCTGGCAAAAAAGCATATCTGGCTCCCTATTGCAGGACTGGATCATAACAATCGACTGAAGCCTGGAGAAAAACCTGTAAACCGCGTCGATGATGCATGTTACCGACATGATCTCGCGTATAAAGGATCAAGTGATATCCGTACGCGTCAACGTGCTTATGTGGCCCTCGTCCATGAGTTGATCACGATTGCGGGACCAGGTGTCAGAGAAAGAATCGCTAGATGGATCATCAATGGAGGTATGAAGGCCAAGATAGCACTCGGTGGACAAGGTCTGCTCATTGGAGGTAAAACCGTAATATAACATAGATGAGATATACTACAGTCCGCGCGGGTATTGGAAGGGTGAAGCAGCCGTTGAAACGTTAGCGAGCGCGGCAAAAGTTACCCATGGGGTTGCTCGAGAGTGGCTTGCCAAGCAAGCGTTGTGGCAGATTTACCTACCCGCGCCAATGAAGATTTCACGTGGATGGTTTGAAGTTCACCAGGTGGACCTTTTGTTTCTTCCACATGATCGGGTACGCGGACGTACATATAAGTACGCGTTAACCGTCGTAGATGTTGCCAGCAGATACAAGGAAGCTGAGCCGCTTAAGTCCAAAGATTCAACAAGTGTCGGAAACGCGCTTAAACGTGTCTACGCACGTTGACCGCTAACATGGCCACGACTTCTGCAGGTGGACCTGGACAAAACATTTCTCGGAGCCGTTGCTGCATTGTTGGAGAAACATAAGGTGCTGGTTCGTTTTGGACATGTCGGCATACATCGCGATCAGGCCATTGTGGAACGCACAACCGTACACTTGCAGAACAATTATTCGGGCATCAGTACGCGCAAGAATTGTTAATGAATCGTAAAGAACTATCTCGCGAGCATGTGACACGGCTTCGGTCAGTTATAGCAGCATTGAATAATGAAACCCCACGTACAATTGGATTAAAACCCGCTCAGACGATTCGGCAGAAGACTGTCACCATTACCCACAAAACAGTTTCACAACCACCCACGTTAGCGCCACTCGGAAACAATTTCGTTAGGTATATGTATGTCCCGGGGGAGTTATAAGGCGGCAACGTCGTGTTACTGACCCTGTATGGTCCGTCGATGCATTTACGATCTCAGACTGGATTGACTTTCCAGTGCAACTAACACACTACCATTTAGCACCTGATCGCGAACGTAGAACTCTCCATGTCAACTTCATAACAGTACCCGATGTCGCTGTTGCTGTTATCCTCTCGTATGCATTTTTCCACGTCTATGTGCGCGGGATCAATCCATTCATATCCTCCAAGAGGCACGTACAAGTTGTGGACGCAGAGGTACATGATATCACTGTTCGGGAGGGCTGAGTTGTATCCGTTAACGAGCGGATTGTTTGCACGAGCATAGCCACGGTCGCCATTAAAATTTCGCTACGGATTCCACGTTCAACAAACAAATGCTGATTGGTGTCTGTCATTTTTGTTTTTGATAACAGTGCATCCCAAGACATTCCTGGTGATGAGAATTAGAGTGCGGGATCGAGGGTCTACACGCGCAGTGCAGTGTCGCTAAAGACTTCGAACACATCTGCAAGTAAAAACACGTTGGTGAGCAGGTAAAGATCGTGATAATCACCGATGTTTTTACAATAAAACGCGGACCGACATTGATTGCATTCTCGTAGTCGTTGGTGGAGATGATTTCTCGAGACAGCGATGAATGAAAAGCCTCGATTGGTGACAAGTGAGTTTCAGTAAACCTGTCCCAGTCGCTCATGTACTCATAGGGATAGATTCATTTACGAGTGAGCAAGGGGAACGTTTTATCCTTGGCACCACCGTATTAACGAGTAATTATAAAATGATCATTACCAGTCGCTGCGAGATTGTTCACAAGTTTGTCCAGTGGTGAATTAAGAAACTGCAGCGAGTCAATGAACTGCAGTTGGCCCAGCCAAAACGTCATGTACTGTATTTTTCCATTTTGTTGGGAATTGTTTGGATAAATTTGTAACTATAGATTGCATGCGCTGTGTGCAGCTCCTCTGTATGCGCCAGTGATGTGACAGTGATCACGCACTTTTTCATCAGTGGAGCCAAAAGCTCCTTCATAGATCCAAGAACGAGTGGCCGCAGAAAACTTGCGCATGTCATCGCGGGTTATAAGCATGTCCTCGGGCGAGGAGAGCTATTGTCGGATCCATTTCGCTGTAACCTCGAGTGATTTAAGGAACACCTCAACAGAGTCCTGGCCACGATATAACATTGGTGGATCAGTAACTCCATCGTATCTGACTACAGTGTAGCAAAACCCGCATGGGACTTGTTTGGCAACTTGCCTCGTATTCGACAGAATCTCGGGTGACGACTCCTGACCGAGGACGGGAATATTTAAGCATTCAAAGTCCGCGTAGATGACATAAGGGACCTTCATTTTCGTTGCACCGCGGTAAATTTCAGAATGCTTTTGCCAGGATCCGTCATGATTGTACGATGCGGCTTTTTGCTAACTCCACCAAAGTAAAACTCATGTTTTGCAAGCAACTGTTGTGTGCTAAATGCATGCACGCAACGTCTGCATTAAAATTTCATACGCTCGTACTTACTGTGCCGGTAATCCTTTCGTGTAAAATCTTTTATCAATATATAATTATACCGCACCATATCGCTCAACAATAATAAATCAATGTTGTACCGCAAGCTTTTCACCGTGGATAGTCGAATCGGCTGCAGGACTTTGTTCCAAACAAACATATTAACAGCAATGTCAGGGTTACGTTGCTCAAACTTACTGATGTCAGTAACTTGCACAGCAAATTATATGTTACCAAACTTAAGTTCGCCAATGGTATTGTTTGTATTTTCGATGCTGGTCTGTATTGTCGTTTACAGGATGCAGCACGGACAAGAGAGCCCATTTAAAACACTGGTTGTCAGCATTATTTCACACTGATTACTGCTCGCCGCGGAATCACGCTGGTGTTGGAATGTAATTCGATCCGCGAAGAGGCTTGTACGGGGAAATGGGAAATATGAATTTCAACTCGCACGCATCTGTCAAGAGTCCATCCTAAACCTCTGTTGGTGTACTTTTCAAACTTTTCGAGGATTGATGCAAAAGCTTTGTCAAGTTCATTACTAATAGCCTGTCTGGAGACACGTCCGTCTCGACATTGTCGTGCCACTGGATTCAGACATGCCTGGACGAGAGAGAGAGAGACAGACAGACAGACAGAGAGACAGAGAGAGAGAGAGAGAGAGAGAGAGAGAGAGTGCGACTCTGCCCAACTTCCCCTCATTTAAATCAAGCTCACGTGCATGACACTATTCCCCCCCCCCCCCGGCAAAGTAGCAGGTGTGGATACACTGGGAACTGTAGGTGCAGACCTGAACACAAGCGGCTCAGGGTATAGGGTCGCTTTTCACCGGACCGAAGCAGTGGATCTCGAAAGCCTCTTAGGTGACTGAGCAACCCTTGTTAGGATCACACTGCTCACCTCCGTTGCACGAGGAAAGGGCTAGAAATGGTGCCCTAAACATTGCCTGCTTCACCTTAACCCTGGTCAATACATCGCGGCTGACGGGGATCCCACCTTAGCGGTCGAAAACCTAACAAGAATACAAAGGTGACACAACTCACCATCGGTACCTGGAACATACGCACACTAATGGACAGCACATCAGCAGATAGATCAGAGAGAACAGCTCTAGTTGGTAAAGAACTGGCCAGATTCAACATCCAGATAGTAGCCCTGAGTGAAACTCGCCTAGCTGAAGAAGGACAACTCATCAAAATAAGACGCAGCTAAACCTTCTTCTGGAGTGGTCGAAGTAAAGAAGAGCGACGTGAAGCTGGTGTTGGGTTTGCCATCAAATCACAGCTAGTTAGCAAGCTCATAAATCTCCCAAAGGGCGTTAATTACAGACTAATGCACATGCGACTCCCACTGTCTAGAAAAAGACATGCAGCTATCATAAGTGCACCCACCATGACCAACCCAAATGAGATCAAGGACAACTTTTATGAAGAAGTACCGAAAGCAGACAAGTTCATCATTCTTGGTGACTTCACTGCTAGAGTTGGCACAGATCACCAGACATGGCCAGGTGTCATTAGCAAATGCAACAACAACGGACTCCTCCTACTGAGAAAATGCGCTGAACATGACCTCCTAATCACCAACACAGTATTCCGCCTGCCAAACCACAACAAGACGTCTTGGATACACCCACGCTCCAAGCACTGGCATCTTATTGATTACCTCATCGTCAGGAGAAGAGACAGGCAGGATGTCTGAGTTACGAAGGCCATGAGAAGTGCAGAATGCTGGATTGACCACAGGCTGATAGTCTCCAAGCTCAATATCTGGATTCAGTCTAGAAGACGACCACAAGGCAAAAAAGTGCCCAAAAAGTTTAATGTCGCCAAATTGAGACAGGAGAATGTGAAACAGGCATTTGTTGAAGAACTGTGTAGCCAACTGGATACAATCGATACAAACTCTGAGAATGTCGAGGAAAACTGGGCATCCTTCAGAGACTCTGTGTACTCAACTGCACCCAAAACCCTCGGTCCTACCACGTGTAAACACCAAGATTAGTTTGATGAGAACGATGTTGCCATACAGAGACTTCTCAACGAGAAACATAAGCTACAGAAGGCCTATTTGGAACACAGCACTTCAACAACATCAAGAGGACTGTCCAATGCAGACTCAGAGAGTCACAAGACTCATGGCTGAGCAGCAAGACAGATGAGATTAAGTCCTACGCAGACAGGAATGACATGAAGAAATTCTGTGATTCTTTGAAGATAATCTACGGGCCACAGTCATCAGGAACATGTCCAATACTGAATGCTGACAGCGCAACACTGGTCACTGACAAAGAAAAGATACTTCAAAGATGGGCAGAACACTTCAACAACATCCTCAATCAACAGTCATCTATCAGTGATGAGGCAACTGATCGACTGCCCCAAGTGGAAATCAACATATCACTTGCTGATCCTCCAACGCTGTCTGAAACAGTGAAAGCAATCCACCTGCTGTCAAATGGCAAAGCACCTGGATCAGATGCTATACCAGCAGACGTCTACAAAGCCGGAGGCTCGCACATGGCACAGAAACTGACTGAACTCTTCCAATGAATGTGGACTCAGGGAGCTATACCCCAGGAGTACAAGGATGCATCTTTCGTCCACTTGTACAAGCGGAAAGGCAACGGACAATCTTATGACAACCATCTTGGCATTTCCTTGCTTTCAATAGGCGGCAAAATCCTTGCCAGAATTCAGCTGAATCGTCTTGTGCATCACATCGATCAAGGGCTTCTGCCAGAGAGTCAGTGTTGCTTCATGAAAGGACGAGGGGTCACAGACATGATGTTTGCAGCTCGTCAACTCCAGGAGAAATGCCAGGAATAGAACTTCAACCTGTAAACGACATTCATCGACCTGACAAAAGCTTTTGATACAGTCAGCTGTGGAGGCCTCATGGTAAAATTTGGTTGCCCAGAGAAATTCATCGTGTTGGTTCGGCAATTCCATGATTGCATGCTCGCTCGTGTTGTGGATTACGGTGAATCATCTGAATCATTTCCAGTCACCAAAGTTTCAAGCAAGACTGTGTGATGGCGACAAACCTCTTCAGTATGATGTTCTCTGCCATGCTTACTGATGCCTTCCTTGACTATGACACTGGGATCGATATCAGATACCGGAATGACGGCAAGCTCTTCAATCTGAGGAGAATACAGGCGAAGACGAAGTGACAGGAAGTGAGTTTGACATGCAACAGAGTATGGACCATTACTCTTCAGCTTGTGACAATTTCGGTCACACAATCAGTATGAAGAAGACAAAGGTGATGCATCAACCTGTACCAGGAGAGCCTACCATCACAGTAAATGGCCAAACCCTCATGGCAGTGGACAAGTTCACCTATCTCGGCAGCAAACTGTCATGTGCAGTCCACATCGATGATGAAACCAACGCCAGAACTGCTAAAGCAAGTGTGGTCTTTGGCAGACCACGTGCAAATGTGTGGGAGCGCAGAGGTATCTATCTACAAGAAAAACGTAAGGTCTACAAAGGCATTGTATTGCCAACCCAGCTGTATGCTTGCGAAACCTGGTCGGTGTACAGACGCCATGAAAAGAAACTGAACCATTTTGACATAGGCTGCCCGAGGAAACTGATGAGGATAAGATGGCAGGACAGGGTCCCAGACATTGAGGTTCTCACAGGAGCAGGCATTCCAAACATTGACACGCTGCTGATTAAATCACAGTTGAGATGGGCAGGCCACGTCACCAGGATGTCAGAAGAGAGACTACCAAAGAAGATCTTTTACGGCGAGCTGAAGGAGGGAAAGTGATCTCATGGTGGTCAGAAAAAACGCTTCAAAGATTCCCTCAAGTCATCCTTGACAAGCTTCAGCATTGACCCTGAGTCTTGGAAAGATCTCACACAGGATCGCTTCACCTGGCGGAGTCTCATTCACGCTGGAGCTACAGACTTTGAACGGAGGAGAACTGAAGAGGCAGTGCAGAAGCGTGAGCAGCGTAAATCTCAGAACTGCAGTACGTCCTCTATTGATCAAGCAAACCCAAGAGGCATCTCCTGTCAAGTGTGCCACAGACAGTTCAGAGCACAAATTGGCCAGATCAGCCACTCACGTACTCACAGAAACCAAACCAGTTAGTTATGGCATGGTCATCTTCGAACTCGAAGGACGAACAACACAACAAAACATTAATAGCCTCAGTGTCTTCACGGTTCAAAATTGGACGGGCATCACTATAAAACCATGTGCTTGGGATTTTTAACACATCATTGTCACGATTAAGCGGCATAATCAGGTGCACACAGAGAACAATGTTCACTATAACCCCGGAGGAGCTCCAACGCTGTAGCGTTGATATAATTCCGGGACGCATCTTTGATAAAAGTTTTACCGCGACTTTTCCCGGTGTATATATGTGCGGAATAATCGGAATAATCGCATGGTAATCTTCGAGATCACGAATGCGCTTGTGTAACTTGAATTCTGGAACTTGGGCTCGTTGATGTATATACGCAGCAGTCTCTTCGGCAATAGTACGTGCAATACGGCGACGCTCTTGCTCATCAGCAACCATGCGTTCTATCTCGACCCGCTTGGCCCCGTGAACGAATTTGGATAGACAACTGTGCTGCCATTTCACCAAGCTACCGCACAGTCAACCGTGGTTCGTCTTCGAGTCATAACATTACAATTATGCCGACTTTTCTCATACCGCTTGGAATCCTTATTATACGCTCTCGCGCGAATAGCTTAAGTTGGTTCTCAGCCGGCATGCTGGTATATAAGGACAAATCATTGTCAAATTGAATATTCCATTAATAATTTTTTTAAATATTTCTACTTTACTAGGATCAGAAACTGCAATCGCTTCAATCCTGGCTATTACTTCATTGACTTCTGTATCGTTGACGTCGTCGGGTTTTTCCACGACAATAGATTCGGTGAGTATTTGTGAACAGATCCACATAGTCGGCAAAGCTGATTACGCGACTTTTCACCGATACCACTTTTAAGGCATGGTCGAGCTCCGAGGCCAGCACGTAATGCGAGCAAATATGATTTACAATATTCATAATGGCACGTTCTGCCGCAGAGTTCACGTTTTCCAAGTCATACGCCTTTGCGTTGATTACGTTCCAATACCAATGAATTTCTTTTATATGCGGAAAGTTTAGTCTTTAATTTAACTTTTGGTTGCTTCGATCTGTTGTCTGTATCGCCTTTCTATTATTTCCTCTCTTGCCTGCTTTGGTATCAGGGAAAATTCAGTATAATCCAAAGGACAGTACACAATTTTACGGCCATTATTATACATAATACTTTTGTGTATGGTGATGTATCGTGTTACCTGAGGCTCTGCTAAATAAACAGGCGCATCTATAAAAGGCCAACCAAATATGTGAGGTCCCTGCTCGGATAAAATTTTCTTTAAAAACCCATTAGGCCAATTTACCCCTAATGTTCCATCATTAAATGTCACATCAACTCGTTTCCGACCATGCCTTCTTTGTTTGTATCCAAAAAAGGTAAACGACTTGCCACACTTACGCTCATATATTTCAGCTATGATCTTTGGTCGTTCATCTTCCAGCATACAGCAGTAATCATCAAGTAGGTCCAGCTGTCTTTCTTTTGCATCGTTATGAATTTTTTCGTATTTCTTCTCAATGTAGGTGAGTGCATATGCCATTGCTATATTATTGTCAACAGTATCTTTCTAATTGATTTGATCATTACTACATTCACTGTCAATGTTACTGTCAATATATGTGATGTCTTCGCTGTATACGCTAGACGTTTCGCTGTCTTCGGTTAACGTCAGCGACTTAAACTTTTCTTGCACAATATCATGCAATGACTTTTCACGCTTTTTGTTGTAAGCTTCACCAAGTTTCCGTAGTTCTTTTTCCAAGTCAGTCCCTAATTCGATTAATTTATCAAGATGCTCCGGATACGTATTTGAAAAATAATACAACATATTTTGAGCCTCTTTTGACAAATTGGTATGACGTATTTAAGCGAAATAATGATTTAATCTTTTCTGTGACGTTAGAAACACGCCATTGTTCGGACAATGTGAATCCCGTATATGTATATCCTCTGAAAATACTATACGTATCAATCGGTGAAATTTGTGACATTATATATATATATATATATATATATATATATACATATATACATATATAAATATATATATATATATATATATATATATATATATATATATATATATATATATATATATATACACTGCGGTAATTCTCTAATATATTCTCACGTAAAAGGAAACAATTTCCGCTCGGACTGTGCTCATAGCGTGCCAAACGATACACTAGAAGACTCAGAGGTTGTTTCAAACCAGATTACGTCTCAAAGAATTACGCGTGCATCGTAATCATAATTGACAGCAACCGTATATCGTCAGATTTGGCTTTCATATTTTGTATGCAACCAACCTGGGATAGACGTTTCCTCAATTAATAAAGAAAAATATCATTTTCCGCGAGTGTGATTCGAAGCAGGAATGTCTCCATCAAGTGCATGACACGCTAACCTATTAGGCTACCGAGAACTCTTAAGAAGTAAGTGAAAAGAACTCATACTTGAACTTAACAGCGCTGTTGAAAACGTGCGTGACAACACCCTCCCATATTTGTCAATGTGAAAAACAAAGCTATTTTTAATTACTATTCCATGACAATTATGTATATATCTCGTTTTATTACGTACATGGTCCCGTGTATGGTAAATATTAAAGATCGCATGCATAGGCCCGAAATATTAATTATATGTCTCAATTATTGATTAAGCACTTCTGCCAACAATAATTTGAGTCGTTTTCCACATTGACGATTGTCAATTTGACCGTCTTTTGTATAAGACAAGAAATGTTCAATTCCGCTTTGAGAATGATAGGCACGCCAGAATACTCCATTTCTTGCTTAAGTCAAGAAATCCTTATTTCCTCCTTGAGAATTAAAGACACTCAGAAATAGGCAATTTTCTTTGTTTAATTTTGCCTTATACAAAAGACAGTACTGCGTTTACTATCGCAGATTTTCTATGCGGCTAACACTTGTTTGTGTATATTGATCGGCCTGCACTTGCTTATGTAATCGATCGGTCTGCTAGCTCACAACAGTGCATTGATCTGTCTACAGAGGCGCCTCGTGGTAACTTCGCGTGTGGGGCTCGCCGAGGGACGCACACACGTGTGCAAGTAGTGTGATAATAGCGGTTTGTTTGGTTACTGATCTAGGTTAAAACATTCTACACCCATGACTTTACCACGCATTGGAGGATCGCTGGTTACAATCGCGGGCTCGCGGGACATGCGGGGACAAAGTCACGGGTGTAGAAGGCTTTGACCTAGATCAGTAACCTAAATCTCAAACTGCTATTATCACACTACTAGTTTTGTGTTGACCTTGTTTGTTATATGTCTTTTGCAATTATTCATTCTTTTCCATAGTCCGTTGTTTCACCAACATATAGGGTGGCACAAAATTTTGTCATATCATGAGGTACATTATATTTTGACCTGACGCATATTAACTTTTGACAGATATTGTAAGTAACTCCTTTTGATGAAATCCTGAAAACAGTAGACTCGGACATTTGCCCACAGATCTGACGACGTCTAATAGTTCGAGGTGGAATTAGCACGCACAAGGTGGTCTCCTAAGTTTCTGGGTCGTCGATAACCGACCGTAGGTGGTTCTTTAAAGACCATTTTTCTTTGAATTTATCCCGCATACAATACATAGTCATATTTTGTTATCTGGTCTAAAGAAAAAGTTAACTATTGAAACCGCTGAACACGTTCATGCTTAACTCAGCCATATCTAACTATATATATAATTTTCACAGCTTTTGCAGAAAGTATCAGTTACAATAGAATTCTCTATACATTTTTGAGGTGGAAACTCACTTATGGTCACGTACTACACCTTCATGCTACATATAAGTGGAAAAAATCATCATCATCGTTATCATCATCATCATCATCATCATCATCATCTGTCGTCTAGTATGGTCTTTAAAAGAAAGATCAATGCGAGGAGAAAACCACTCAACGTGGATTTACAATTTTAATTAACAGGATAACGTGTTGTTTTGTTCCCGCACTCTTCTGGCGCGCGTGTGTGTGTGTGAACGGATAATCCATTAACTTCTTACATAATCAATATTACATCGGTAAACTTAGCATTTCTTTCAAATTTATGCACTCAGTGCTTAATTTCTTGTCAAAATATTTTTAGTAAATTAAAATATTAAAAGACGTGGGATGATTTACAATACAGCTGTAGTTGTAAATTTGGCAATGACCCCGCTTCTGTTATACAGGAATCTATTATACATCAGTATGTCTTGAAGTAGACCTATTTGCTGATCTAAGAAATTAAATTTTGCGATAGGAAATTATTAGTAACTTAAATCGGTAATAGAAGCAATATCAACCCCAGTTATTCATTCACTCCCCCACAAGGGGTGCACATGCACACTCCATCTCCCCTCTAAAACATTCTAAAGGTTGAAAGTATATATTTTAACGATGTAGGAAGAGTTCACGCACGCGCAAATGGTCAGTAACAGACGGACAAGATGATGCTAAAGTTTTCAAAAAAAATGGACACAGCCTCTCAAAGGATACTTTAACAAGCTTAAAACTTGTCGAAGGGAAACAACTCGTGCAGTACTGTCTTCTATTTCGGTGTTGTATTCCTCATATATAAATAACCGCACATATTGTCAGCAATACCAACAGATTTCATAGACATGGGGATTTATGTCTGTATCTGCAAATCTATAATGTCAGTATGTTTCATAGGACCAAATGACAGAAAAGAAAATCGTTATATATGCGTCCCACAAAATAATAATGCATTTGACTTCTGCATATGCTTCGTGACTGAAAAGTATGGGAAACTATGCAACAAAAGAAAGTAATATTTTACAGCCTCTCTCTCTCTCACGAGCTAGGTGATTAGAGTGCTAGACTTGAGCGCATAAAGGTGTGGGTTCAAATCTTGCCCAAGTTAAGCTTGGTTGGCCACTATGGCGTGTCTCTGGGCAAGACACTTCACTATAATTGCCTCGAAACAATATAACCTTTCATGTGTTGATGTGCTCTCTCTCTCTCTCTCTCTCTCTCTCTCTCTCTCTCTCTCTCTCTCTCTCTCTCTCTCATGGCTAGATTTTATAAAATAAATAAGCGCTTGTCACACAAGGAACTCTGCCTTAAAATAGAAGGAGACAGCATCCGGAGAATTTGCCCATCAGTTTGAAAGGTGGACTAAAAAAGTAAAGATAGATCATGTGAAAATGCCTTCAGGCCATAAAGAACATTAGTAAAGAACATGTTGACAATTCCCTACATGAATAGGTTGTTGCTTTTATAATAAAGTTACCTTTATAAAAAATTTAAAAAATAAAAACTACTCTTAATTTGTTCCTCTGAGGTGAAATCCTTAATCCGTTGCAATTTTATTTGTGCACTAATCCTAATCCTTCCCAGTATATATGGCTGGTTAGAGCTTTGGAAAAGTCCCCTCAAAACAATTCCAAATACCAAATGATTGATAATATTTTATTGTTAGTTTTGATGTTAAAATTTTGTAGCAAAGTTTTTGGGAGTGAGTGTTTTTCCTATATTTTCCAAGTTTTCTTCTTCTATGGGTCCAGGTTCGTACTCACCTCCTTTCAGGTATTGCCTGTCGGTCGGGTTTCCGTTCACTTCTCCCCTAAGTGAATAGTTAAAAATAGTGACCTTTACCTAGAGGTCTTGTTTTAATTTCTCTAATTTTTCTAGTCCCTTCTATTTTCTTTCCGTGTTCATGATTGGTGTTGTGTTTCGTATCTGTTTTCCTGGAACAGGCGCTATATGGATCAAATTTTCATTTCAGTTTTACGTTATATCTAAGAGTTTGTTTCTTGTATCTTGCGTGCATGTATGTTCATCTTTCTTCTCTTTCGCTATTAGTTCATATGTTAAGATTATTGTTAGGTTCTGTTTATATTATGTTATAGTTTATTATTGCATATTATATTTTATTATGCTAGGATTTTATCTATAAAGTTTTGTTTATATTATTCTATATTTTATTAGTACATATAGTTGTAGATATTAGTATATCAGGTTACATGTACATGCATTTATTTTCCCCCGTCTTTTGGGCTTATGTTCATTTCAGGTTTGTTGCTTCTGTTTTTCGCTTTCTCTCTGTGGTTTTCCTACTTGTTTTGTTCTTTTCAGTTGTGTCACGTTTTGGGGATGTGTCTTCGTCTGATATGTCTATTCCCACAAAGTCTAGTTTATAGTATTCTTTTCCATCTGATTTTGGTCTTATTTTCCTTTGCTTTTCTCTTTGTCTTTTCCCTGACGTTTTTCATTTTTGTTTCCATTTGTGGTCATTGCAATGTTTTCTTTTTGTTTGCTTGCTCCTTCAGTTGCTTTAGCTATTTTATTTTCCGTTGCTTTCTGTGTGTTCCTCGGGAAAATATGTATTTCACTTTTGTGCATAATTGTTTCGGTTGTTACTGTTTTTGTTGTTTGTTTATCTTCTGCTATGCTCCTCCCTGTTGGTAATTCTTTTGTGTTGGATGGTGGAGCTCCAGTCAGTTGATTCTTATTTGTTGTGTGTGCCTCCATTTGCACTGGTGCTTCTAACTGTGCTGGGTATTTTCCTGCGATGTCCGATCTCGTTGTAATTATTCTCCGAGTTATAGTAGACTTGGAATTGGTTAGTTCACTCATGAGCATTTCAGGTGTAATTGACAAATTTTCTTCTTACTCTGGGGTTTTAGGCCTGTTCTTTGGTGTTTCCATTCCAAGAGGATTTTCCGTTGGTTATATTGTCTTTGGTACTTATTTTGTTCCATTCTTTCCACTGTAACCCTCAGTGGTATTTCGATAGGAATTCCAAGAATGTAAATATCTACATATTTCTGTACTATATATCTCTCCATGTCTGGTGCGTCTATTATTTGTCCTGTTTTCGTTCCTATCTGTATAGCACCCTTTCTCGGCAGTGTATTTTCTCCCTTTGTGTGTAGTAAATATATTCCCTTTCCATTCTGTGTCAGAGCCTCTGTGTTGTCTCTCTTTAGTCCCTTTGCCGATAGTGATGTTAGTATTTCTGATATTGTTGGTCTATCTTCTGTTCGCAAATACGATATGTCAATTCCTTGTGTTCCAGGGCGTGTGCCCGCCACGAGCTTTCTAATTCCCTCCGTGCGCTTGACTGTTGCATGGAAGTAATGTTGTAGTATTTGCATTTCAGTGTTTTCCGTGCAACCTCCTTGAATAGGATTCTATAGGTCTAGTGTTCACAAATTAATGATTTGCACTGTTAATATCCAATATATATTTTTAATGCACGCATTTATGCATACAAAATAGTTACATATATCACATAATATTTCCTAAAAGTATATTTCACAGTTTAGTTTTTTAACAATTTTTTGATTCTATACATAGATACTTATCAAAGGTAGCAACATACAAAGAAACAGCAGTCCATCCTCCGTCCTAGATGAATCCCAGGAGCGAAGATTCCTATCCGGTAGACTTGCGAGCCTTTTACTTTGTAAGTGCCATTTTCGAATATTTTATCGATATGAATCCGTTGCATGGGCCGGCACTTTATTTGCTTTTGATGCTTTAGGCAATTCTCACATCAAATTGAAAAAGACAGATCCTTTTCTGTGAAATCGAACTGTAATGCCTGTTTGTATAACCAAGTATTGAGGCTAATGCCCTTAAATTCAAAACTCTCTAATTGGGCTCTCTGAAAACGGTGAACAAAGCAAGAACTGATGCGTAACTTATCAATTGAATGTGAACCCAAAAGACGTCGTTGAAGTCAGACCAAGTGGAAATTTTCACACACATTTTCTCTAGCAATTTAATCACTGGTATTGACGTATGTGAGGGTAATTAACTATTATTTGACAATTTATCAATTACAATACATTGTTTTGACCTGGATACAATCTTGCTTTGTAAAGAAATCAACAGTGCATTCAACTGTAATTGTTATATTCATAAATGTGATAAGTTCTTTCATGACGAATGTCAGGAACATCATATTCAACAAACTGTTACTAATTATAACTAAAAAGTAGCATTTTGGTAATAGGTAAATCCCAGTTTGAATTGACACAAAGATGTGCTAGAGTAATAGGTAAATCCCAGTTTGAAATGACACAAAGATGTGCTATAGTATTAGGTAAATCCCAGTTTGAAATGACACAAAGATGTGCTATAGTAATAGGTAAATCCCAGTTTGAAATGACACAAAGATGTGCTATAAATAGATTTAAGGAAGCAAAATGTACGTATTATCAGAAGCTGATATAATGTGAAATATGCAAAAGTGTGAATGGCCTGCAGTATTTGTGAAAGTCAGTAATATTATTATTATTATTATTCCCTGATGCTCGGTTTTCCTGTGTGCGTACTTATCCTCAAAAGGTAGGTGATGCCACCTTGTATATTATAGAAAGTGAGACAGTTGTATCTCAACCCTCCTGGAATTCTTTACATGGGACTATTCTCAAACTACGTTAATGGCCTTTGTTATGTTCTGACATCACATTTCCTAGTGTCATAACCTATTTGATGTCCATTTTTCATGATGGAATTTTAAGTTACATGAAATGATCAAAATAAATGTTAAAAATGTCCTCTTTTTGGTTGTAGATTGAATGATTAATAAGAAAACAGACTCTCTCTCTCTCTCTCTCTCTCTCTCTCTCTATATATATATATATATATATATATATATATATATATATATATATATATATATATATATTGCCATGGTGCTACTAGTTCACCTTGCTAATTATCCAGAGTGTGCAGTTAGGAAGCTTTTTAATGCATAAGAAAAACATACATTATCATAGATTACTGTAAAAATTACAGTAAAATTAAAAAATTACAGTAAAACAAAATATAACAATGCTAAAATGTCGCTTAGTACCAGTATATTTTTAATCCAACCCATGCATGTATCGAGTCTTTATTAATTGTCACTGTTGTGAAAGTCTTCCAAAAATGATCACATTGTGTATGTGTGAACAGGCTGTTACATGTACCGGTACTCTGTCTCTAATAAAATGCGACTCACTCATATTTCAAGGTTATATGTGTTGCTTTGCCGACATGTTCTAGGAATTTGGGTAATTGGGGCTTGTTGAGCATCTTAAGAGCTGATCAGATTTGAGATGCTGGACTGATAAGCTGTCCAAATAGAGAGAATAATAGTCCTGTTAATTAGAAGACAAACCGTAGTTCAATTTTTCTCGAGCAGATAGCACACTAATATGTTATTTGATAGAAACAATGTACAAGAGATACATTTACACACGCACGCATTTTAATTATGTTTTTATCTGTTTTTGCTGTCGATTTTAGGATCTGTCACGTGTGTTTATTGATAAATAAAATAAATGAGAAAGAAAAAAAAAAATTCTCGACTGTTTATTTTGATATGCGTAGATATTAAAAATGTAGGAAGAAAATCTAAGCCTGCAACATGGCGGACAATGGGGAAACAATGGTTTCAATATGCATTCTAGTCGATTAAACAAAAAAATATCTAGAAATAAATTTCATCCGAGTTGAGGAGATGAGTTCATACGTTTTATTGGAATAACAGGAATGCCATTGAAGTTCATCTCTACTCAGTGGCGTAGCAAGAAATTATGCCTCCCCCATCCCCCCGCCACCCGCCAAAAAAAAACAAAAGAAAAAAAAACTTAATTCTGGAGCCAACTTCCAAGTTGCGGGGGTTGCTTGTGCGTTTGCAGCGTCACAGTCTCTACTCTATGAAATTCGTTTCGAGTTAATTAAAGGGTAGAAATGTATCTTATACACTTTAAATCACCTTCCATGTTGTAACCATTGTTGCTAGACTGTATAAATTAAATGGCTTTAAGATGTATGCTATCACATATGGAGGGGAATTGTGGCGGTAATCCGCCTTCATACTCACTAATGGACAGGAAAATCTAATTAGATTGTCCCCGAGGCCATGTTATTCATGTGAAAGGATGGGGGGTGTCATGTTCAATCATAATGGCAAGAGTTGCCTGGGGCTACAAGGCGTATACAAGGGGTTAATTCCAGACAAATGTCTAATTTCTCCCACCTTGGTAGGAAGGACGAAATACAATCAGACCGTCTGAGAAGAAGAAGAAGAAGAAGAAGAAGAAGAAGAAACGATTTGTTTCCAAGAGTTGTGTTTGTGATGGCTTCTTAAAACTGGAAACGGAGTACATCTCTTGAGACAAATGGGGTGGGGGTGGGGTGGGGGAGTCTTCATTTTCTTCCTTCGTAATAGTTGTCAACATTGGAAGACGACGTTGTCCGACTTATTTATGCGATTCTTCAATAATTTTGGCATGATTTATATGTTTCTTTTATTATTATTATTATAATTATTATTATTATTATTATTATTCGCCACAAGAGAAAATCTTCAACTTTAAATGAATGCGATTTATATAAAACATTGTTTAGCATGTATTTGCAAGTTTTTTTATTTGTTACCTTTATCTATTTTTTATTACACCTTTAAAAGAATTTTAACATCTTTACCTTTTATATTTTATCTTTTAGTACTTCGTGTTAATGTTTATTTTCCTAAATTTGTATTGCAATTTTTTTGTTTATCTTTTCATTTTTATAAATTAACTTTCAATTAGCACTATATGTCAGTGAAGCCACATACATACATAGATACATACATACATACATACATACATACATACATACATACATACATACATACATACATACATACATACATACATACATACATACATACTCAAAGACTACTTTCCCAGTTTACTCGAATTATGTATGTATGTATGTATGTATGTATGTATGTATGTATGTATGTATGTATGTATGTATGTATGTATGTATGTATGTATGTATGTATGTTTATGATTTAAAGGCACATCAGCAAAAACAGCACAATCCTGGGTATATAGTGCCAAGTAAGTATAGGCATTTCAAATAGAGCATATAAAACAAATATAAAGGAAAAAATGGGTTACATCCTTAAAATACAAAGTCAGTTTTCTCATATAAACCTTACTCTGTTATAACATTTAGACCCAAGTGTGAACATCACGGACGCATTCCCGGTTACAAAGGTCTCCTCAAATTAGAAAATGACCGAATAACATGGAAGAAAGAGAGGTGTTATATGGTACATTAACATTAAATCTCTCTTTCTCTCTCTCTCTCTCTCTCTCTCTCTCTCTCTCTCTCTCTCTCTCTCTCTCTCTCTCTATATATATATATATATATATACATACACCAATACGGAGCCTCGGAATGTTATCGATACATTATTTATCAGAATATTTTCCAAGGAAATAGTTGTTACCTTTGATGAAAGACAGGTTTAACTGAATTAAGTGTAACCAACAATTTTATAAAATAGTAACCCTATGTATGTTATTTGTTTAGTTAACTGACCCCAAATTCCAAAGAGAGACCACGTTGATGTTTGGTTCACACCATCACAGTTTACATACTGTACATAGCACCTGGGAAATGATTGCAGGTGAAAACATCTGGTTTACTTCAAACGGTTCTTTCTCAAATGATGCATAATTGATTTTTGTGTGTGTTCAAATTGTACAATTGTGTCATGTTTTATATCAATATATTCTGGTATGGGATGCTTAATTAATTAATTAGCTGACTGACTGCTAGTTCCGACGACTGGGAGGTGTAATAAATTATGTTTCCACTCATTGATGTTTTATTTCTATAACCTTTAAAGGAAGCATTTCTTTTAACCGAGACTGTGTGATTTATCAAAAGCCGAACTATCATCACAATGCCCGTATTTTTTTATTTTTTTATTATTTTTTCTTCTTCTTGTTCGTTCTGTCCGTCTGTGACAAAGAGTGATTTATGGTGCATTTTCAAAATTTATTATACAACTTCAAATAGGTAATACGTATTAGTGTAAGTGCATGATCAAATTTGGAACAGGAAGGAAAAGCACTAATATTTGTGTGATTGTTTATGAATAGTCAGTCTGATTAAAATCCAGATCTACTTATAATACGTTATGTCGGAGATCTTGATTTTAATCATATTGTATAAGAAGTATAAATTTCAATGTTCACGACATACCACAAAAACTGCGCAACAAAAATGTTCCCCCAAAAAATCCATAATCCAAACTAGTCCTAAACTTCGCTCGAAAGAGGCAATGTTAAAGCACAGAATTGCACATGAATCCTGACACTATCAACATGTACTTATTATCACAGTATATATGTAATTTGTATCAAACCACCAAGATCTAACATTTTCGTATTTATTCATACACAGTGCAAAGAAAATAAGTCGAAAGTATAAATATACCGCAAATTTATAAATGACGATAACAATCCGCAAAATTGTACATGTCGCCGCATATTCGTTTTAAAAAAAAAATTGGGACGCATTATGCGGAAACAAATCTGCATGACTGTGATTAGACCGAGTTTTCTCTGTCTTGGAACCAGTTTCATTACTTGGCTCTTTCTGTTCGTTTCCGAGACAGAGGAAACTTGGTCTGGACTGTGGTCACCCTTCAATGCTTATCTGTACTAGTCACGCTGAGGAGTTTCCCGGATATATTGAAACTACTAAACCGGTATGATTTTGTGCGCCTTTTATTTATATGCTGTAGGGCATGTCACATACCTTGTAATTTATGTGAGTACAGATGTAATAACACTACTGTAAGTTTGACAATAAGTTATCTAATTTTATACCTGTGTTTACATGTATGTGTTCAGTTTTCCGGTACTACTATTTTATCTTTGTAATTACCTCAT
Source organism: Margaritifera margaritifera (assembly GCA_029931535.1). Taxonomy (NCBI): domain Eukaryota; kingdom Metazoa; phylum Mollusca; class Bivalvia; order Unionida; family Margaritiferidae; genus Margaritifera; species Margaritifera margaritifera. The sequence continues at coordinate 2,156,518 of JAQPZY010001538.1, forward strand.
ATTACTTTGCTCATGTTATTCAAACACTTTTTCAAGAATATTTTTTAAATATATTATCTTTCATGAAAATAAAATAAATTGCAATACACCAGCTTGTATTAACTTTGCAATGACATCATGATCAAAACTAAAATCATCATCACAGGGTATGAAATAAACTACCACATTTCAAAAAAAATATCATGTACACTGCAACAACAATGTCTAATATATAATTGCTTACATGTATCAAAACCAATAAAATTGTCCGATTTTCTAATGGATTGAAATAATGTTCAAACATTAGAATATGAGTATAAAATAGACGATATGTAAAAATTTCCAGGTTTTTAATTGTTGAACTTAATTCATCACTGCGTTTTATAGTTTTCAAAATTTTTGCCATCCAGCGCTTTAGCGCTATAATATCATCCCATTTAATCACGAAAACCCTAAACACTGCAGTGTTTTGAGAAATAAACATAATATGACTATTTTTGATGAATGTCAATATTGTATATATTACATCGAATAGCTATGTACGCAATTCTTTATCGTTACCTACAAATAAATCTTCCCGGTGCTGAAAGCAGTCATTAGTACATAAAATTGAAATGGTTTGATCGCAAAAAAAGATAACTTTCGCTTTTTAAAAGCCTGTCATTGAAATTAAGCCAATCGAATCAAACGCCGTCTAGTCAATTACAATGATAAATCTTGAGACGACCCCTTTTACTGCAACGCACCTGTCGTACGTTTGACTTTTCCTCATTCAGTGAACATGGCGAATTTGTGGAAGTTATGCCGAAATAATCGCTCTTGGAAAGTTAAAGATGCGGAGGATCAAAGCGATATTGATAGACTTTACCAGCCAGAAAAATCTAATTCTACAAAACCAGTGCGATATCTAAACGCATGGACTTATTCATTGCTTATTCTCATAGTTTTAGTGTTGTTTTTGTTTGGGCTTCTGGTGGGATTTTACCTGCGGGAAAGTCAAAAGAAAGATAACAGTGAATGTTTACGAAGTGACAGAAAAGATGGTTTCGACGTTATTACTCTTGAATCAGTGCATGAAAACATTATATATAACATAAAAGGTGAAAGGACAATCCAGTATATTCAGTAAGTATACTTTTTTTCTTATATTTTGCATATATACATGTAAAATCTATCGAGTGACGTGACGAGAGATTGGTTTGATTGATCACGTCTTGGCAACTCCTCCAGGCATCTTTGCTCATGTATTTACTTGGTCCAATGTATGATTTATTATTTTAATTTGTTTAATTTAATTGCTCTCTCTCTCTCTCTCTCTCTCTCTCTCTCTCTCTCTCTCTCTCTCTCTCTCTCTCTCTCTCACCAGTTTTCTTTAGGCCATTGTAATGTATTCGATGTGTATTCTTAGCATTTTGAATTACAGTAATTTGAATTTATTATATTTGTTTTCTACACATGACCATGTAAGTATGAAGGTTTCTGATGATAATGTTATTAAGTTTGTATGCAATTTTATTATCTTACATGGAACATTATTATTGAATCGATGCAAAAGAGCATCTTATCGTACGTGTGATTACTTTATTGTGATAGATGCACCATAAACACATTACACTTTAGCCATGGTAGCTCAGTGGTGAATGCATTGGATTCATGACCAAAGGGTGTGGGTTTGAGTCCCACCATCAAATCAGCTCAGATTGGCAACTGTGGAGTGTCCAGGAGCAAGGTACTTCACTCCACTTGCCTCAACATGTAACTTTCAAAGCATTGATGTGCCACAAAACAACAGACACAAGCAAACATGGAAGATTGTAAGACCAAGTAGAATAAATTGGGTTTCCAGTTACTTGGCTAATACTTCTGACATTCTGCATTGTATTTTTTGAACAAATGTTATTTCCTGAGGTTTTTACATCTGGTCTGTTCTGGGTTGTTTTTTGGTAATTTTAGTATTGACCACTTGAAATACTTCCTAGTTTTTTGGTTTGACAATCAGAACAAATCAAGAATATATAAAATACATATATTATATATATTTTTTAAATACCAAATTGCCAACCCAGCTTTTTTCAGCTATGTAACAGGAAACAGAATTTTATATTCAGTTGGTCTAATTGGTGCAGGTCGTTTAGTGACCTGGACGTTTCATAACCAGGATGTTTTGTGGACATTTCATAACCAGGATGTTTTGTGGACATTTCATAACCAGGATGTTTCGTACCCAGTATTTCTACACGTTATTGTATTTTCCGTTGACATTAGTTGCATTTAATAGAAAAGAATTGCGAATGCTTTTAATTAAGTATTTTTATTGTTAAAATGATAAAGAAGTCAAATTTTAAAATTGATGAAATTACAATAAAATGATAAAATAATATATAACGAGTCTAAAATATGTTTAAAGGTAACCACAAATTTTATTTAAATATAAATACATATTTTTTTTACATATAATTATTTCATCTTTGTCGTATTTTTCAAAATTATGGCTCTTACCAAGGAGGAATCGACATCCCAAATACCGGACAAGTGTTACATTTGGTACTGAGTGACTCCTCGATATTTGATTAATATTTATGCAAAAATATATAATTCCTCTAATAACTTTTGCATGTCAAAAATAAAAGTTCAACACCATAATTATAAGTAGTAACTTTTGTAAAATAACCAGTTCTGAAAGAACCAGGTTACAAAACGTCCTGGTTACTAAACGACTAAGTTATGAAATGACTGACATCCGTCTAATTAGGTAGGACTAATTCGGAATAATTGTGCTTGATTTATGGATTAGTTCTTAAAGTCTCCAGGAAAGGTTTCTTAATGAGACCAATATGTATATTGCTATAAACAAAATGTATTAGTTTAGAATACATCTTCATCAACATAATGATATGAATAAATTGATCGGATAACATAGGATTGAACAGCAAGCAATTATGCTTATATCAAGCTCACTCCTCAGTAACATTAAACTTTGGATGGATGATCTTCACAAATTGATTGTCATGATTCAAGAAAAAACTCTCGTACTTAACAAATATTGTTTAATTACAAATGAAATGTGAAGATGATATTCTTAGACACAAAATTACTACCTGTCAGTACTAATATCATTTCAAGATATTGGTGCTGATGACATGGGTGTATATTTTTTATCACTTGTTATTTGGAGTAAGTTATCAGTTTAGTTTTATTCATTGCCAATTATCATGCATAAAGATATGTCAAATTAAAGTGTGCCCATGAAAGTACCATTTATACTCGCTTATAAGTCGAGTCCAACTGCAAACAACATTGAAAAGGGTCTATGTTCTTTGTTCTACTGATTACTTCTGGCAGATCTGGGTCTGTGAAGTTTGCAGTTGGAATGGATTATACGTGAGTATATATGGTAGTTATGATATTTTGTGATTTTAACTGTGATATAAATTTTTGGGATTGTAGTATAAAAAGTACATGCTGTTACTATTCTTTAACACATAGTCAAACCTGCTTTAGTGACCACCTGTATATTACGATAACCAGTTTATAAATTGTGAATAAACTCGTGTCAGGCGCATGATATCCCAGTGATAGATAAATCAGTAGATTTTTTAGCTCTATGCAAAGATCACAGATTCCTAAAGACTGTTTCTAGCAGGTTCCATGAGTGGTCATTACACGCATTTGACTGTTGATTAACAGGTTCCATGAGTGGTCATTACACAAATTTGACTGCTTATCTATCAGAGTTCTTGACAAGAATGCAATACATTGGGTATTTTACTCCCAGTTTTGGAACTAATTGTGTTTTTTTAAATAAATTTGATGGGATATTTTGTGAAAACTGCAAAACAAACAAAAATTGCATGCAGAGGAAGTCTTAATCACCAAGGTGCTTATGACAGGAACAATACTTTAACAATTTTGGGCATAATTTTAAAAATTAAATCTTTTGCATAATTTGATCGTACTTGTATTTACAAATGTCTTTATGTGTTTTTAGTAAAATTGTCTGATAAAATATACAAAGACACTGCTTATCTATTTTATTTTATTTTAAAGAATTTGATTATCTCTCAGTAAAACAGATATTTTCTCATGAGATTAAAAGATGAGATTGACCTTGATAAATGTTAAGATCACAGTCTTGTTTGGCATTTTTTTTATATCACTTGGCCAGGATTATATATCGATAACAGTTTGTTGATTATGATGTTCCTGACATACATAATGAATTGACATGTCACATCTATGGGTAAACTATTATAATGTAATGCACTATTGATTCCTTTACAAAGCAAGATTGTACCCATGTCAAAACAGCATATTCTAATTGATAAATTGTCAAATAATAGTTAATTACCCTGAACATTTTTATCACAAGCATCAGTAAGTACTAATGTAAGACCAGGGATTAAACCATTGGAGAACATTTGTGTGAAAACTTTTCCCTGTGGTGTGACTTCAATGACACTTTTTGGATTCACACTCAATTGCTATGTTCCGCATCAGTTCTTGCTTTGTTCTCTGTGTTTAGAGATCCTTATGAGAGTTTTCAACTTAAAGGATTTTGTCCTGATACTTGACTATACAAACAGGTGTTACAATTCAGTCACAAAGAAAAGGATCTGTCTTTTTTTTTGTAGGGAGAATTTTCTAAAACATCAAAAGCAAACGAAGGACCCAGCTCTTGCAATAGGATTAAAAGTTGCATGTCGGGGGAACAAATTAATAGGTTTATTAAGGAAACATTATTATAAAAGTAGCATCCTATTCATGCAGAGAATAATATTCTTAACTATCTGGAGGCATTATCCCATGGTCTGTAATTCTTCTTCTTTTCAAACTGATGGCCAAAGTAGGGATGTTGTTTCAATGAAGATTTTATGGGGGAGTTTAGTTTTATGTGTGACAATGAAATGTTCTTTTATTTGTTTGATGCAAACTTGCCAGGAGAGAGAGAGATTTGTGTTTAATGTCACATTAAAACATGAAAGGTTAGATCATGTTGTGGCAGGTATCTTTCCCAGAGACACAACACAGTGGCCAACCAAGCCTATATCTAGGTAGGATTTAGACCCACATCTTTCTGGGCAAAAGTCTGCAGTGTTCAGTCCAGAAATGAAAACACATATCATCACAGTCACTTGCTTCATGGATTTAATCATTTTTGTGCAATAAATATTCATTTTTTCAGCATTATATGCTTTTAATGAGTATTTGTAGAGTCTGACTCCAGCACAGTTCTCTACAGTTTTCTTGTCTGCTAAAATAACTATGTCCATTGTTGAGGACACAGTTATTTTAGTTCACAAGGAAATTTTGCAAACCGTGCTTTAGTTTGACTCAACAAGAACTGATTCAGAGTATATAATGCTAGAAAAGTTAAAATTTACTGCAGAAATTAATAAATCTATGACCTAAGCGCATGTGATCATATCAGCCTCTCCTATTGCGAGCCTTCTGTACGGGGATTTGAATTTCTCATGTTTGAGTAACCATTCGAGTAACCATTCTTCTCTAGAATTCATTTCAGACATTTGAGTCGACATTTTTTCATCCCAGTATACTACTTTAATAATACCTTTAAATGCAGCAGTATGTTCAGCTGAAGATTTCATCTTTACATTTTCTATGAATGATCATGGATAATGTGCTCTTGGTTGGTATCCAAGTTAATCAAAATTAGTAAGACATTTATGTCAACCAGTGAAATTGATCATATGCTACCTTGTCAATGAGCGCGCTCTATTCAGTAAGCTTGGGATGTGTTCAATTCAGTCTAAAATCAACTGTAACAATATTTAATCTTTATTTTCTTGGATCTTTTTATGTGCCATGCAGGCGCCATAGGGGGGATTCTCTGACACCAAAGACAAAAAATAGGTGCAAGCCGCAACCTAAAATGAACCCTGAGTCTGACACACTAACCACTGCTGCCCCCCAAAGAGAGTTTGTACAAAATCACATTCTTTTATTTCATAGCTTTGCACACTTTTCAGTTCAAAGAATATAAATTAATATTCACACACTGTGTATCATGGCCACGTGAGTCGTTATTCGAATTTGACCCTACATGACAGAATTACATAGACTCCATGCGGACAAGAGTTATTATTGCTAACATTTATCAAAACCGATGAAATTTTAAAATTTTCCTAATGGATTGAAATAATCCTAAATATTTTATTTATTTAATATCACAAGAAGAGATCTGAAAATTTGCTGATTTTTTAATCATATTTCATCACTTCCATTTACAGTTCCCAAATCATTTGATGTTCCACTGTGGTAGTTTCCTGATTTTCTTGTCTGTCTGTTGTTCCTATATGCTGTACTGACATGATTTTCTTGTCTGTCTATTTGTTCCTATATGCTGTACTGACATGATTTTCTTGTCTGTCTATTTGTTCCTATATGCTGTACTGACATGATTTTCTTGTCTGTCTGTTTGTTCCTATATGCTGTACTGACATGATACAGTTGAATATTTATATACAGGTAAACTGTGAATAATGTCAACCAGTGCTTGCTTTTCAAGCAAACTCCTATCAAGTGCAATAAAATTTGAAATATTCCCCTAATCTTTCACTGAAGAGGTCTTAAGTTGGGAAATTTTATGACTTGTATACATAACTTGTTTACTCTGGGCTCATAAATTTCATTGGGAGCTTCGGCATAAAGATTCAAGTCTGAAATGGATACGAATACATGTATTCTTAGGTAAGCAGGAAAATACAAAATTATACAATCGTCAAATTTACTATTTTTTAAATAATTCCTTAGCATCTTCATAGCATTTTCCCTAAAACTTTTTAAATGTTCAATTTTGTAAGGTCAGTCAGTTTGTAATCTTAAACTTTATATGATTAAGCTACTGTAAAACATGGATTCATATAAATTTCTGATGAAATTATGAGATCGAAAAATGTGAGCAGAATACACACTTGTAAAATAAATACCTGAATACCGTACTTTATTGTTCAGAACTAGCTTCTAAACAAGTGTACTTAAAATAAACTAACGAGAAATGAATCTCTCTCTATTAGTTTTGTCAGTATTATATAAAACTTATACCTTCGCTTAGTGACTGTAATGACCCATACACAATGAATATTTGAAAAGCTTATAGAATTTGTGTTATGACTCCATTCATCACTAGAAAATGGGCTGTCATTCTCATTCCCTGCATTGTATCAAGTTTCAACAACATGGTGTTGAATTTCCCAACTCTTTGAAGTGTTGTTAATCTAATGCTTAAGAATTAAGCTGATGGACATAAATTCTAGGCAAACAAGTGTGGGTTTCTTTCAGAAGTTACTACAGCTTTTTTAAATCTCAAAGCTAAATAATCACATAATAAGCTTATTCCAGTAGGTAGCAACTCCATTTTTCATTCTGAGACCAGGCCACTGATTTACCTTGATAATACCTTTGTACTCCGCCCAACAGTACAGGGCATTTGGAATGTCTGCCACCCCATTGTCAAAGTGACAGTAACTACCAGGGTGCTAATCGTATTTGTAAAGCAATTAGTTATCTAGTGTATATGATACACCCAGTGGGTATATATGTATGTATAGGGTTTAATGGCACATCAGCATAGTTGTGGCTATATGGTGCTAATTAAAGTTTAGTTCTAACAAAGTAAAGATAAAGAATTTAAATGAAAACTTCAAGAAGATAAAACCTTCAAAGTAAAATGTATATAAATGAAATGAAATCCTTAAAATGTACTCGGTGGAATAACCTCACAGTATATACTCGCATATAAACCAGGTCCAAATGCAAACAACATAGACCCTGATCTGCCGTCACATAATGTGGTGGCAGATCAGGATTTGTGTTGTTTGTTCTACTGATTAGTTCTTACAAACTGCATAGACCCAGATCTGCCGGTACATTATGCAACGTCAGATCTGGGTCTATGCAGTTTGCAGTTGGTGTTAGCTTATATGCTAGTATATACAGTATTCTAACAGAACTAGAAATATCTTCAGATACTACCTTGGACTTCTCCTTTATTTTAGCCGGTTTTTGAAATTTTCTTGAACATTGGCTGGTCTTGATCCTGTCATGTTTTGGGTGGGTTAGGACGAGTGATGGGGAGGTATGCTGGGTGGTATATTGTAAACAGACACATTAATTTTTCATTTGTATTCTGTTACATGGCTATAAGATTGTGCTTTTGACAATAAAGAATTGAATTGTACAAGATATTATATTCACATTACAATCATTTGTCCAGCAGAACAAGTCACAGTTACGATTTTTGGTGGCCTGGTGAAGTTGGATAATTGAATGCAAAATGCTGCAGATTTATCCAAAACAGAACAACAGAGGAGTTTTATTGCAGACAAAAAAAGTTATCAGAAATATTAGCACTTGACAGGGAGAGATACTCATCATCTGAGAGAATATACCATGGTATCATGTACAAGGAGCTAATATTCACATAGTTAGGAAAACAGTATGCATAAAGCATCATCTGAGAGAAGATACCTTGGTATTATATACAACCAGCAATGCTAGGAAAATACAGTATATACAGGTATAGAATTAACAATCATTTCTTTGTAGCCAGAAGGACTAGTAGATTGAGAAATGTACTAGTCCTACAGAATCGTTACTAGTCAATCCGACAACTGCTGACTGGCAACAGCTTAAACTTTACTAGCCATGAGACTTGAAATTATGAAAATTACTGGTCCAACTGGAAATTTACTAGTCTTGGGCTAGCGGACTACTGCTAATTTTGAGCCCTGAAGTATAAAAAGATATATCATATTCAACCTATTTTACATGGTTAGAGTGTAACTGACAAGTTTACTTACACAGCCTAAATTCATTTTTGAATGGATAAAGCAGTATTTTCGTAATACATTGATTTGTTCAAGAAATGGAAAGTTGGTGTTTTGAAATCATTTATTGCTTTGTATGTGTGTATTTTTGTTTTTATTAACCCAATAAGATCGAGGTAACCCATAGCCTTGGGCACAATCTCCTTGGATATTACAGTAGGCAATTTGTTAGGGCTCTGCAGCTGCCAAGAAATAAACCCCAATTCAAATATGAATGAGCCTTGGACGTAAAAAAAAATATTGTGAAACCACATGTAATTTTTAATTTGAGCATTATGCTCCTAACATCTGATTACGTTGTATACTGAAACAAATTATGAGCCACTGTGAGGCCCTACAGCAGCAATTCATCCCAGGATATAATTCAACAGCAAACAGATTGCTTTGGAACCTAGGATAATATATATACCTTTAGAACACTACTTTAATATACAAGAATTTCACCTTAGTTCAGCACGATTCACCTGTTATGTCAAGACATCTGTCAGGCCATGATCCATATTTACATATCACTTTGGGAATGTTAAAAGTCAGGGTCGAGTAAAAAACATTCAATGCCTGTTTGTTTTAAAAGTAAATTCCTGTGTTGGAAAGAATATTTATATGAGATAGCAGATATCATAATTTTTTATGCTTTGGAGCAGGACTTGTGGTAAAACTCTACAGCTCTATGATTCCAAATCTGGTCGCCATTAAATCCATAATTTTACCTTATTGGTAGAAACCCCATTTTCAGTAGGTTAAAAACATACGTGAGATTTATTTAAACGTTACATGCAATCATGTATTGTAATTCCAAACTTATTAATTTTCAGTTTATATGAAATAAGGGCAGAGAGAAAATCAGGGGAAATAAATGTTTCATGTTTTTGGTGATACAAATTTTTACAAAGACAAAAAGTCGGTCATTTAGGGATTATGTATATTGCTCACTGAAGTTAGAGGAGCTAAAGGTGTATAAATATCAAATAAATCACGTCATCAAATTAGAGAATATATAAACTTCTTGTTATTTCATCCCAAAGAAAAAACAGGATACATGTATTTCTTGAGATCAAGCTAGCGTACATATTCACTTATAAGTTGAGTCCAACTGTAAACAACATGGACTTTGATCTGTTGTTGCATAATGCACTGGCAGATCAGGGTCTTTGTTGTTTGTTAATAATTATGGTTTAATCAACATATTGTGCTATGGATGAGAGAGATTGGTCACCATGAGATCAGAGGTCTATGCTGTTACCCTGAAATCAAATAAAATAAATAGTGTGGCTTTGGATCTGTATACACATCATGAGACAGCATATTGGAGTCTACACTATGTATAGTTAGGACTAAGGTGTGAGTGCATACATGTCCTGAGACAGCATATTGGGGTCTACACTAGGTATAGTTAGGGCTACACTATGTATAGTTAGGACTAAGGTGTGTGTGCATACACATCCTGAGACAGCATATTGGGGTCTACACTAGGTATAGTTAGGGCTACACTATGTATAGTTAGGACTAAGGTGTGTGTGCATACACATCCTGAGACAGCATATTGGGGTCTACACTAGGTATAGTTAGGGCTACACTATGTATAGTTAGGACTAAGGTGTGTGTGCATACATGTCCTGAGACAGCATATTGGAGTCTACACTATGTATAGTTAGGGCTACACTATGTATAGTTAGGACTAAGGCATGTGTGCATACACATCCTGAGACAGCATATTGGGGTCTACACTATGTATAGTTAGGGCTACACTATGTATAGTTAGGACTAAGGTGTGTGTGCATACACATCCTGAGACAGCATATTGGGGTCTACACTCTGTATAGTTAGGACTAAGGCATGTGTGCATACACATCCTGAGACAGCATGTTGAGGTGTACACTATGTATAGTTAGGACTAAGGTGTGTGTGCATACACATTCTGAGACAGCATATTGGGGTCTACACTATGTATAGTTAGGACTAAGGTGTGTGTGCATACATATCCTCAGACAGCATATTGGGGTCTACACTATGTATAGTTAAGGCTACACTATGTATAGTTAGGACTAAGGCGTGTGTGCATACACATCCAGAGACAGCATATTTGGGTCTACACTATGTATAGTTAGGGCTTCACTATGTATAGTTAGGACTAAGGCATGTGTGCATACACATCCAGAGACAGCATATTGGGGTCTACACTATGTATAGTTAGGACTAAGGTGTGTGTGCATATACATCATGAGACAGCATATTGAGGTTTACACTATGTATAGTTAAGACTAAGGTGTGTGTGCATATACATCCTGAGACAGCATATTGGGGTCTACACTATGAATAATTAGTGCTACACTATGTAGTTAGGACTAAGGTATGTGTGCATACACATCCTGAGACAGCATATTGGGGTCTACACTGTGTATAGTTAGGACTAAGGCATATGTGTATACACATCATGAAACATATTGGGGTCTACACTATGTATAGTTAGGACTAAGGCATGTGTGCATACACAACCAGAGACAGCATATTGGGGTCTACACTATGTATAGTTGGGGCTACACTATGTATAGTTAGTGCTAAGCTGTGTGCGTAGTATTTCTCACATGATAAGGCCACAGGGTAACTAAAAACTTGTATCCAAAGAAAGGACAAGGGCTTATAATCAGATAAAAATATCCTTAATACATATTTGGCAACATTTTGTACAAATTGGGGTGGGTTTATCATCAAGCATGAGCTTATCACTGGATAAATACAGTAAAAACAGACAAATACTGTATTTTCACAAATTTTTAGATATTTCTAGACCTAGAATCAGTTTTGTGTAAACCAATGAACAAGAAACTAAATACAAATTTTTCTTTGAAGAGCATGAGCAAGCAATGTTGTTATTAGTGTGACTCATCAGTTCACAGTAGTAAAATTAACAGAAATGCCAATAAAGAAGACGTTGAAAAGACTTGTATGCTTATGGTAAACTTACTGGCGTCTTCGGAACAACTTCATGAAAGAATCTTTATTCTCACAACACATAATGGAAATAATCTGATCAAAGTTTACCACCAAGAAGTGTACTTGCTTTTGCAAACAACTGTATCTTGTTGCATCTATGCAATCAAGAGAAATTTCATTTGACCATTGTCACAGAAAATCAACAATCTTGACATAAATTGCAGATTTCTCTCTGCATAGTTACTTGTGTCAATAGTATTAGGTAGTATCAAAAATTGAATCATTGTGAAGAATAAATTGTATTGCTTTATTCTTTCAGTTTTGAAAATTCCTATTTTGCAGTAATTACATTTAATAATGGGTTAGATTTAAGGAGTTGTAATTTTCTTTTGAACCAAAATCTGAACATTTTTATTTTTAAAACTTAGGGGAATTCTATGTTCCTGTTTGTAACAAATAATCCTTTCAACTGATGAATGGATGTTTGCAAGAATTTTTATCTTAGTTTACAACAAAGTCCAACACTTGTTTAAAATGTCATCAGTTTGTATCAATGATTCTGTAGAAAATGTTGTAATTAACTGTTATGTTTGCATTTCCACTAAGACTTTTTGCTTCAGATTATCTACAAACTACCGTATATACTCACTTATAAGTTGGATTCAACTGCAAATTGCACAGACCCAGATCTGCTGTTGCAAAATGCACTGGCAGATCTGGGTCTGGGTTGTTGGACTAAACAGTATAACAAACAACATGGACACATAATGCGCCAGCAGATCAGGGTCTTTGTTGTTTGCAGTTGGGCCAGACTTACAAGTATATATGGTACATTCATAATTGGCAGTGTCAAAAACTCTTGGAGCCAAGGGACTACCAGAAATTTTGGTCTGGGCTACCATACATTGAATTTCAGGTAGAGCAGTTTGCTACTACATGATAATTAGTTTTTTAAAAATTATTTAAAAAATTTCACAAAGGAGAAAAAACATTATGATTCTTAATAAGAAATAAGGGATGGTTTTATGGTAAACAGTTTCATATTTAATTAAGTGCCTTCTATATGCTACAGAATTTAAGCTGGGTACCCAAGTTGATTTTATGGTAACCTACTGGGTACCCAAGTTGATTTTATGGTAGCCTACTGGGTATCCATCTTACCTTAAATTTTGTTGGACTGTGAAGAATATTAACATGCTTTCAGATTTTATATTATAATTTATAATACTCATAAACACAATTAACTATATTTTTTTTAATATGAAATGTCGTTCTTTTCTTCTTATTTTAGTTTGGAATGTGTTTTTCTTTTGTATTTTTTGTATGTACATGCTTCATAAAGTTATTGATTTGGTACATTCTCTCAAATGTGATAAAAAAAAAGTTTGACACTGAGTATTATATACTGTTTATACTCGCTTGTAAGTCAAGTCCAACTGCAAACTGCACAGACCCAGATCTGCCATTGCATAATGTGCCAACAGATCTGGATCTATGCAGTTTATTAGGAGTAACCAATATAACAAACAGTAATCTGCCAGTGCATTATTCAATGCAGATCAGGGTCTATGTTGTTTGCAGTTGGACTTGAATTATAAGCGAGTATAAATGGTTGTTTAGGCTTAAAAACTTTGTTGTTGCTTTTCTATAGGAAAAATTGAAGTCTATCTGACGTGCTGAGTGAATTTTAGCTTGAGGTTATAATCATCTTGGGATTAATAGCATTGTTAATATTTTGAACTTGAGGGCACAGTCATTCAAGTGCCAAGCTTCACCTGTATGCTAATTTGGGGGACACTATGGCATGGGCAATCATGTGGACCATATATTGAACAGATGGATAACACTTCAAACAGTTTTTTAAATTGATCAAACCAGTGCTAATTGGCATTCATTATTTCCCTAATTAGACTGCTAATTGGTTTAATACATTGCAGTCATTAAAGCAAAAGGAGAGAATTTGACTGCTGAAATAAAAGAATATAAGTTGAGTCATGTAGTTGCGTGATACATAATAACAATATAGCAATAACAACACAGTGTACGTAATGATGTTGCTACATAAGTTAATGCCTTTGTAGTTGTTTCTTCTATACTGTATTAAAAATGAAGCATTCTGTACTCAAACTCTTTGATAATCTGTGACAAATAACATAACAAAATAATTACTTTTTTTCAACTTCGATTTCCCATTATCCATCTTTAAAATCTGTAATTGCTAGTTGTGTTTTGTGTTTAAAATTTAAAATAACTGAACCCTTTTATTTTAGATTTTGTCACTACATGTATATATGAAATATACTTGTGCATGAAGTGGTCCTGAATCATCTTAAATACTAGTTGGAAAAGGGAAAGAATATTTATAGTTTTTATTTCTTTCCTACAAATTGTTACAGATTAATTATTATACATTGTACATGTATGTTTTGTTAGCTACACAGTTTCTTTTTAATTAATCCTCCGAGATTAAAACAAACTTACAAACCAACAACCCAAGGTTTTGATATATAGCTTCAATCAGTTCTCCTTATATTCCTCCTCCACCACCCACCTCACTCCCCGCATCCTACCTCCACCACCCACTCCCTGCACTCTACCTCCACCATCCCACTCCCTGCACCCTACCTCCACCACCCCACCACACCACTCCCAAGTACTTTGGAGTTTGATTAACTAAGATACATGTACTTTATTAGATGCCATGTTTTTCCTTTCAGTGATTTTTCTGAGAGTGAGGTCCCCTTGCCTGACCAAGACTGGGACAATGTTGTTTTCAAAAAAGTCAAGGAAGAGTTTGAGAGATTTGGTTTTGACCATGTTGAGGTGGAGGAACATGATTTAGTAGTTACCGCCCCTGATCCAGAGCAACCAAACAGGCTGGAAATCCTTCATGCAGATGGATCCACCTATCTGAATTTGACATTCAGTGAAACTCAAAGTGGCAGTTTTGCATTTGGAAATGATGAAGAAAATGGGCATGAGATGAAGTTACCTCCATTCATAGTCTTCTCACCACCTGGGAGTGTACAGGTAAATTACCATAAAATATTGTTGATTTAAACACACATGTACCCCCAAAAATGTATCTGTATACAGGGGGAGGTAACCACCTTCAGCACATTGGAGATGATAATATGTAAAAAAAAAATAATTGTAGGTGCAGATGCATACAGCATTTGAAATTAGTATAGGTGGCCTAAAAGATCTACATTTTTATGAGCTGGCCATTTACTTCTTAAGGATTTTGCTATTTGTTTATATAATTGCCAGCCCAAAAGCCCAACATCTGAAAGTAGTTTCAAAGACTGGGTACATACCATTAGATGCAATATTAAACAGTTTTGAAAATTATACCCCAGATAAAAAAACAAATGACTTATTTGTCTTCACTATAAAATGTACCATTTAAAAAAATAAATCTGAATCTTTTCATGGATTTCTGTCGCACACAATACGTTGTATAATTTCTTAGTGTGTTTTTAGTGGGGTTCAATAAGGGATTAAGGTTAATTGTGTAAAATTAGTGTAAAGTAGAAGAGTGAAAGAAAATAATAAATGGAACAAAATACAATATAAAAAGGAGCAAAGGCTTATTAACCTTTAAATATGTAAATTATGAAAGAAATAATTCATAATTTTAATTCCTTTAAAGTTTATGGATCATTACAAAATAATCTTAAATCATGGTTTCCCATAGATTGTAATTTTTCCAATCTATTAGATTAATTTTCATATGTTTTGTTTTTGTAATTACATGCAGCATGGTTAGGTATAGAAAAAAAAAAGAACAAAGAAAAAATAATCCTTAATATTTTAGAAGTGAAAGTGATCGTAGATATCTTCAATGATTGACATGGGTGAAATACACTGGGCATTAAATGCCATTGTTTAACCCTGAATTCAACACTAAATTAAATGTGAAGCAAAACACTAGTATAAAATTACCCCATCAGTCATCAACAATATTAAATGAATGAGATGACAAAAACAATAATGATGACAATGACAACAACAACAACAACAACAACAATAATAATAATAATAATAATAATAATAATATTGATGGGAAGTAGGAAGAGGAGAGATGCTGATCAGTCATGATAATTTTTACCACTAAGTGTAGATCACAAGTTACCAGAAGTATTTTTTAAAAATTTTCCATACTTGTACATATTTTACATGATTACAGAGAAGTTGAAGAGGACTTGTTCACGTGAAATTTGGTGAAATAAAGATTACAGAGCTTCAAGGATGTGAAAATTCCAAGAATCTCTTTCACTCCATTTGATATTATGTGTCTGGATTCTTTTTAACCTCATATGGCCTTGTAGATGATGACAGTATTGCCCTGTTCATCCTATGACATGAACAAAAGCTTTTACTACTGAGGATAGAAATACAAAACACAGAAAAAGTGTGCATCATGCTAATGAAATGGATGCTAATTTGGTCGTACAATATCATTTATGTGGATCAAGTCATTCTTTCAGGATGAAACCAAATTCTTCAAATCAAATTTTTCTTTTCATTAGGATGCAAAATGTGTGTAGTAAATGACCTAGATCTGAATTCCTTTGCAGGGAGAACTAGTCTATGGTCACTATGGAAGGTACACAGACTTCTTGCTGCTGTGGTCAGAGAACATCACAGTCCAGGACTCAATTCTACTGCTCAGACAGGGAGAAATTTCATGTGCAGAAAAGGTTTGTAGAGCATAATTGAGGAATATCAACATTGGCCATTATAAATTTACTAAAAAATAATAAGATTTGCACACACTATTTGAAGTTTCTCAATTAAAAGACAAAACTAGCACACAAAATCCTTAAAAAATAGGCAAAAATGTGTGGAAAGTTTAAGGCTGTGTATTAATTTTGTTTCTTTTTTTCCACAAGTTGTCCAAGAATTCTGTGTGACATTGTTGCACATATATTATCTTTTCATCTAAGAATGATGGTATTTATTCGCTTATAAGTTTATTCCAACTGCAAACTGCACAGACCCAGATTTGCTTGTGAATAATGCGCCAGCAGATCATGGTTTATGTATTTTGTCAGAAATAATAAGTAGAACAAACAACATAGACCCTGATGTGCCAGTGCATTATGCAAGGGCAGATCAGAGTCTGTGTTGTTTGCAGTTGGACCTGACTTAAAGGCAAGTATAGATGGTACTTCATATTGGCCATTGAGCCATCTGAAGAGACATTTGGCTGACAGATCTAGAAAGATCCCTGATAACGATAAAAAAGTAATTTTAAAAATTTTCCTAAGTTTGTTAAATATCTCTTTTATCTCTACAAGTTTGGTAACATGCTATCATTTAAAAAATGGTCAACTTTTGGGCAATCCCTTTAAATTGTTTCATAAGTTTTGATAAACATTTTATGTAAAGATTTTTTTTTCTTCTTCAGAACCTTGTCGATTAAATGAGATAACCTCCAAAATCAATTGTCAAAAGCAGTCATAAGAATTCCACCATTTGATGTCCTTACTTACTTATATGTTTTTTTGTATGTATCATTGAAGTCCCTAATAATTCATACCCCTTTATTAAAATTTCTTTGATTTTCATGTGTGTTGCAATGACATACCATGCAGGCACTTGAACAGGTGTTTTGGATATCTCCCAGATAAATTTTATTCAGTAAGTGCTCTTTAAAACCTTATTTCCTCATAGTTATCTCTTTGATTTCATTCTCTCTGTAAAGCAATGGATTATGAGATTTTAAAAATGAAGCGCTCATTTTTAAGAGAAGGAATGCATAATAAAGAATGGTGACACCAGTTGGTTGAGGGCACAGTGGACTTAAAAGTGAGACTGGTTCCCTAGCAGCATGCCTTTGTTTCCTTTCTAACTTGTCCACAAAGTTATCAGGGTCCCAGTCTATGAATTATCTGGCTTGTATTGGGACAGTACATCTGAGGTGTAACCTCAAGTGTTTTTGTTTTGTCAAAAAGAGATTTGCACATGAAGATGGAATCTAAAATATTTGACTTGCAGGCTCAGGTATTTTTGCAAGAAAGGCTTTAAAGGTTGCAAAAATAATTTTTTTATATTTAAAAAGAAATTGAAACTACCACAGGTTTTGAAATTTCCTGTAATTTTGAGGATCTAGAATGATATTAAAAACATAGCCTATTAAATGAAAGTTTGTTCATTGTATAGCAAATCAGAAAATAAAAACTTGAATATATATCTTATGCCTGAATTATATGCACAATCTGCCAATTTTTGCTCTAATTTTCCTATTTGGAAAATCTTTTAATTGCAAAAAAAGAAAGTGGAAACTAAACCATTTAAAAAATTGGTTCAAAGTCCCTCTCACTTACCAGATACTGATAATACATATATTTAGTGAATTATTGATATGTTGCTAAATATATAATTAAAAATATTACACTTGTTTGCCATGATTGATATAGCCTTAGCAGACAGTTAACAAAAGTTACATATTGTTAACTGTACATTAGTACTTGATCAAATTACGCCCCAGAAAGGTTTTTCAGTCAATTATATAAATTATCTCTACCTGTGCTATAATTAAGTAAACAACATTAAATTGAATTCCTCAGAATACCATGATCCTTTTATTAATAGTTAATTGTATCTAAATTAGTGGTAACATTCAACTGTAACTCTGTAACCTCTTGTCTGAAGATATTATGACAAGGAATTACATTTGATTCAAATGCGTTATTGAAGATAATTAGATTAAAATATGTTAATAAATTATACCATTAAAGTGTATATTCCTGGTATTTGCATTCACGAACAGTGGGACTGTTATAATTACTAGTTGACTTTCATGGCCTAAAAATTCTACACTCTTGTGTGTAGATTCTGTAACACATGTATGGTCTTGTTTCAATAAAATTCCAGTGTAATATTGAAAAACAAATCTTGTATTCAGACATATTTTGAAGTATATCAAA
The DNA here is from genome assembly GCA_029931535.1 of Margaritifera margaritifera. Lineage (NCBI taxonomy): Eukaryota > Metazoa > Mollusca > Bivalvia > Unionida > Margaritiferidae > Margaritifera > Margaritifera margaritifera. The sequence goes on from JAQPZY010001538.1 coordinate 2,175,212, forward strand.
ATGTCACATCTTGTTAACAATGTATTTTTTGCAGTTTCAATTTAGATGTTTTAATCAAATATTTTTGGTATTACTTATTGGCATATCTACATGATTTTGTTTGGTATTACTTATTGGTATTTCTACATGATTTTTTGTTTGGTATTACTTATTGGCATTTCTACATGATTTTTTGGGGTATTATTGGCATTTCTACATGATTTTTTTTTGGTATTACTTATTGGCATTTCTACTTGATTTTTTGTTTGGTATTACTTATTGGCATTTCTACATGATTTTTTGTTTGGTATTACTTATTGGCATGTCTACATGATTTTTTTTGGTATTACTTATTGGCATTTCTACATGATTTTTTTTGGTATTACTTATTGGCATTTCTACATGATTTTTTGGGTATTACTTATTGGTATTTCTACATGATTTTTTGTTTGGTATTACTTATTGGCATTTCTACATGATTTTTTGTTTGGTATTACTTATTGGCATATCTACATGATTTTTTTTGGTATTACTTATTGGCATGTCTACATGATTTTTTTTGGTATTACTTATTGGCATATCTACATGATTTTTTTTGGTATTACTTATTGGTATTTCTACATGATTTTTTGTTTGGTATTACTTATTGGCATATCTACATGATTTTTTTTGGTATTACTTATTGGCATTTCTACATGATTTTTTGGGGTATTACTTATTGGCATTTCTACATGATTTTTTTGGGTATTACTTATTGGCATATCTACATGATTTTTTTTGGTATTACTTATTGGCATTTCTACATGATTTTTTGTTTGGTATTACTTATTGGCATATCTACATGATTTTTTTGGTATTACTTATTGGCATTTCTACATGATTTTTTGGGGTATTATTGGCATTTCTACATGATTTTTTTTTGGTATTACTTATTGGCATTTCTACATGATTTTTTGTTTGGTATTACTTATTGGCATGTCTACTTGATTTTTTTGGTATTACTTATTGGCATGTCTACATGATTTTTTTTTGGTATTACTTATTGGCATTTCTACATGATTTTTTGGGGTATTACTTATTGGCATTTCTACATGATTTTTTTTGGTATTACTTATTGGTATTTCTACATGATTTTTTGTTTGGTATTACTTACTGGCATTTCTACATGATTTTTTGTTTGCTATTACTTATTGGCATATCTACATGATTTTTTTTGGTATTACTTATTGGCATTTCTACATGATTTTTTTTTGGGTATTACTTATTGGCATTTCTACATGATTTTTTGTTTGGTATTACTTATTGGCATTTCTACATGATTTTTTGGGTATTACTTATTGGCATATCTACATGATTTTTTTTGGTATTACTTATTGGCATTTCTACATGATTTTTTGTTTGGTATTACTTATTGGCATATCTACATGATTTTTTTGGTATTACTTATTGGCATTTCTACATGATTTTTTGGGGTATTATTGGCATTTCTACATGATTTTTTTTTGGTATTACTTATTGGCATTTCTACATGATTTTTTGTTTGGTATTACTTATTGGCATGTCTACTTGATTTTTTTGGTATTACTTATTGGCATGTCTACATGATTTTTTTTTTGGTATTACTTATTGGCATTTCTACATGATTTTTTGGGGTTATTACTTATTGGCATTTCTACATGATTTTTTTTGGTATTACTTATTGGTATTTCTACATGATTTTTTGTTTGGTATTACTTACTGGCATTTCTACATGATTTTTTGTTTGCTATTACTTATTGGCATATCTACATGATTTTTTTTGGTATTACTTATTGGCATTTCTACATGATTTTTTTGGGGTATTACTTATTGGCATTTCTACATGATTTTTTGTTTGGTATTACTTATTGGCATTTCTACATGATTTTTTTGGTATTACTTATTGGCATATCTACATGATTTTTTTGGTATTACTTATTGGCATTTCTACATGATTTTTTTTAGTATTACTTATTGGCATTTCTACATGATTCTTTTTGGTATTACTTATTGGCATATCTACATGATTTTTTGTTGGTATTACTTATTGGCATATCTACATGATTTTGTTTGGTATTACTTATTGGTATTTCTACATGATTTTTTTTTGGTATTACTTATTGGCATATCTACATTATTTTTTGGTATTACTTATTGGCATACCTACATGATTTTGTTTGGTATTACTTATTGACATTTCTACATGATTTTTTGTTTGGTATTACTTATTGGCATATCTACATGATTTTGTTTGGTATTACTTATTGGCATTTCTACATGATTTTTTGTTTGGTATTACTTATTGGCATTTCTACATGATTTTTTTTGGTATTACTTATTGGTATTTCTACATGATTTTTTTTGGTATTACTTATTGGCATATCTACATGATTATTTTTGGTATTACTTATTGGTATTTCTACATGATTTTTTGGGGTATTATTGGCATTTCTACATGATTCTTTTTGGTATTACTTATTGGCATATCTACATGATATTTTTTGTCATTACTTATTGGTATTTCTACACGATTTTTTGGGGGGTATTACTTATTGTCATTTCTACAAAGACAAATTTTATACTGTATGTGCTTCTAATAAATTTAAATATTGGATTAAAAAAATACAGCAGCTTGAATGCATCATTAAGAATGGTCACTTAAGTTGGTTACTGGCATGATTTGCTTTGTTTTTTAATTCTTAGAGAACTTGTGGTCACAGTCTTTGATCTGGTTGAGACAGTGCACTTGAAGTATAGCCTTAAATATTTCGAGTCTTATGAAAGACTTATATTTGACACATAGGTGTAGAAATGTTAGATTTGTTGAACTGTTTGCAAGATTTGAAAGATGTGGAACCAGTTCAGTTTTTTTTTCTTCTTTTTTAAATCAGAATTTTTTTTAATCTAACAAATGTTCTTGAATTGCATATAATTTCTGAGATTCATAAATGCAGGCCTCCCAGCTATATTTTTCAAAATGGGGATTTTATAGGGCATCAGGTCTCAAAAATATAGAAAACAATATAGGAACTTTATAGTGAAATCATTTAAAAAATATAGAGACAATGATGTATTAATATTATCAATGTAATATCACATTTTTAAATACTTGAACACAAATAGTAACCAATATTAATAAAATGATGCATTGAAATAATAAATTAAACATATGATCCATTACTGCTACTACCACATATACTCACGAGACGGGTTCAACTGCAAACAACATAGACCCTGATCTGCCATTGCATAATGCACCTGCTGAGCATGGTCTATCTTCTTTGTTCTACTGATTACTCCTAGCAAATGGCATAGACCCAGATCTGCCAGTGCATTATGTGATAGCAGATCTGGATCTATGCAGTTTGCAGTTGGACTTTAATTATAGATGAGTATATATGATATTTTTCTCTATTGTAATGAGTACAGCCATCATAATGAATCATTTTATGTCCTTTTGAGTACAGCCATCATAATGAATCATTTTATGTCCTTTTGAGTACAGCCATCATAATGAATCATTTTATGTCCTTTTGAGTACAGCCATCATAATGAATCATTTTATGTCCTTTTGAGTACAGCCATCATAATGAATCTTTTGATGTCCTTTTGAGTACAGCCATAGTAATGAATTATTTTATGTTCTTTTGAGTACAGCCATGATAATGAATCATTCTATGTCCTTTTAAGTACAGTCATCATGATTAATCATTTTATGTCCTTTTGAAGACAGCTATAATAATGAATCATTTTATGTCCTTTTTCGCCAATGTGAGAAAGTCATGAGGGATCCCACGTGAGTGTACTCACTGATACCATAGATGATGTCGTTATGTTTATGACATTATGAATGTCTGTGTTGTTTCTTGTGTTTTTAGTATTGAAAAGGAGACAGAAATGCAGACCTGTAAAAAGTAATCTTTGTTGACAACAAATATTTTTTGTTGAAAACTAAACTCTTTATGCTCTTTTTAATAACATACAATTTGTTAGAAAATTCTCTGTATTTCTTAAGCTGTATCCATACCAGTGATATGCTATCTTTCTTTTTCCAACATTATTTTATAGTGAAAAATGAGAGGAAAATATGTATAATTCATGATATGTGTTGATGTGGGCTTGAGAAATCCCACACTTGGAATTAAAATTTATCCCAAGCTCTTGCTCACCAATTCTGACCCACAGGTGGGATTTCCTTATTCCACACCAAGGCATGTGATAGATTCTGTTATTATCATATTCATCGTATGTATTAAATGCTTCCAGCTGCGAGTAGCTTAGACCTAAATCTGCTGTTGTATATTTTACTGGCAGATCAGAGTCTATGCTGCTTGTTGTTGCATTAAACACGGTAAATACAGTCTATTTGTCAATAGTAACTTCATTAAACACGGTAAATACAGTCTGTTTGTTATAGTAACTTCATTAAACACGGTAAATACAGTCTATTTGTTATAGTAACTTCATTACTTTCTATTTAAGGATGATCACTTGTGAAATGTTGGATTATTTAATTTTCTGAAAAATGGATATTTCTACATACCGTATATACTCGCGTATTATCTGGGTCCAAATGCAAACAGCATAGACCCTGATATGCCAGTGCATTATGTGACAGCATATCAGAGTCTGTGTTGTTTGTACTACTGATTAGTCCTTACAAACTGCATAGACCCAGGTCTGCCAGTGCATTATGTGACAGCATATCAGAGTCTGTGTTGTTTGTACTACTGATTAGTCCTTACAAACTGCATAGACCCAGGTCTGCCAGTGCATTAAGCGATGGCAGATCTGGGTCTATGCGGTTTGCAGTTCTGGCTTATGTGCAAGTATATACAATACTTATACAAACAATGCACAACCATAAGAAAGTGTGTACTTTGATGTGCATTTTCTAGTGCTACACTTGGTTAAATATTTATCCCCATTTATGGGTCATTAATATAAAGTATACAAAACAGTGCCCTGACACCAACAACTGTCCATAAAACAAGAACTGAATTAGTATTTAAAAAATGTGCACAGGGTACAGGTCAGCTTTCTCTTATCAAATACGTCAAGAAAGGTATATATCATATATAAGAGTACATTTTTTCACCATGACACAGTTATTAAACTGACATCATCGCTATTCCAGCACAGAAAGCATGCGAGTCTGATTTATGGCAGGTCCCAAGTCACTAATGATTTACCATGGTGTTACATACTATTCCTTGACTTTATCAGTTTCTTCAACAGAAAGGTTCTTACGATTATTAAAATTACATGTATATAACAACTTTTATTTTTTTGTTATTCAATAAGAGACAGAAGTTGCTCTCTTGCCATCTTATGTCCAAACTCTCCTGGAGTTCATCACCCTGATTTTTATTAGGTTCTTAATGACTTTTCCAAACCAAATTTTAATCTCATTCTTTGAAAAATATATATTCTGTCTTCAGTTAATATCAATTATCAGATTAATGATAATTGGATTAAATGCCACATAGACAAGATATATATTGTACACCATGGAGAACACTTATTGGTATTAATGTAGAACACTTTGTTATTTCTGAATTCATTCAACATCTCCATATACAGGACACCTGCTCATAATGGACAGCTATGAACCCCTTACATTTTCTTTTCTGTTGAACATCTATACGAAGGACAAGTGTTCATGAAGCACAACATTCTGTGGGCCGACAAGTGCCCTTTATAAACAAGTTTAACTGTATATTTTAATTATTCTTGTTATGTCATGATTTATATCATCAGGAGACAAGAAAGAAAAGTTAAATGCTCTATTTGTGCAAGTTTTAGTTACTTACCATATTTATTCTATGACAAGTACCCATTTTAAAAAAAAATTAACAAATAATTACTGAGGGTGTTTTTGTCTGATAATAAGCCTATCCCTAATTGTTGACAAATTTATTAGACTGGTCCCCTGTTCTTATGATGGGAGAAATACTAATTGTTGACAAATTTATTCGACTGATCGCCAGTTCTTATGATGGGAGATATACTGTAACTTCCACCCAAAATATTTTGGCAATTATAACTTCCTTCTTCCAATATTACATATATAGACAACCAACAATAAACTCAGTTTTACACTCAAATCATTATACCCATATGAACTAATTAATTCTATCTAAATTAGAGTGGTTACATTTCACTGTAACTCTATAACCCCAAATTTCAAGATAATTTGATAGGAATTGCATTCAATTAAAATATCTTGAGATAAAAAAATATATATAAAAAAGTGTGTACCTGGTACTTACAATCACAAACTTGAGAAATGGAATAATTACAAATTGCCTCTCAAGGACACAGGCCTCTACTCTTGTTAAAAGAACAATGTAATCTGCTCTCGATTAAAGTCTCAAAAACCGTTTTAAAAAAGCCACTAAGTCTGGGTTGGCCACTTTAAAAATATTATCATGATTGTAGCAGGAATTTTCACAGAGAACAAATTTTATTTATTGTAGTAAGCTTTAATTTTATCAAAATCAGGATTTTTTAAAAATGAATATAATGAAATGTGAGACACTCCTTCAAATGGATAATATTTGGAATCCTGTATTAACATGCACAGTAATATGGCTCAATGGAAAATAAGTTTCTTTAGATGCTTTGCAAAGAAGTATTGTATATACTTGCATATAAGTCAGATCCAACTGCAAACTGCATAGATCCGGCAGATCTGGATCTATGCAGTTTGTTTGGAAAAAATAATTACAACAAATAACATAGACCCTGGTCTGCTGGATCATTATGCGATAGCAGATCAAGGACTACGTTGTTTGCAGTTGGATTCATCTTATATGCAAGAGTTTACGGTAGTCAAACACTTGTCCAAATTAGTTTACTTAATGTTCTTTATAAAGCTGGAGTTAAATTTAGAATGTACTTCCCATATCTTGAAAATTATAAGTATCTTTAGTCTCTTAATTTTGAATTGAGTAATGGCAATGATTCTATTACATTTCAAAACTCATTTTCAACACTTTGACCATTCCAGCTTGAATTGAGTAATGGCTACGATTCTATTACATTTCAAAACTCATTTTCAACACTTTGACCGTTCCAGCTCGAATTGAGTAATGGCTACGATTCTATTACATTTCAAAAACTCATTTTCAACACTTTGACCATTAAACCTTGCTGCTACATATTTTATTCTTTTTGTAAAATCGGAAAAGAAGAAAATAAAAACCTGTATATTTTACTCCAGTTATGCAAGAAGTATTGGCAAATTTATTGTTAGCAATTGTAAAAGTATCATTGACTGTTTAAACATAACTGAGATACACCAAACCTGTATGGTGTATTTAGCCATGTGTAATGCACAGCAAACTGAGAACATATTAGAACTTGATTGACCATTGCTCTTATTTGATGGAAAGTCAAGGTCTAAACTTTTTTGCATTAAATAAGTCGAATTCAGCTGCAAATAACATAGACCCTGATCTTCTGTTGCATAATGCACCAGCAGATCAGGGTCTATGTTGTTTATTCTACTGATTATTCCTAATAAACTGCACAGACCCAGATCTGCGGGTGCCTTATGCAGTGGCAGATCTGGGTCTGTACAGTTTGCAGTTGGACCCAACTCGTATGAAAGTATATATATAGTAATAAGCAAAATGAACAGAGTTGACTCAAATCTGCTAGTGCCACACAGTGATGGTTGATCAGGATCTGTATTGTTTCCAGTTGGGTATTCAGGTAGTCCAGTGTAATCCGTACTTTCCTACCTTTTCGTATCACCTTTTGCTTGCCTCAAAAATGTAGCTTTCAATATCATGGATGGAGAGTGGAAATTTTGCATCTTACACCCAAATGGATCTTTGGACTTTCCCCTCCCCATGGTACAATGGCTGTTGTACCAGACTGGTATAAATAAGAGGTTTATGGAAATTCTGTAAGGTGTTTGTTAATTGCTTTCACATCTTTACAGGTACACGTATCAGTATTCAGTTTCTAGCCCATAGCATTGCACCACAGATTGGATAAAGCACTGCATTTAACCCTTTTGTATATCCCATTTAAGCCCCTTTGCCATGAGATGGATGGAATGGGTATTTGTCTAAGACCCTCTGACTGGACATAAGTGGAATGGGTATTTGTCTAAGACCCTTTGACTGGACATAAGTGGAATGGGTATTTGTCTAAAACCCTCTGAATTGACATAAGTGGAATGGGTATTTGTCTAAAACCCTCTGACTTGATATAAGAGGAATGGGTATTTGTCTAAGACCCTCTGACTGGACATAAGTGGAATGAGTATTTACTATATATTTTTGGTATATAGCTGAGTGTTAATTCTATTTGCCTTAGCAAGTGAATTCTCGTGCACCTTGAGTTCTGAGTCGGTTAGGGCACTGGTGCATTGGAGCTAGGCAATAGGTGCCATTACTCATGGCGTGGGTTTGTCTTGCATGGAACTTGTTCGAATACTGTACTGGTATATTATCCACATAATTGCAATTGTCTTGGACCCAGATCCATCACATAAATTGGACTCAGAAGGTCAGGATCTTTGCTGTTCATTCAGCTTATAAATGAAAGTGAACATCATAGACCATGATCTGCATTGTGCAATTGTACTCAATCAGTGTCACCAAGTTGACATTTTATCCACAGGTCTAATTATAATGTATCAAGCCTCTGTCATAGGTCAAACTTATGTCATTTCTTCTTATTGTGTGCCATTTGATTTGATAGTACCTGGTACATGAGAAAGAACGGCCTAGGGGGAAGATCTTGTCAGAAAAAAAATGCATTCTTGTGATCCACTTAGAGGAGACAAGCATGTACAGTTGTTATTGAATCTTCTTTGTCCATTTAACCTTTTGGTAAGACTTGGCCCAAAACATACAAGATGTATTACACTGCAGGATTACCTCACATATTTTGCAAAATAAATATTTATTTTTATCAGTATTTAAGGAATAAAATCTAAATCACTAAGGAAACTGGTGGAAGTAGCATAGGAAATCAATATATTTATCATTTCACTGTATTTTTCTGTAAATCATTCATCCACATTGCATTAGTTTCAAGTATCAGATACATTTTGAGAAAGAATTTGATTAACAGTTGCAGGAATTCTTAAGAATGGTCAGTTTAATGTTAATTTTGATAATGAAAACATCTGTACTTTGGTATTATGTGTCCACTTATCAACAACTGGGAAGAAAAGTATGTATAATGCAAAAAAATCTGTAGACGTGTGAAAAAAGACATTAAACTGATTGGAGGATGTAAAAATATAGATACATTATATATGTTTTGTTCATCAGATTCTGGAAAAAAGCATACCATCTATACTCACATACGTGGCAGATCAGGGTCTGTGTTGTTTGCAGTTGGCCCCAAATTATAGGCAAGTGTATACAGTAACTGTTGTAATGGGAGAGTTAACACTTTGCAGGTACATGTAGCTTTATACACATGTAATAAGGTGTAATTTTTACTCAAAGAAAAACTCAGCAAAGTATATAAAGAAAGCTATTATATTAGACACTTGGAAACAATTCCAGTTTCTAAGTACTAGCTTAAAATTTTCATTTTTTTTTTTTTTTAATCTCTAAAATATTTGGCTACTTATATGAAATTTCCCTTGGACAAAAATGATTTAAAACGTGTCCAGGCTAGCGGGGCTAGGGTTATCTCGAGATTAAAATTGCTTTGCCTAGGGAAATTTGTTGTAATGTGGACTGCTACACATCGGTGGACTAGGCACAGAGCATTTTCTGTTTCCTATTAAGGAAAACATTGTAGAACTTTGGTGCCAGTCTAGCTATGGGCAACTATTATTGTCAGATTCTGTCATAGTTATAACAAGACATGTTATCCAGATTGCACTACCAGTTGTTGTGAAAAGTGGCAAATTATCTTGTCAACATTCTTAATTACATTATGGTTTAAGTATAATCAGATGTGGGTTTATTTCATTATGTTATCAAGGTGTCTGTTTTAATAGTCAAGGATTAGATAATGACATTACATTTGTTCTGTTTACAAAAGGATATTTTTGTTTAACACATTACAATTCACAGTGCAAAGTGAAAATGAATCCCTTGTCATTTGCTATTTAAAATAAAATAACTATGTGAAGAAATTCTACTGTAAATACAATGTAAAATAAGATATATTTAAGGAAATGTAATTCAAAATAAACTGAAAACAATATAGACATTTTGGGTGAACAGATGCACAGTTTTTTTAAATTATTCTATCCATTGAAGAGTTATGATAAATAATTTCCCCCAAACAGTTGTCTTTTCTACCATTTATCCTAATACACGGTGGTTTGATTTAGATCTTTGAAACATATTACATGTATTTTTAGAATACTGTAACAATCAGATACATTATTTGTATGGCAGAACGTCCATATTTAATTTTTTATTTCCTTACAGAATTAGACAAAATTGGTATGACTTTTATTTCCATACAGTATTAGACAAAATTGGTATGACTTTTATTTCCATACAGAATTAGACGAAATTGGTATGACTTGTATTTCCATACAGAATTAGACAAAGTTGGCATGACTTATTTCCATACAGAATTAGACAAAATTGGTATGACTTTTATTTCCATACAGAATTAGACGAAATTGGTATGACTTTTATTTCCATACAGTATTAGACAAAATTGGTATGACTTGTATTTCCATACAGAATTAGAAAAAATTGGCATGACTTTTATTTCCATACAGAATTAGACAAAATTGGTATGACTTTTATTTCCATACAGTATTAGACAAAATTGGTATGACGTTTATTTCCATACAGAATTTTAGACAAAATTTATATAACTTTCAACAAAAACTTGAGCAATTAATAATTATCATCTTGACTAGGACCGCAATGTTACCAAAAATTTCTACACATGTACATGGTCAGGGCTGAGCAATTTTTTTTTTAACCACTAGTCCCACCTTACTTTTCACTGGTCCCAAAATTGTAATCACTTGCCGAGATTTGATGAGATGTATGTACTTAATCCATAGAAAAAACAAACGAAATAATATACAACATAATTATTTCTTAAAAGAATTTAATTTTTCAAAAACATTGGTTGTTATACATTTGGCTTCTTCAGGTTCATGTATATATGTTTTAGCTGATGGATTTGAAAAAATGTCCATGTATATGTCTGCCACCTGCACCAGCACTAAGCCAGCAGTTGATAGCTGTATCTGGGTTGAAGTCCTCAAGCTCTGGTCCATTTGCGGAAATGTTCATTAGCATTTGTAAATTCTTTTGGTTTAAGGAATTCCTTAAAGAAGTCTTGATTAAGTTCATTGAACTAAATCCTCATTCACACTCATCAGTGGATGGGCTTATAACAAAAATGATTTCTAATAGTTTGCATAATTGACTGAGACTAGGTGGAGTATTCACTAAGAGTGTTCCAAGAATTCTCTCTTAGTAGTGTCATATTTGACATTTTTTGCCATCATAGATTGTTGCTTATGTCTCTTTGGAGAAATAGCTACCGCACACTCAGTATCAGTCTTACGTTTTATCCCTCCACTTTCAAACAAATTTTCCTTCTCCGAAATCGCCGTTATTACCTTCCTTGCGAAAATAATTTAGCAAACTCATTTTATCCACAGAGTAACTATCAGCTTGCTTGACAACTACTTCTAAAGTGATCATAACATACATTTTCTCTTTTAAATACGAACAGAGACAGCTCATTAATTAGCGTAATTGTTTCGCTTCAAATGCAATATCGCACGTGGAAGTTAATCATCTGTATAATCGATTAAAAATTAAAGAATCATTACTGTCATTTAATCAGTTCATAAAAGAAACCAACACTGATGTCGGTAAAGTACCTTTCATTAATTTAATTACACTGACTCGCTGGATTAAAATCATAGTGAACCGCTCGTGATAATCTGGCTTGAGTAAACTCAATGCAACAAAGCCGCTTAAAACACTACGAATTGATCATACTGGCTTTCTTTTGTTTGACGTGTTTTGATTTGCTGATAATTTGGTCGCTTAGCCCAATATGCAGTCAAGCGGTAACAGGATGTAAATGTATACACGAAGAGGGGTAAAATCAAGTATTCAGTATGCCCAGAGGGCATGATTGGCCAAATAAAGGTAGATATAGTGATTAAAGCACGAAAATAAGGACTAGCCCGACTTTTTTAAAAAGCACTTGTCCCGGACTAGCGACTTGGAAAATTTTACTTGCCCGACTTCAAAAATGACTAGTCCGGGACGTCGGGCTATGGGATTTGCTCAGCCCTGATGGTAGACAAAAACTAAATTGATGCTGTTTAATAGATCCGATTAGAAACTCAACCTTTCCTCCTACCTGCATGTTAGACTTACAGCTGACAACTATTTATATGTATGCCACTACAATGTGCTTACCATACATCGCTCAACTTGCGATTGTTTCATCTGATCTAGTTCTTTTATGTAATACTATGGCATGGTTCAGTTTGTAGACATGTTGAATATCTGACAATTTAGGTAAAATAACTTAAGGATCATTGTGATAATTTTTGTTCTATAACATATATGTCCATTATGAAATTTTTTTTATAATGGAACCAGAGAAAACTGCCTGGACATGCATATTGGCTAACAAAAGACGTATCACATGCATGATCATTTACATGGTTACCAATTTTGTAAATGTTTACAGTCAGTAAACTAAACTAAGCCATTTACATATGTAAATGTTGCAGCCTTAATCTTGACTTGTATGAATCTGGATCCTACTGGTATTAAGAGTTGGGGATGAGGGTGACTTGTAAATCTGGACCCTACCAGTATTAGGAGTGGGGGATGATTTTGGCTTATGAATCTGGACCCTACTGGTATTAGGAGTTGGGGATAAGGGTAAGTCACTGGAATCTGGACCCAACCAGTATTATGAATGGGTGATAAGAGTGACTTCATGAATCAGGGTCCTACTGCTATTAGGAGTAGGGGATGAGTGTGACTTATGAATCAGGGCCCTACTGGTATTAGGAGTTGGGAATGAGAGTGACTTCATGAATCTGGGCCCTACTGGTATTAGGAGTTGGGAATGAGAGTGACTTCATGAATCTGGGCCCTACTGGTATTAGGAGTTGGGGATGAGGGTGACATATGAATCAGGGCCCTACTGGTATTAGGAGTTGGGAATGAGGGTGACTTATGAATCAGGGCCCTATTGGTATTAGTGGGTGGGATTAGGGTGACGTATCAATCTGAGCCTACTTGAATTAGGAGATGGGATGGGGGTGACTTATGAATCTTGACTCTACTGGTATTAGGAGATGGATGAGAATGACTTCTGAATCTGGACCCTACTGGTATTAGGAGATGGATGAGAATGACTTCTGAATCTGGACCCTACTGGTATTAGGAGATGGATGAGAATGACTTATGAATCTGGACCCTACTGGTATTAGGAGATGGATGAGAATGACTTATGAATCTGGACCCTACTGGTATTAGGAGAGAGGGATGAATGTGACTTATGAATCTGTGCACTACTAGTGTTGTTATGGTGGGATGAGGGTGAATTTTGAAACTCAACCTTACTGGTATTAGGAGAGGGGAATGAGGGTGACTTACGAATCTGGGCCTTACTGGTATGAGGAGAGGAGGATGAGAGCAATTTATGAAACTGGACCGTACTTGTATTAGGAGAGGAGGAAGAGGGTGACTTATGAATCTGAGCCCTACTGGTATTAGGAGAAGAGGATGAGAGCGACTTATGAAACTTCACCGTACTGGTATTAGGAGAGGAGGAAGAGCGTGACTTATGAATCTGGGCCTTACTGGTATTAGGAGATGGGGATGAGGGTAAGTTATGAATCTGGGCCCTACTGGTTTTAGGAGAGGGGGATGAGTGTGGCTTAAGAATCTAGGCCCTTCTGATATTAGATGGGGATGAGGGTGACTGAGCAATACTAGTATTAGTGGAGGAGGATGAGGGTGGGCACTACTGGTATTGGGAGAGGGGGATAAGGATGAATGAGCACTACTGGTATTAGGGGAGGAGGTTGAGGGTGACTGCAGCACTGCTGCTATTAGTGGAGGAGGTTGAATGTGACTGGACACTACTGGTATTAGGAGAGAGGTATGAGGGTGACAGTGTAATATAATATAGGATTTATGAGTAGTAGGTGCAAATAATGGCATGTATATTGTCCTCACACAATATGTTAATTCTCAATTTATCTATTTTAAATCTTACTAATATACATGCAGTCATGACTAGATGAATGGAGCTACTATGTAAATTCATTTGTCCTCCAACAGCAGCTTGTAGGCACCAATAATTTTCAAGTTATTGTCAAATGGCAATCTACATGTACATGACAATGTTTGTCTTTTACGACAAAATCTTATATTGTGAATTATTTTGTTGTTGTAGGGTATGTTACCAATTGTTGTAGATTTCATTGTCACTGTAAACCACAAACATAAGGACCCAGCAACCAAAAATCCATCATGATCATGTACAACTTAAGTGATGGATTGCAAAAAATATGAGAGGTATTGGGCAAATCAGAATAAATCAAAGTAATTCAAAACTTTGTTAAGTTTAGCATATTTATTATCATAATGTCAAATTTGAAAATTTAAGCATTATTTGCAGATTCCATGAAAGAATTGACAGACTTGATAAGTTTCAATAAAAAGAAGCAAATATCTCCCTGTTCAACATTAAGTCTGTGTTTTTCCACAGGGATTCAGGTAATAGTGGGAGGATTGACAGTGTAAGAGGAGGAGGGGACATGCATATGTGTAGAGAGGATAGACAGTGTAAGAGGAGGAGGGGCATGTATATGTGTAGGGAGGATTGACAGTGTAAGAGGAGGAGGGGACATGTATATGTGTAGGGAAGATTGACACTGGTTGAGGAGAGGGGGCATGTATATTTATTGGGAGGATTGACAGTGGTTGATGAGAGGGGGCATGCATATGTATAGGGAGGATTAATAGTGGTTGAAGAGAGGGGACATGTATATGTGTAGAAAGGATTGACAGTGGTTGAGGAGAGGGGGCATGTATATATGTAAAAAGGATTGACTGGTTGAGGAGAGGGGGCATTTATATATGTAGAAAGGATTGACAGTGGTTGAGGAGAGGGGACATGTATATATATTGGGAGGATTGATAGTGGTTGAAGAGAGGGGGCATGTATATTTATTGGGAGGATTGACAGTGGTTGAGGAGAGGGGGCATGAATATGTGTAGGGAGGATTGACAGTGGTTGAGGAGAGGGGGCATGTATATTTATTGGGAGGATAGACTGTGGTTGAGGAGAGGGGGCATGTATATTTATTGGGAGGATAGACTGGTTGAGGAGAGGGGGCATGTATATATATTGGGAGGATTGACAGTGGTTGAAGAGAGGGGGCATGTATATTTATTGGGAGGATTGACAGTGGTTGAGGAGAGGGGGCATGTATATTTATTGGGAGGATAGACTGTGGTTGAGGAGAGGGGGCATGTATATTTATTGGGAGGATAGACTGTGGTTGAGGAGAGGGGGCATGTATATTTATTGGGAGGATAGACTGTGGTTGAGGAGAGGGGGCATCTATATATATTGGGAGGATTGACAGTGGTTGAGGAGAGGGGGCATGTATATATATTGGGAGGATAGACTGTGGTTGAGGAGAGGGGGCATGTATATTTATTGGGAGGATAGACTGTGGTTGAGGAGAGGGGGCATGTATATTTATTGGGAGGATAGACTGTGGTTGAGGGGAGGGGGCATGTATATATATTGGGAGGATTGACAGTGGTTGAGGAGAGGGGGCATGTATATTTATTGGGAGGATAGACTGTGGTTGAGGAGAGGGGGCATGTATATTTATTGGGAGGATTGACAGTGGTTGAGGAGAGGGGGCATGTATATTTATTGGGAGGATAGACTGTGGTTGAGGAGAGGGGGCATGTATATTTATTGGGAGGATAGACTGTGGTTGAGGAGAGGGGGCATGTATATTTATTGGGAGGATAGACTGTGGTTGAGGAGAGTGGGGATGAATATGTCTAGGGAGGGTTGATAGTGGATGAGGAGGAGGGTCATGCATATGTGTTGGGAGGATTGACAGTGGATGTAGAGGAGAGGGCATGTATATGTATAGGGAGGATTGACAGTGGTTGAGGAAGAGGGGACATTTATATGTGTATATAAATATGTCATATTTATATACATATAGGTGTCTCCCACCCCTTCCACCATGAATTCTTAGTCATGACCTCAATCCTTGACTGTTATTCTGTCTTCAGGTGATGTTCTAAATGACCAGTCATGTAAACATATTATATAATGCATGAAAGCTCTAATGTAAGAGGGACACTTCCCATTTTAGTAATTTAAATACTGACAAAATAGTTGTTTTTTTATAAAACATGAAATCGGATACTCATGTAAATCACTGAATTCACTGTATATCTTAAGCCAAAAAAAAAAAATATGTGGTTTTGGTAACCTGACATACTCTATTTTAATGGTGCTGACCTTATGACTTTTTATTATGTACGCCAAACTTTTTATTATGTACGCCAACAAAAAATCAGTACTGACTGTGCCCCATTTTTCACATTTGAACTGGTAACTTTAAATTGGAATCTGTGACATGAGCTAACACAAGCTGGATAAAAAAAAGTAATAAAAATACAAAAAAATTAGTACTGACCTTCCTACCCTATTTTTCTTCACATCATTAACAGGATCCATACATATATTTTATTTTGACCTTATCGATAGAAAAAACATTATAGCTCTTTTCATGATTTTTAGAGGACTTCTCAGTTCTTTCTAGAGGTAGTTGTACCTTTCATTATAGAGACAAACTTTCTTTCTTAATTTAATGTGTGCTGCAGAATGGCGATAGGTATACATATATCATCATAACACTGTCCGAGTTCACCCAACATGTAATAAATCTTTATCACTGAATTATGGGCTTTATTGTGCATTTAGATAAAGAGTGAAGTTTGCTATCAAAGTAGTAATCCTTATTTGACAAGGAAAAGATGAGACTCTTTTGTATCCTTGACAGTAAAAAACAAAATTGTGTCTCACTAACTCATTACCTTTATTATTAAATGTCATTTATTAGCTGCCATGAATGGTCCTTACACAATTTATTCTGTAATCATATCATTGGTATAATCACTATTTAGTAAAATTCTATAATGATATTCTAATGTAAATTAATATATATATATAACCTGATATCCTGTCTTTACTTTATAGGAAAATAAAGTGCAGTAAACTTGAAAGTGTCCATCCACTCTTCGATATTACCCACCTAACCAACCCCTCCACCTGGCTGCCTTGGCATGTTTTTGGGAAAGGCACTTAACTCCCAATACCTTGGCATAATATAGCCAAATAAAGTGCTGAAAGTGCCATTAAAAACACCAACCAGCCACCCTACAACCCCCTGCCATCATATGGGGTAAAAAAGTAGTCCATAGTGGTAATGCAGACTATTTGATCAATACAGGTGTTGTGTATATGGTATCAAGGTAATTTATCAATAATCATGTAGTCCAAACAAACAAAGGGACAAGTAAAAACAGTTCTGAAGAATAGATGACACTTTTGAAGTGTTTTATAAGTGCAGTTTTCAAATTAAATTCCATTACGGGTGTCAGAAATATAACGCAAATGTACACTGTGTATCATCTTTTGTGTCTGACTAGATAAATGTACAGCAGCTCTTCAGACTTGAACATGTCTGACTAGATAAATGTACAGCAGCTCTTCAGACTTGAAGACGTCTGACTAGATAACTGTACAGCAGCTCTTCAAACATAAGATTTATATCCTGTTTTAAATTTCTTCTATTTCTTTATGGCATCAAAGTAGTTCTTCAGGTTGAAATGATAAAACAACTTTTCCTTTAATCTTTGGAGCAAGCATGTGATATTGCTAAACATTTCTGTTTATTAGCCATCTGCAATGGCAGATTAGTGCACCATAGTGATTGCTTTGGCATCTGTGTGAGTGTCTGTATGTCCACACCCTAGAAAAAGATCAATATTATTAAAGTTTGTTAGATTAAGTGAAGTTTTTTACTTTCTATATGAATAAATGGTGGGATTGACAAAAAGGTATCACATTTACTTGCACGTAAGTCAGATCCAATTGCAGACTTCACAGACCCTGATCTGCTTTCAAAAATGTGCTGGCAGATCTGGGTCTATGCAGTTTGTCAGGAGTAATCAGTGAAACACCAACGAAAGCCCTGATCTGCTGGGGCCACAATGTGATGGTAGATCATGGTCTATGTTGTTTGCAGTTGGACCTAACTTATAAGTGAGTATAAACAGCAGTATCTTGTTTTATATTTATTGTTTGTGATACAATTCTTAAAACCATTAAGAGTATGATCGTGAAACTTGAAAAAAAACCACAGGTCATTACATCAGTTTGGTTTTTGTGGGGTTTAATACCATTTTCAGCATATGATAGGCTATACATGGCAGCCAGTATATTTGGTGGAGGAAGAACCTGGGAAAAACCCCAGGAAGAACCACCAACCCACAGGAAGCTATTGGCAAGCTTTCTCACATACCCACATTAGTCAAGCCAAGACTCAGACTCATGTGGACAGAGGTGAGATGTGTGAGTGATATGTAAAGGCGAGTGCCTTAGACCACTCTGCCACACAGGGCCCCTCATTACATCAGAGTAATTGAGTACCAGTTGGTATCACAAGGAAATTATGCTGAAATAGTGCCAATAAAGCTTCTACCATATCATAGTCAGTAAATGAACTTATTCAAGTCTGTGGTACAGTAAACACCATTTCACTCTCTCCTGGGGAACTATGGTAATTCAGTTGGTAGAGCATAAGACTTGTAATCCATTAGGATCGTAGATTCAGTACCCACCCAGTCCAGCCCAGGTCAGCTGTCTTGGTGTGTCCTTGGGAAATGCACTTACCAGGTAGTTCCCATTTTCTTAGCATGATATGGTTTGGTTTGGTTTTATGGGTTTAATGCCATTTTTCAGCACATGATAGGCTATACATGGCAACCAGTATATCTGGTGGAGGAAGAACCCAGGAAAATCGTGGGAAGCCACTGGCAAGCTTTCTCACATAACCACATTGGCTGAACCCAAGACTCGAACACACCAGGACAGAGGTGAGATGGCAGTGATCGGTAAAGGCGAGCGCCTTAGACCACTCGGCCACCTAGGGCCCCCCCTTAGCATGATATAGCCAGTAATGTGTTAAAAGTGCTCTTATAAACCAAACAAACAAGCAAGCACTCTCTCCAAGAAGGCATTGAGTCAAAAATGACAACTTGCCAGAATGGACAATTCTTTCCATAGTTAGTAAAAAAGTAGTATCCATTTCATCCAATTTCTTTGATATTTGAAACATATAGAATTTAATTTTTAGCTGTACATTGTACAGGGTTGAATTTTATATGAAATTTGTACATTTTATACTGTCAAAACTATCTAGATTTATTAAACCTTTTATAAACCTCTATTCCTGGTGTAATGGAATACAGACATTAATGGTTAACAATAGGAAGCAGTATTGTTACCTATACTGGTCAAAGACCTAAAGAGTGTATGCAGTGACCTGTCCTCTAGCATCCAGCGTCCATCAGTTTTATGCTGAGGTCTAGTTGAGCCTAAATGACCTCCAGACATCTGTGATGGCCATCTGTGCAGCCATCCTGAAAATCTTGTTATTTCTACTACTCCTGAACAGATGGTCATATTGATCTGGGCTTTTCACTGAAAGGCTTGTGATATGTAGATGGTCCTAAATGAAAATAATGCTGATCTGAGATCCAACATGGCCACTATGGTGGCCATCTTGGTAATCTTGTTATTGCTACTTCTCCTGAATGGGTATGCTCATATTGACATGGGGTTTACATTTAAAGACTTCTTGTGACATGTAGCTGAACCTAGATGGAAATTGTGCTGATATGAGATGCAATATGGCTGCCATGTTGGCCATCATGAAAATCTTGTTATTACTACTTCTTCTGAACAGATGGTCATATGGACATGGCATTTACACTTAAAGACATATTTTATGTAGTTAGTCCTAAATGAAAATCCAACATGGCCACCATGGCAGCCATCTTGAAAATCATATTATTCTTACTTTTCCTAAATGGGCGATGATCCTGACATGGTGTTTTCACTAAAAGATATCTCAGGAGTAAATTGCAAAAATTAGAAATCTGCATGATTATAAGGGGGGGGGGGGGATTTTCTTTGAAATTGGCCTGTTTTGACCCATACAAATATCCCCAGAGTTATAATAATTGTCTGGAGGGTAGCAGTATTCTCTTTGGAGCCAGATAATTGTTAGGTTCATTATATTATTTAAGGAGTGTAACAAGTGTTTACAAAGGGAGAACTGCAGTATTGCTGTGTCCTGCAATATATTTTCTTTCTACTGTAGGTGAGATGGGCAACACAATATGGGGCAGCAGGTGTACTTCTCTATCAAGAAGGAGAAATAGATGGTCACTTTAAACACTACATACCAACTGTTTCTGCAGCAGATTTTACAGGTATGTGTATATGCTTTCATTTTTGTGCATTTTCTTTCTGCAGTAAGTTTACATACATATTACATACATAGGCTGTAACTGTTTTATCTCCCTCTGATTTTCAACCCATGTCCAGTACTCTTTTGGGGGGAGATGTCCAGTACTCTTTGGGGGGAGATGTCCAGTACTCTTTGGGGGGAGATGTCCAGTTTCATGTTAACTACTGGTTTATAAAAGAAAGATCTAGGTCTTATTTCATGTGTTGTCTTCTACTTGTCTATGGTTTATAGTATTGTGTTGTCTTCTACTTGTCTATGGTTTATAGTATTGTGTTGTCTTCTACTTGTCTATGGTTTGTAGTATTGTGTTGTCTTCTACTTGTCTATGGTTTGTAGTATTGTGTTGTCTTCTACTTGTCTATGGTTTGTAGTATTGTGTTGTCTTCTACTTGTCTATGGTTTATAGTATTGTGTTGTCCTCTACTTGTCTATGGTTTATAGTATTGTGTTGTCTTCTACTTGTCTATGGTTTATAGTATTGTGTTGTCTTCTACTTGTCTATGGTTTATAGTATTGTGTTGTCTTCTACTTGTCTATGGTTTATAGTATTGTGTTGTCCTCTACTTGTCTATGGTTTATAGTATTGTTGTCAGTGTCATTAGCAAGTCGAAGATTCTGCATTATATTTTTTTTAAAATCATATATTTTTACTTTGATATAATATTATTGGTAACCTAAAGTTTGTGTCCAGATGATTTCTATCATTCCTACTTTGGTAGAAGGCCATGTCATCGAGACACTATGATCCATAGAACCTTTGGTAGTTCATACATGTGACAGAACCAGGATTTCAAACCAGTAGATTTACAAATATTGATCAGTAGATTGGCTTCTAAACCAGTAGATTTTTATCGGCATACATTTTACTTGTTTTAAGGAAATTGAAAACAAAACAAGTGCATTTTTTGCCATAATATGTATTCTCTTCTTACTATAATAAAACAGCAAGTTTTGGATTCTGATGGAAAATGTTACAATAATAATTAATTAATACGAGTCAGTATATTGTCAATTAATGAAAAAGGAATAGTTGTTTATTTTATCGTTCACTGCAAAGATTTTTTTTATAAAATCCAATAGCATTTTTAGTTTCCTTCACAAGATCACTGTCTGGTGATTCAGTGATGACATTCATTTTGATTATTAAGCTTCACACTTAACAGGTTGTCAGTAGTTCTCTGGTCCAGATTTCGCCTTGAATTACTTTGTATTATGCGAAGAATGGAGAATGCCCTCTCTGTATCAGCATTAGAATGTTGTAATGATAGGACAACCATGCTCAGCCTGAAAAGAAGTTCCAACTTCAGTTTTCCTGCTGCTGGGTTTGTAAGGTTGCTGATTGCTTTCCAATACTCATCCAAGCTATGTTCATCCCAAGGAGGAAGTTCCTGACTTGGACTTATAAATTTAGATGTATTTTTGAACCTCATCCTCAACGCTCAAGAGCTTCTTTCTCTTCATGGCTCAGATCCAAAAATCTGTTGGCAAGTTTCACCACTTTAAATAAAAAATAAAGATTGATTTAGACTTGAAATAAACAATGCAAAATACATGATGTATTTATGCTTTTATGAATAATTTATCCCAACTTTAAATTTAATTATTTTGTAATATATTTTTAACTGATATAGTTTATCTAGGACTTGAACTTAATTTATGTGCATGAAAACTTCAAACAGTTTATGAAACACAAGATGCATACCTTTGAAAGAACTTAGTGCAAACTCAAGACCTTTATTATTCGTCTGCATACACTTAATGCAAACTCAGGACCTTTGTTATTCACCTGCATACACTTAATGCAAACTCAAGACCTTTGTTATTCGCCTGCATACACTTAATGCAAACTCAAGACCTTTGTTATTCGCCTGCATACACTTAATGCAAACTCAAGACCTTTGTTATTCGCCTGCATACACTTAATGCAAACTCAAGACCTTTATTATTCGCCTGCATACACTTAATGCAAACTCAAGACCTTTGTTATTCGCCTGCATACACCTAATGCAAACTCAAGACCTTTGTTATTCGCCTGCATACACCTAATGCAAACTCAGGACCTTTGTTATTCGCCTGCATACACTTAATGCAAACTCAGGACCTTTGTTATTCGCCTGCATACACTTAATGCAAACTCAAGACCTTTGTTATTCGCCTGCATACACTTAATGCAAACTCAGGACCTTTGCTACTCGCCTGCACATATTTAAACTCTGATATCCAAGCATTGTTGCATTTGTAATATTTCTTAGCCACTGCCAGTGGTTTCTTAGCATTGAGAGAAAGCACATTTTTTCTGCATTTTGACAGGAATTGAACAAATAATGTAAGAGCTGTTCTTAAATATTCCTCTTAAAACATCTTGAACAATACAATAATTAAACAAGACAAAAAATCAAAATACTTACTCTAGTGTGTCTGCCAAAATAATTTTTTATGGTCGGTCTCTCCATTTTATCTCCCCTCCACCAAAGGTTGGCCAATTTTTATCAAAGGCTCAGAAGACATCATGGACCACCTTTGACCCCATTATTGCTTATAACACCTCAAAAAAATGCCGCATTTGGCCCTAAACTCCCCAAATTACAACAATATAGTAATCAGTTGACAACTTCCTGTGTACACATGTTGGCTGTTCATTAACAATTCTAATCCTATTATTCTGCCATACATCATCACACCGGTCGTTATACAGTTGGAAACATTTCTGGTCCCCAGTAGACTGGTTCCAACTGGTTTCTCTGTGTTGATAGAATGAGTAAAAATACAGTGTTTGTTTTTTTTATATTCAATTTTTTAAAAATTCTTTTAATTTTCAAAAGCAGTTGATTTCAACTATAAAACAGTATCTGTAGTAGACGGCCTTTAGAACAGTATTTTTGGCCTACCGCCGGTAGAATCACATGTATGGTAGTTGTTTCTTATTCAGCATTCCCATTCATGTACTACATTACATAAATCTCATACAAAAACTGCTGCATGCATACATTTCTGAAGATGACTATGTGCATGTATGTACAGAAATCAAAGGGCATATACCTAACATAAATATAAAAGAAAAAATACTTTTTTTGCACACGTTTGCAAAGTTCACTCTATATGCATATGCAATTTGTGGTCATGATCAGCCAGCTGCTTCCCTCTAGTTTGCTAGACTACCTATCAAGTGGCATGTAGACCAAGATACTCTGCTGTGAATGCAACAACAATGCCCATTGGTTATTGAGTACATCATTATCCAATCGTATTTCTGTTCATTAACATGTTACATAGTATGGCTATATTATGCAGATGAGCATGTTGACTTCTTATTTTGTGTATGCAGATTGCTCACTACAGAACTAATTTTAAAAAGATTGTCTGCTCTGGTATATACTTGATTATAAGTCAAGCCAAACTGCAAACAACATAGACCCTGATCTGCTGTTTCATAATGCGCTGGCAGATCAGGATCTACATTGTTTGTTCTACTGATTACTACTAACAAACTGCATAGACCCAGGTCTACCAGTGCATTATGCGACAGCAGATCTGGGTGTTTGTAATAGGACTCGACTAAATAAGCGAGTATAGATGGTACTTAAAAGCATGATTATACATGTACATAGCAATGAGTCTGACATTGAGTAGAATCAAACTGCATACTGCACAGACCCAGATCTGTTGTTGCGCAATGTGCCAGCAGATCTAGGTCTATACAGTTTGTTAGGAGTAATCAGTAGAACAAACGACATGGACCCTGATCTGCCGTAGCATAATGCACTGGCAGATAAGGGTCTATGTTGTTTGCAGCTGGCCTCAACTTATAAGCAAGTATAGATGGTAATAAATTTGGAAACTACTGCCCAAACGAGTGAAGATAAACAGGACATATGAGATATTCTTGGTATACCATAAAATGGGAATGTATCAGGGTATCAGATGAATTGTTACATTTTATGGATTATCAAGATTATGGTCATGGTTAGAAATTAACAATGAAAGGAAAGGAAAAACATCTGACCTTAAGTCACTTTCTGTGTCACAAATTATACATGTATTACACGATGATTTATACATATTACACCATTGTTAACCACAGATTTGGTTTCCAAACCACTGTACCCTCTAATGTATCAATGTATTCTCAGTTTTTACCATTAGTGGGTGCATGTATCTCCAACTACAAAACAGTGGGAATGCTGGTTTCTTTTTGAGAAATATAGGATTATGGCTTGGTCTCTTATTATTGTAGTGGTAATAAAAAGCAGACACTTTATAATTTTGTACATGTTTGGCAGTTTTCTGATTGGAAATACTCAGATGAAACAGTTTTAGATCGAATTTTATAATAATCAGATGCGACAGTTTTTAATGGAATTTCGTGATCAAAATAATCAGATAAGTCAGTTTTTGATCGAATTTTATGAGTCAGTTTTTGATCAAATTTTGTGATAGAAATAATCAAATAAGACTGTTTTTGATCGAATTTTGTGATAGGAATAATAAAATAAGACATTATTTTATGGAATTTTGTTATCGAAATAATCAGATGAGACAGTTTTTGAGGGAATTTGTGATAGGAATAATTAAATGAGGCAGATTTTGAGGGAATTTTGTGTAGGGAAAGTATCCTTTAGTCTATTTGTCAAATCTCCAGGCAGTGTTTTTTTAACTTTCCTGTAACATCTTGTCTCTAGTTATAAGTCATGAGTTACTAGCTGAAATTAAGTCAGGAGGTGAATCAGTGTAAGCATGAAAAAAATCATAATTTTAAGTATACTATACTCCCTCATTATAATGCAGTTCATGGGAGCCATAGAGTATACTGCCTTATAATGAAGTACATGATACAGTAATCACTCATTATAATGCTGTCCATGGGAGCCATAGAGTATACTGCTTTATAATGAGACAGCCTTATAATGAAGTACATGATACAGTACTCCCTCATTATAATGCTGTCCATGGGAGCCATAGAGTATACTGCTTTATAATGAGACAGCCTTATAATGAAGTACATGATACAGTACTCCCTCATTATAATGCTGTCCATGGGAGCCATAGAGTATACTGCTTTATAATGAGACTGCCTTATAATGAAGTACATGATATAGTACTCACTCATTACAGTACATCCATGGGAGACATGGAGTATACTGCCAGATAGTGACAGAGTTGCACATTGAGCACGGACTTGTGGGTTTCCTGCAATTTTTTGTCCAGTGTCCCCCAAATTTTAACCCTGGGCGTGTTTTTTCATCAGAAAAAAAAATAATAGAAAAATACGCCTACAACTTTTCATTAGTGGTCCACCCATGTCTCTGTTGGCACTGGCAATAGCTGTAAGATGGCAATGAATATCTATTTTAAAGCTGTGCATCTGGCAATGAAAACATTCAAGGTTTGTGGTAGTCTTCTGAATTGCAGTGTAAAGTGTTTGATGGCCGTTAGTGTAACGTATTTTCGAGGTTAAAGTCACCCCTGTAGTGAAGAAGATTTAATTTATTTTGAGATTGAAATCATGACAAAAGAGACTTTAGTAACTAAAGTTATGCAAATACACAAGTTGTCATTTAATTAATGATTTGTTTGGAAAGAAAAGAAATTTAGAAAAAATAGGTATTTATTATAATAAATGCTGGTAGATAATTAGTGTACACTGAAGTTAAATGAGAGCAAGATCCAGAATGGAAAATTCCATGGTGCTGCTCATTTCAGGATAGCCAGATTTTCAAACATGTTTATGTTTTCATGATAAAACTTGTATTCCAATAGTGTAAGTGTCAAAGGAAAATAGTTCTATGCAGACCACAAAGTTAAGGTGTCAAAACTGTCAAAGCAAATAAGATTATCTCATTTTTATAGCACTAATAGTGTATTATGTACTATTACTTTACTTTGTCCCTCTAAAATGTTGTGTCTCCCCCTACATTGGAGGGTGGGGAACACAGTGTCCTCTGCCCTTATGATCCTATGTACAACACTGTAGTGAGACTCCCTTATAATGAAGTATTGTACAGGACTTTATAATGAAGTGCCTTATAATGAGGGAGTGTTGTTTGTGTACCCTTAGTCATAATTTAATAGATATGTAGCACATTTGGGTAGTGGTTAAATTTCAATAGCGCCAAATTGCAGTTATATCCAATAGAAATCATATGCAAGCAGTGATTCAAATTCTGTATGCTAAAGACTTGGATCGGCAATAATTCATACACACAGCTAAGGTAAATGAGTTACTAATGTCAGCGATCCCAGTGGTAAATCAACAGACTGTAACAGTTCAAGTGCATTGCATTGTAATTTACTTTAATAAAAGTGTGGAACAGACTGGAAAAGAGACTTTATTAAGAATCGTGAATAATTACCATATGTAAGAATTGATTGAAATCTGGCAAATAAACTTATACATGTATAGAATTTAAATTCATGAAGGCTATATGTTCTTATTCTTGATATATACTAAATATCAACAGTGACATTACACACCAATTCACCATATGATGGGACCATTTGAATCATGAACAATTTTACCCCATTCAGTGTCAGAATATCATCTAGAATGATTAATTAGAAATACACCTGGCTTGAGATGATATGTTTATGGAATAATATGTTATTTTCCAAACTCTGATAGATATAGTACTTACAGCAAAAAAATTCTACATTAGGTACTGTATATACTCATGTATAAGTGGAATCCAACTGCAAACTGTATAGACCCAGATCTGCCATTGCATAATGTGCCAGTAGATCTTGGTCTGTGCAGTTTATTAGGAATAATCAGTAGAACAAATGACATGCACACTGATTTGCTGGCACATGATGCAACAGCAGGTCAGAGTGTATGTTGTTTGAAGTTGGACCTGATTTATAAGCAAGTACATACGGTATTTAAATCCATTGTTTGTTTCAACCACAAAA
Source organism: Margaritifera margaritifera (assembly GCA_029931535.1). Classification (NCBI taxonomy): domain Eukaryota; kingdom Metazoa; phylum Mollusca; class Bivalvia; order Unionida; family Margaritiferidae; genus Margaritifera; species Margaritifera margaritifera. The sequence goes on from JAQPZY010001538.1 coordinate 2,202,699, forward strand.
TCCACACACAAATTGGTATCCCATTCAACCACAAAATCCACACACAAATTGGTAAATTAAAGTGAATTTACACTATTTCAACCACAAAATCAACACACAAATTGGTACCCCACAAATAAAAGTGAATTTACGCTATTTCAACCACAAAATCCACACACAAATTGGTACCCCATAAATAAGAGTGAATTTACACTATTTTGTCTCCACAGTCATATTGAGATTCAGTTAATTTGACCTGCCTTTTTGAAGAGTGTCTTTTTCATCACTGATCAGTAGTGATGTATTATGAACCATACAATATGGCTGAATTAAAAATATTCCCAGTAATAACCAGGTGTTGCAAAGAGAAGACATACAATGGTACCTTATTATAAGGTGTCTCAATAGAGCACATCTCGCATATAACACAGGTATTATCATGGATTCCATAATTGGGATTTACAAAGAAAATCATGTAAGGAGTGTACATGCATATTTCTCACCCAGTATAACATGAATGATGTACATCAAATCTGTACTATTGTTTCTCACCCAGTATAACATGAATGATGTACATCAAATCTGTACTATTGTTTCTCACCCAGTATAACATGAATGATGTACATCAAATCTGTACTATTGTTTCTCACCCAATATAACATGAATGATGTACATCAAATCTGTACTATTGTTTCTCACCCAATATAACATGAATGATGTACATCAAATCTGTACTATTGTTTCTCACCCAATATAACACGAATGATGTACATTAAATCTGTGCTATTGTTTCTCACTAAATATAACACGAATGATGTACATTAAATCTGTACTATTGTTTGTCATCCAATATAAAACGAATGATGTACATTAAATCTGTACTATTGTTTCTCACCCAGTATAACACGAATGATGTACATTAAATCTGTGCTATTGTGTCATCAGTGTACATCGTCATTTTGTGTACTTTTGAGGCATACATGTTAGTTTCTAAGATTCTAAATAAATCTATACCCGTACTAAATTTTTAATTTTAAGCTAATTTGATTAAAAATTCCATACAAGTCTCTTGAATATCCATTTTATGTAAAAAAAAAAATTTAAAGACTTGAATTAAGTTGGTCATTTTCAACTTAGCATGAAAACAAACAAACAACATGATCTACTGAGAGTTTTCATAAATTGTGGATGAGATGTGCAGTATGTCAGGGAAAGCCTGTCCATGGAGATGGTATTCAACTGACCTTTTCATGTTTAATGTTTTGAAGAAGAAAATGTGAAAGCATTTCCTATTTCTTATGTCATTAAAGTTCTTTCACATTATGTAAGTTTCAAAAGCTGTTATATTTCAGTTTTATGCTTAGCTTAAAATCCAAATGGAATTTTTATGGATTATTGTCAAATAACATTAAGTTGGCTTCAAATGGACCATGTTTTATTGCTACCTTGAAAGGGGAATTGTATCATTTGAACCTTTAGTAATAGGAAATCTTAATAGGTGCAATTTGAGTAGGTTTGTGTACTTAGAAAAGTGATAAAGTAAAACATGATAATCTGTATTTTTATTTCAGTGAAACAAAAGATGTAATTTAACCAGTTGGTTACACCCAATCCATATTGTTTAACATAATTTGCACATGACCGCCAGAGTAAAACATAGTCTGAGCATAAAAATTGAAATAATGCTTGTCCCTCACTACAAAGCCCCTCAGTATACTGTTGTCCCTATCATAACATGAGTATGGTCATATGTTCCATTTAATTTTTATGAACCTTGTTTTATCATTGCTACTTAAATTATTTCACTTAATTTTAGTTCTTGGCTGATAAGAACCAATTTTAATGCCAGTTCACGTCATTAAATACTCACTTTTCATTTTTCTATGCACAATTATGACAGTATTGTTGGAACATCTCTCAGTATAAGGCTGTCTATCAACACCCTTCAGTATAAGGCTGTCTATCAACATCCCTCAGTATAAGGCTATCTATCAACATCCCTCAGTATATAAGACTGTCTATCAACATCCTTCAGTATAAAACTGTCTATCAACACCCTTCAGTATAAGGCTGTCTATCAACATCCCTCAGTATAAGGCTGTCTATCAACATCCTTCAGTATAAGGCTATCTTTCAACATCCTTCAGTATAAGGCTGTCTATCAATATTCTTCAGCATATGGCTGTCTATCAATATTCTTCAGTATAAGGCTGTCTATCAACATCCTTCAGTATAAGGCTGTCTATCAATATTCTTCAGTATAAGGCTGTCTATCAATATTCTTCAGTATAAGGCTATCTATCAACATCCCTCAATATAAAACTGTCTATCAACATCCCTCAGTATAAGGCTGTCTATCAATATTCTTCAGTATATGGCTGTCTATCAATATTCTTCAGTATAAGGCTGTCTATCAATATTCTTCAGTATGAGGCTGTCTATCAATATTTTTCAGTATAAGGCTGTCTATCAATATTCTTCAGTATGAGGCTGTCTATCAATATTCTTCAGTATAAGGCTGTCTATCAATATTCTTCAGTATAAGGCTATCTATCAACATCCCTCAATATAAGGCTATCTTTCAACATCCCTCAGTATAAGGCTATCTTTCAACATCCCTCAGTATATGGCTATCTTTCAACATCCCTCAGTATATGGCTGCATCACAACATCCCTCAGTATAAAACTGTCTATCAACATTCCTCAGTATAAGGCTATCTTTCAACATCCCTCAGTATATGGCTGCATCACAACATCCCTCAGTATAAAACTGTCTATCAACATCCCTCAGTATAAGGCTGTCTATCAACATCCTTCAGTATAAGGCTATCTTTAAACATCCCTCAGTATAAGGCTGTCTATCAACATCCCTCAGTATAAGGCTGCATCACAACATCCCTCAGTTTAAAACTGTCTTTCAACATCCTTCAGTATAAGGCTGTATATCAACAGCCCTCAGTATAAGGCTATCTACCAACATCCCTCAGTATAAGACTGTCTATCAACATCCCTCAGTATAAAACTGTCTATCAACATCCCTCAGTATAAGGCTGTCTATCAATATCCTTCAGTATAAGGCTATCTATCAATATCCTTCAGTAACAGGCTGTCTATCAATATCCTTCAGTATAGGGCTGTCTATCAATATCCTTCAGTATAAGGCTGTCTATCAATATCCTTCAGTATAGGGCTGTCTATCAATATCCTTCAGTATAAGGCTGTCTATCAACATCCTTCAGTATAAGGCTGTCTATCAATATCCTTCAGTATAAGGCTGTCTATCAATATCCTTCAGTATAAAACTGTCTATCAACATCCCTCAGTATAAGGCTGCTTCACAACATGTTTTTCAGATTTGTTCAAATGATGCAGATGTGCCATCCATTGTGGCTGCCATCACTAAAAATTAAAAAAAACTTCAAATGACTTCTTTTCATGAACCGTTTTACAGAATTTGACCATATTTTACAGTAATCATCCTAGCATGAGGGTCTTTCAGATTTTTACAAATGATTCCAATCCTACATTAGATATGGCCTGTGTTACTAAAAATAGAAAAAAAAATTAAATGACTTTTCAAAAACCACTTAACAGAATTTGACCAAAGTAAATAGAAATCATCTTTGCATGGATGGACTTTAAATTTTGTACAAACAATTCATATCTGACATCAAATATGGCTACTGTTACTAAAAATAAAGATATCTGAACCTTTAAACAACATCTCAACACAATAGAATTTGAGCAAAGTTGACAGAAAGCATTCTTGTATGAAAGGCTTTCAGACTGGTACAAATAATGCTGATCAACCTTCAAATATCGCCACTATTACTGTAAAAAGAACCACACAAACTTTAAATCACTTCTTTTAAAAAAGTGCTCAACAGAATTTGACAAAATTTGATTAAAAAGCATCCTGGCTTGAAGAAATTTCAATTTTTCTTACAAATAATGCCCATCTGTCACCAAATATAGCTGCCATTGCTGACAATAAAAAACTTTAAACAACTTCTCTCAAATCCCTTAATAGAATTCAACGAGATTTAACAGCATCTTTGCATGAAGTGCATTCAGTTTTGTAAAAATAATGCCAATCCACATTCAGATGTGGCCACTGTTACTAAAAGAAGAAAAACCTTTAAACTACTTCTTTTGAAAGAGTATGCAACAGAATTTGATTGAAATTTTATTTAAAGCATACTCGCATAAAGAGCTTTCAGGTTTGTATAAGTGATGCCAATCTGCCTTCAAATTTCTGTGCCATTACAGAAAATTTGAAAAAAAATCAAGGAGCTTTATCTCAGAAAGCTGCTCAAAGACTTTGACCAATTTTGATAGAAAACAATCAGGCATAAAGACATTTCAATTCTGGAAAAATGATGTTGATGTACCATTAAATATGGATTCAGATACAAAATTAGTAAACCTTGAAAGATTTGTTTCTGTAACATATGCAGTCAGCAGCACTGGAAGAAATGTATGCAGAAAACATTCTTCTGACCCAGATTTTTTGGCCAACTGCCCTTACTTTGGCTGTTAGGCAGATGTCATCCAGTTCAGTAATTTCATGCCCACTTGGGTCTCTTGTTTGATTGTGGAGCCTGGTTTTATTTCATGAATCTCAATCTTCTGTCATGACAGGTTGTATCACCATTTTTGCAGATTCAGCAGATTTCTTGCATAATTTAATTTTGCCAACCTGAGATTTAACTATTAAGTTGGGTTTGAAATTTTCAATCAAATCTTAATAGACATTGTTGGTTTGACTAACTTCATGCTTATCAAATCTTAATTGACATTGTTGGTTTGACTAACTTCATGCTTATCAAATCTTAATAGACATTGTTGACTTGACTAACTTCATGCTTATCAAAGCTGTGTCTGGCTGTCTTGATCACATAGGTGTGTTTTGAAGATGAAAAATTTGAACTCTAATATTTGTACATTGTAATATATGCAAGGAGTCAAAGCTTTAGTAAATCATTGAGTGAAATATTAAATATAGTCAGAGAGATTTTATTACGTGATCAAGTTTTGTGTCATCATCGCAAACCACAGGAGACAATCCGCAATGCTCCTTTATCACCGGTGTCTGCCTGCATGGAGATTTCCTCATTTCACATGGATATGCATAAACCTGCTTAACCAATCATTGCAAGCGCGAGTAAAATCTTCTCGCCATTGTAACCCAGCATGACTTTTCATGCAGTTTGAATGAGCCAATCAGAGTTTCTCTTTTAAACACAATCAATAAAACAGGCATTTTCATTTATATGTTGGAGATTGTTACATTGTTTTGTTGATGACATATTTTTGTTTAGGCAAATTCAAGAAAAATTATGAAATCTCCAAACAGGCAGCTACAGGTGATAAAGGAGCACAGTGAATTGTCTCCCATGGCTTGCGACGATGGTTTTGTGTGAGTGAGTAACATACGAATTCAGCAAGATAATGTCAGACAGTTACAATTTGATCATTTAGCTCAAATACCACAGGATTGAAAACTGTTTAAGTGGTCTGGTATTTGTCTGTTATGCTCTTGGAGTGGTCTGGTATTTGTCTGGTATGCTCTTGGAGTGGTCTGGTATTTAATTCTATCTAGCTTGTAGGTATTTCCTTCTGTATTGGTCCACATAACACTTATTTTTGCTATTTTGGATAAAAAAAAAAAAAAATGCAGGCAGGTGAACTTACAGTTTAAAACCTTTCAACAGATGATATAGACATTAAATTGATTTATGGCGTGAGTTTGTGAACTGATTTGATAACAAATTTTGTAATCCTGAGGAGCTTCAGATTTAATCGGGGCTTTTTATGTTCCAAGTTAAAATTAGTTTTTCCATTCTTCTAAGGTATGAAATTGTTTACAGGGACAGACTTTCACTGGTGGGAAAGTTTATATGAGATCTTATCTGATCTTTTATTGTTGCTATACAATCCTTGTGTACATAAAAGTCTGACAGCTTGAACCCCCAAGAAAAGGTTGTTTTGAGATGGCATCGATAAGACATGGGGAGTCTTTGGAAACTTATCTCATGTAAAGTCAAGCAGCATTGTAATACCCATACATATTGTATATTTTGGAAATAATATGTCAAGTCTATTTTCTGGTCTTTTTTTGGATTTCATTGTTGTATGTAACTGCTAAGTACATATTTAATATTTACCTGATCACTCTAACTTGGTATCTAACCACTTTTCTTTCTAATATTACTCAAGTTATACTGGTAATCAATATTTTGCAACTTGAAAAAAAACCCAACTAATAATTCAAACATCAACAGACAATATCAGTATAATTAACTGTTTCTAGCATTTCTTTTTATGATTTGACTTGATTTTTTTTTTTCTTTTTTTTTTTTGAGAAAATTTTGCATATTTGTTTAATTAACCCAATATAGATTAAAAGACCTGTTTTAGCATGAGTACTGTTTTACCAACATATATACCATGCTGTATTGTGTCATTAGACTTTCACAGATTTGAAAACAAAACTTTAACAAAAAGTGAATACATACAATGCCAACATTATCACCACCACCGTGTTGGCAAGAAAAAAAAATCGAGTACATTTGTAATTGGAAGCATTAGATATAAAGAATAGTTTGTAATTTGCAAGATTTGTTTTTAGAAAAAGGACTAACCCATATCAAATATTGAATTTAATGACTAAACATAGTTTAAAAGAAAATATGGTAAGTTTCTATTTACCTCTACTGTACTAGTGGTCTGGCCATACAAGTGGCATTGCTTTCATCATCAAGGCAAGTTCACTTCTTCAGTAAGAAATTTATTCAGTTAAAGAACTATATTACATAAGAATTTTCCATTTTTATATAAAAATACCTTTTAATGGTTAGATTTTACAGACAGAAAATGTGAAGATTTTGTTCAAAAATGGGGATTTTAATTTTGGCTACTTATCTTTTAGTGAATACAGATCTAGAAAAAGTAATAAATTTTAACATTACATGTACATGTATTTATTTTTGTGATCTTGCTTTGAGACCACCTAAATTGTAAAAATTTCTCCACCCCATACAAATTATACTTGTACAGTATTTACTGCTTTTTCTGCATAGTTTATATTAATTTCCCTCAGCTGTTAGACAGATTGCCCATACAGACTTGCCATTGTTGGGCCTGTTTGTCGGTCAGTCAGTCAGAAACTGGTCAGGCAGTGTGAGCAAGTTGACCTGTATGTCTTTCTCTCTACACTTTGGACATGACCCCTGCATCAGATATTTGGTGCAGACTATCAGTTGTTTTCCTTTGATGTGTTACTTTTGAGGAATGAGATTAGAGCAGGTATTAATCTCCTGATCATGGTGAGTCTAATTTGTAAATTTCAATCCACAACATCACACTTCCATGTCAGTGCTTTCTCCACATGATTTACGGGCTCTTTCAACATCTAAATTACTTCCATTAGAAGATACATTGCCATTTTCTTTTTCAACAAGGTGAAATCTGGAACAAATTATACTTCAAAAGCAGACCATAATGAATGTTCTTAAATTGTGTCTCATTATAGTGCTTGGACACTATTGCTAACTTCATGGATAATTCATGGATAACAAATGTGGTTTCAGGCAGAACAATCATCTACTTAAAAATAAGAGTCGCATATATCTGCCATATCTCACAGTGTGAAGATAAAATCTCACAGAATTTCAGATCATCTTGCACTGTGACCACTTCAGTTGAATTTTTCACAAAATAATTTTCTTATTCTAAGACTTTTTCCAGGTGATATTGTGAACCAGAAGATCATAAATTGCAAGTGCTTTCATAATAAGTTGCATGTTTGAGTAAACCAGTAGATGGATTATAATTACATAATGATGAGTCATTTTAGTATAGTGTATATTCTACACAATCTGTTACTTATTAATGTATATTAAAAGTAAACCCACAGGACAATTAGTTTTCATTTGGGTGACTGCTGGGAAAAATCAGATCTCACAGAATTTATTCAAATCTCACTTAATATTTTGTTAAATCTCATTCTGGTACTCAGAAAGATAGGAGGTGGATTTCCCTATATATTGAAAACTGGGGACTATTTAATCCTGCCAAACTGGGGACTATTTAATCCTACCAAACAGTACATTCTTGCCAAAAATCATGCATTTGTATTAGATATGTTTGCTGAAAGATTTTTCCTGCACCATTTGAGGTAGAGCTTTTAAACCATGGGATATAATTTTGGGTGATTTAAAGAGGTACCATATATACTCACTTATAAGATGGATCCAACTGCAAACTGCACAGATCCAAATCTCCCATCGCATAATGCACTAGTAGATCTGGGTCTGTGCAGTTTGTTATGACGAATCAATAGAATAAACAACATAGACCCTGATCTGTTGGCTCATTATGCAAGAGCAGATCTGGGTCTATGTTGTTTGCAGTTGGACCTGACTTATAAGCAATTACACATTAGTTTTAGAAATGTAATCTACCTTTTGAGAGATAAAAAGATGATGGTGGTTACAAGGATCAGGAAGAAGGAACTATGACAGTGCAGTCCTGGATATATATATAGTGTAAGAGGGAACAAACTGCTAAATAAAGACTGCAACAATCTGACTTATGGAAGATAAGTTATGAAGTACTGGGCATCTCTTTACTGAATATCAAACCAAGAGATAGGAACAGCTTTGTATGTTGAAATGTTGATTAGAGAAGGCTAGTTAAGGGAAATTATAAAAAAATATGTGGGAAATGAGCAAATGGAAAAAGATAACGCAGTTGAAAGACAGGTACTGTATTTAACAATGAATAATAACAAGTCCAGCTGTGAACAGAAATGACCCAGATCTGCCAGTGAATAATGCCGTGATATGATATTCAATGAATAATGCCAGGATGATATGATATTCAGTGAATAATGCCATGATATGATATTCAATGAATAATGCCATGATATGATATTCAGTGAATAATGCCATGATGATATGATATTCAGTGAATAATGCCATGATATGATATTTCAGTGAATAATGTCATGATGATATGATATTCAGTGAATAATGCCATGATATGATATTCAGTGAATAATGCCATGATGATATGATATTCAATGAATAATGCCATGATATGATATTCAGTGAATAATGCCATGATGATATGATATTCAGTGAATAATGCCATGATATGATATTCAATGAATAATGCCATGATGATATGATATTCAGTGAATAATGCCATGATGATATGATATTCACTTGTGAAAGGATACAAAGAACAAAGTACATCATGTGATGGTAGAGTTAGGTCTTTGTTGTTTGCTGTTAGATTCATTATAACATACCTGCCATATTCCCAGGCAGTGTTGGGGGGTTTTGGGGACTCAAAAAGTGTTTTGAGGTCATGATTGGGGGGGGGGGGTCAGTGCACATGACCTAAAAAAGAGACGTTGTCCAATTGAGAATAAGTTATCTTTTCATATAAGCCTATATAAAATTAATAAAAATTCAAATTTGATACAAAAAATGAAAACATAACATGTTTTCTTTGAAGCATTTACTATACTTACAAACCAAAAATAGTTGGTAGACTTAACATTGTCCAATATCATCACCATACACGTGCAAACATGTGCCCACACTCACATAAACACAACCACAGACATTAAATATAAAACATATACCAAGTTTCTGTCTTTAAAATTCATTGAACAATGGAATATTTTCTTAATTAGGTGCAGTCTTTGCAGCTGTCAATAGTTCAGTTGGGGGGGGTTGAAGGTTATACAAATGTCATTTGTATTCATCTTGGCACTCATTTGAGATTGGATGGTACTATTGTTGAGACTTCCCGGAAGATCTTGTTGACTTTTTCTCAGCATAGAAAATGATCTCTCTGCATCTGCATTGCTGTGAGGGAGTGGCATACATGCTGGGTGGTGTTGCTATGTCATACATTCCAGAATGACTGATGTTGATAGGGTGTTTGCAATGTGGGCAAAAAATAACATACTCCCCATGTCACAAAGTCAAACTCCATATAGGAATTCTGAAATTACTTTTTGCTGGGCATTGCTTGTTTTGCAAATGTCTCTTCTTTTCCTAAACCACAGCTTCATTTCTAGACTTTGCCTTAAAATATGAACCACACTTGTACACTATTCTGACTTCCGAAATAATCGTGTTTTGCATTTAATATACGAAGTAAAATCCAACTTCAAAGAAATGTTGCCTCTGATCAAAAACTTGTCAGTAATCTTTAATAATGATGGCTTAAACATTCTCATTCAAGGCAATGATGTGTAGTAACTTTTGTTCTTCGACACACATCTCTATGATTATACCTATAACTCAAACATTGTACCTAACTCAAATAAATTAGGTTGTTCCACTTAGTGTACTTTACCTATGCAAATTATCCTAATGGGCTCTCCCATAGCAGTGTTCAAAGGACTTGACACAGCATCATCTTAACTCCTCTAAGTCAATTACATAATCTGTGAAATGGTGGTTGCATATCGACTTACCTTTGAATTGACTCCAGGATAATCAGCTGTATAAACTGCCCCCTTGGATAGTCTTACATGGGCTGTAAGCAGGACTGTTTAGTGTTTATACAGACTACATGCTTCAGACATGTATAGTGGTGGTCAAAAAATGTATCTTCTCCCCCCCAACCCCCACCTCACCCCCACCCCTCAATTATTCAAAATCATGTTTTTCTAAACACGACCATGTCGGGGGGTTTGGGAGTCAAATATGTTTTTTGCATGACACATCATGTTGGGGCTGGTATGTTAAAAATGAGCAGATATGGTAGCTGTTGATGAGTGTTATTAATTTGTGAGCTTGGAGTGTAGTTATACATATTACTGCAGGTCCATTATTTCACTAACATCCATTTAGAATGTTTTAGTTTCTTTCAGCTTATGTCTACAAAGTTTGCTGATTTGTTTGTTTAATTTTTTATTTTCAGCAACAGGTGATAATGTGTATCCAGCAATACCATTGCAGACTGTGTCATTGGAAACGGCCAACATAATACTAAGCAAAATCCATTCAAGAAATCTTCCAAAGGCTTGGAGACAGTTGATAAATGTCACTTCTACAGATTTCAGTCAGCAAGGTATTTGATTTATAAAACATGCTTAATTAATCCAACATAGTTGCATTTTGTGATCAGTTTCAGGACAGATTATTTAAACTATGTAAAATGTCTTACTCTTCAATTGATTGAGGTGCTCCTTTGTCAGCAAACCTATAACAGAGTGATAACAGATTGAGAGTGAGGCATCATCAACCTGTAACAGAGTGATAACAGATTGAGAGAGAGGCATCATCAACCTATAACAGAGTGATAACAGATTTAGAGCGAGGCATCATCAACCTATAACAGAGTGATAACAGATTGAGAGTGAGGCATCATCAACCTATAACAGACTGATAACAGATTGAGAGCAAGGCATCATCAACCTGTAACAGACTGATAACAGATTGAGAGCGAGGCATCATCAACCTATAACAGAGTGATAACAGATTGAGAGCGAGGCATCATCAACCTATAACAGAGTGATAACAGATTGAGAGCGAGGCATCATCAACCTATAACAGACTGATAACAGATTGAGAGCGAGGCATCATCAACATGTAACAGACTGATAACAGATTGAGAGCAAGGCATCATCAACCTATAACAAAGTGATAACAGATTGAGAGAGAGGCATCATCAACCTATAACAGAGTGATAACAGATTGAGAGGCATCACTCCTAGTAATAAGGGTAGTGGAAGCATCAACACCAAGGTTCTGTTGGTTACAGTTTTATAACTTAGATACAATGGTGGTAGTACATCTTAATACAGTACAGTAGCAGTGGACTACTTAGTGTTTAACATTAATCATTTGCTTGTTTATTTTTTACGTTCAACGTTTGCGCTAAGGCCTGTGACATTGTAAAATCTTACAGTATTCCCATCTCATTCAGATCTGGAAGTTTCTGATAGGATAGAGTCATTAATATGACAAATCAAGACACTCTACAACTATGTTTGCTAATTATTTATTAGCACATTGGAATCAGCACAGGGTGTACAGTTACAAAATTTAGCAGGCAGAGTAAATGGAGGTTGAAACACTGATTTAACAAGCTACTAAAGTGAAAATAAATATGGAATCATGATGTCTCTATACTAGGGATGTGCTGAGAAATGGTTGAAGAACATAGCTATGAAGTTCCTCTGCCAAATGTGTTATTTGAACGATTCTGTCGCATCATAAACCTCAGCTCAGACCAACCAGGGAATCCTGCAAGATTTTCTAAAGTCAAAATAAAAAAAATCAAAGATCAGTGTTATACCCTAAGGCATCCTTAGCTAGGTGTATTAAGGTGAGACACTGCATTCAAAGGAACCATTGTTAATAATTCTGATTTCTTCCTAAAAGCTGAATAAGATGTGAACCTTAGTTTGATAGGATATAATCTGTAAGGGAGGCAACTCATGGGAGCCATTTCTTTTTTGTGAGTACATAAAAACCTCCCTTATACAGTTACACTTCCCCATGGTAATGGCAGGATACACTTTGAACACAATTTGTAGCAAAAAAAGCATTCTTACACTTTATTCAAATATAGAAACAAGGATGAAACTTTGTTTACTTTCTCATAGAATGAAATACTATGTATGTATGTTAGTATGCATGTATGTATGTGTGTATTTATGTATTAGTGTTTAATGGCTGTATGAATGAAGAAGAGTTAAGAAATTGTAAAGTGGCACACATGTTTTTGTCCCAAAATGATTTTAAAAAAAAAAAATTACTAGTCAACACCAATATCAAAGAAAATAAAATAATTATATAAAGCTTGCGGCCACTTACAGGATGTTTATATTGTCATCATCCCAAATATGTTTTAATTGCTTTGTTGGCACATTGCCAGTAAATCTCACATTTACAACAACGAAACCATCACTGACATATAGCCCTATATCCTCAAATATTAGACTGTTTTCCTCTAAGTAATAAGTCCTTAAATCTTGAAATACTAGATTGTTTTCCTCTAAGTAATAAGCCCTTAAATCTTGAAATACTAGATTGTTTTCCTCTAAGTAATAAGCCCTTAAATCTTGAAATACTAGATTGTTTTCCTCTAAGTAATAAGTCCTTAAATCTTGAAATACTAGATTGTTTTCCTCTAAGTAATAAGCCCTTAAATCTTGAAATACTAGATTGTTTTCCTCTAAGTAATAAGCCCTTAAATCTTGAAATACTAGATTGTTTTCCTCTAAGTAATAAGTCCTTAAATCTTGAAATACTAGACTGTTTTCCCCTAAGTAATAAGGTGTTGAATGATATGTCCTTTGTTCCATCTGAATGTGTCTGGAATTTTATGTATCAGTTTAGGATACTTGAATTCAAAGATAAAAAAAATTGTTACATTTCCCAAACAACATTGTCATAATTGGTTAAAAATTTCATAATTTTCCTTGATCTGCCCACAAAACTTACTAATTTTGTATCCATTGTTTGTATCTTCATAGGTGGTGCAAATGCCAGATTACATGTTTATAACAAAAAAGTGATGAAGAAAATCAAGAATATTATTGGTGCTCTGTCAGGCAGTGTTGAAACGGGTAATTGCTCTTTATCATAAATAGTCATAATAATTATTCCCTTTTTATACATATGTGACCATTATCGCTTTGAAAGATCTTCATAATTTTTTTAAGATCTTTCAGATCCATTCCAGTTTATAATAAATCGACTTCTTTTACAATATTTACAAGTTATAAGTTTAACCAGTTTTTGTTTATATTTTGTTGTACTGGAAGATCACCATTTTGTCCTTGCAGTGTATAAAAGATGAGTTATTTAATTCATTTGAATTAGAGAAGAATGAAAAACTGATATTGAATCAGAAATAAAATATGTGTAATTACTTATGAAATATTTTTGTCATCTTGCACTAGTAGTTCAGTTTTGAAGTAAAAGTAAAATATATCATTTAGAATTATTTGTAGAAACTTTCTTTATCAACTTTAGACCGCTATGTAATGATTGGTGCTGGGCGCAGTGCTTTCCATGGTAGTATTGCAGACCCAAGATCCAGCACAGCACTTTTGCTTGAATTAGCACGAAGTTTGACTTTCATACGTCAGCAGGAGAAGTGGCAACCACGCAGAGAAATAAAGCTGTGCTCCTGGGGAGGGCAGGAACTGTCAAATGCAGGATTAAATCACTATATACAGGTGTGATATTCATTACCTTTGTTAAAAGACTAGATTTTATGTTACAATAATTAGAACAACCCACACAATGAATTATTGTAGTGAGGTTTCAGGGATTAGTTGCTAGAACTCCTGGTTCTCATAATAATGATTTCTTGCACATTGTTTTTATTTCCATAAAAATTCTGTACATATACAGTACATATGTGCTAGAGTTTAAAATGTAATATTAAATTTAAATTATAGTTTCAGAAATCTGAAAGTACACATTGTCTTTTATCATTAGAGGAGATCCAGTTCAGCACATTCTGTTCATCATTTTATCAATCATCAGTGGTCTACAGTTCATCATCAGTTCAGTCAGCATTGTTGTTTTAATTGTAATTGCTGTATGTACTTGCTTATAAGTTGAGTCCAATGCAAACAACATTGATCCTGATCTGCCATCACATAATCTGTCAGCAGATCAGGATCTGTGTTGTTTGTTATCCTAATTACTGCTAGCAAGCTGCATAGACTCAGATCTGCCAGCTCATTTGGCGATTGCAGATCTGGGTCTGTGCAGTTTGCAGTTGGACTCGACTTACAAGTGAGTATATATGGTATCCATCTTAATAATATTAATGCTGATAATAATAACAATTTCATAATCTTAATAATATTAATGCTAATAATAATGACAGTTTCATAATCTTAATAATATTAATGCTAATAATAATGACAGTTTCATAATCTTAATAATATTAATGCTAATAATAATGACAGTTTCATAATCTTAATAATATTAATGCTAATAATAATGACAATTTCATAATCTTAATAATATTAATGCTAATAATAATGACAATTTCATAATCTTAATAATATTAATGCTAATAATAATGACAATTTCATAATCTTAATAATATTAATGCTAATAATAATGACAGTTTTATAATCTTAATAATATTAATGCTAATAATAATGACAGTTTCATAATCTTAATAATATTAATGCTAATAATAATGACAGTTTCATAATCTTAATAATATTAATGCTAATAATAATGACAGTTTTATAATCTTAATAATATTAATGCTAATAATAATGACAGTTTCATAATCTTAATAATATTAATGCTAATAATAATGACAGTTTCATAATCTTAATAATATTAATGCTAATAATAATGACAGTTTCATAATCTTCAGTATCCTGGACTTAATTACAAGCATATTCTTCCTATCGTCTTCGCCATCATTTGTCTGCTTTTTAAATGCAGTGACAAGACAAATAACTTGTTGCAGCATTCTTCTTTTTTTGAACCATAATCTAGTAGTTTCAGCTCTGATCAATGTTATTGGCCATTTTGTATTCTTTTTGTAACATAATCTGGTGTTGTTACTGCATTTAACCTTGTATAATGCACAGCTGATTGCAAACGACGGCTTAGACCCTGACCTGCCATCACATAAAGCGCCAGCAGATCTGGGTCTGTGCTGTTTGTAGTGGAGCATGCATTCTACAAATAGCAAATATTGTAATAAAACCTCAATATATCTATCTATATATCACTTTAGTTTCACTCCATAAATGGAAATGATCTATTTAAGGTCATTCTAAATTTGCACCTGTTTATCAGACATTTGGCTCTATCCAATCTTTAACTATGAACAGTTTCCATCATACTAATAAGATAAGACTGCTGCAAATGTTCCTATTAAGATTGGTCAGTTGTAAGAGTTTATACTGCTCAATATACCTTGGTAAAAAGTGATGTCATATCAATGATGTCATTATGTAATGATGTCATATCAATGATGTCATTATGCAATGATGTCATTATGTAATGATGTCATATCAATGATGTCATTATGTAATGATGTCATATCAATGATGTCATTATGTAATGATGTCATATCAATGATGTCATTATGTAATGATGTCATATCAATGATGTCATTATGTAATGATGTCATATCAATGTCATAATGTAATGATGTCATATCAATGATGTCATTATGTAATGATGTCATATCAATGATGTCATTATGTAATGATGTCCTATCAATGATGTCATAATGTAATGATGTCATATCAATGATGTCATTATGTAATGATGTCATATCAATGATGTCATAATGTAATGATGTCATATCAATGATGTCATTATGTAATGATGTCATATCAATGATGTCATTATGTAATGATGTCATATCAATGATGTCATAATGTAATGATGTCATATCAATTATGTCATTATGTAATGATGTCATATCAATGATGTCATAATGTAATGATGACATCATTTTGAGCTGTACTGTATTTAGTAAGCATTGGTTTTGCAAAAGCAGACTACTTTAAATGCTTAATTTCCTCATATTTTGTATTTACAGGCTCATAACCATGTACTTCAAATGGAAGCTGTGGCATACTTGAGCCTTGATGTACCAAGGATTGGAACAGAGGCCATCCAAATCAAGACAAGTGTGGCTTTAATAGATTTGATCCAGAGTATTGCTGATAGGGTATGCTTGCATTTGTTTCTGCTTCACATTCAATTGTTAAATAGTTTTTAACAGATCCTTAATTTAATTTGAAGAAAGCAATAACAATTATTACATCCATCACATTTGTGAATATAATAGTATTTTATGGTCATGAATGGAAAATAATTCATGATTTGTATAAAACAAAATTAAAAAACTAAAATATGGCCCTAAAATTAATTTTAATAGAAAAAAATCAGTTCACATTTTTTTCTTTTTTTCATAATTTTATCTATCAGTGTTTCATTCCACAAGACAGCCAAATTTGTATATGTTTATTATCAGTGTAAGAAATTAAATTACTTCACTATTTTTTTTTGGAATTTTTGGTTCCTACAAACCATATATTTAAAATCCCAGCTAATGATGATTTTTTGTGAAAACATTAAAACCCCTTCCTAAATACACGAATTCAAATACTGATGGAAGTGTTATTTTTTGAAAAACCTCAACAATTTATACCCATGAAAATAAATAAATTCACAATACATTTAAAAAAGAAAAATGTATATTATTTTATTTATGCTAAGTACATTTGTATATCAAGGCTATTTCCAGTTATTACAACTCACCATTTCAGCAATTACTGCTACCTGATTTATAGTTCTTTACATAATTTAAATATTGCTTGTACAAATTGTGCATACTGGAACATATTGACACCAGAGTTAAAAGGACCTTTTTTGTTAAAAGCAGGAAATGATACTTAGATTATACAATCCTTCACTATATTAAAATATTATAACTCAAAGTACATTTAATATATATATATATATGTATGTTGTTTTTTTATCTTCGACCATTCAGCTGTTAACATTCTACCTTCAGATTGCTGATCCCAACAACCCTGACGTGATGCTGTCACACAGTTGGCCAAACCTCACTTTAGACTGGCTCTCTGCCTCAGATTACCCTCTCAACTGTAACCATGATAACTGTTACCAGGAACCAATCAGGCACCTTTTGGGGATTCCCTCTGCTGCAGCCACATTTAAACAAGCAACTGAGGTAAATGGCATGTTTTGCACTATTTTATTTTCAATGTTATCATTTTGTCTTGCTTATTGGCAAGTACATGTTAGTGTACATAGCATACTTTTCTATGGCATTGCAGTTGGTGTCAACAGTTTGTTAAGGTTTTGGTTAAAGTTTTTCATTTACATATTTTCCTAAACCCCTTGATAGATTCTCATCATGCTTGGAATTAATCATTATGAAGATAAGACAAATCATTCTTCTTTTACCTTGTGGTCAAGGTGACAGTCATAAAAAATTTGCACTAAGTGTTTGGTTAAAGTTTTCTCATATGCTTATACTTCCTAAACCTCATGATGGATTTTCAATTAATTCTGCAACGTATAATTTCTCCCCCATTTATCTTCATGTCAGGGTCATAGTACTATTAAATTTGCATTAAGGTTTTGGTTAATTTTTTTTTCTTCACTTGTTTTCTTTTATGAAACCCCTTGATGAATTTTGTTCATACATTAAATGAATTATCATGAAGCTAAGGCAGTTAATTTTGTGACATGCTTGTTCAACCGTTTGATGTTGGGGTCATGTTTTATAGCAGTGATTTGATGTTGGGGTCATGTTTTATAGCAGTGATTTGATGTTGGGGTCATGTTTTATAGCAGTGATTTGATGTTGGGGTCATGTTTTATAGCAGTGATTTGATGTTGGGGTCATGTTTAATAGTAGTGATTTGATGTTGGGGTCATGTTTTATAGCAGTAATTTGATGTTGGGGTCATGTTTTATAGCAGTGATTTGATGTTGGGGTCATGTTTTATAGCAGTGATTTGATGTTGGGGTCATGTTTTATAGCAGTGATTTTATCAAGAGCTCAACATACAGGCACTGGCCTTCTTGTCTTGTAAAAATGAACCTTAACTCTCGAATCAGATTTTTTAATTTTGACAAAAGCTTCAAAGGATCAATGTCACAATTTACATTTATCACTGTGTATTTGTATATCTATCCTAAATCTAAATTTCTCTTTCATCATATGAATTCTTGTTGCCTTTTTAATTGTAATAATAACACCTTAATGTGTATATTTTGTATGCTTTTGACGTATTCTGTAGAGTGGGCATTTTGTCTGTCCATTTGTCCTATACACCATGAATTTCATTTCACCTTGAAAACTCTTTGAGGACTTAATGGATTTAAACCAAATATAAACTTCATAGTTGCCTAACATATGCTGATGGATAGTTCCCTATTGAATCTTTAATTGATAGAGCAGAGATCAAGGGCAGAGGATATGACATCGCAAAATTATGTTAATTTTACATTTGTAATAGCTTTGGTTGGTTGTAGGGATCAGCCATTATTTTGATAGCTTTTTTTTCCTATTCAGACACTTAATAAGGACATGCTATCACTAGACTTCAATCACCACTTCAAGTATCACCTGGCTGTAGCAAGAGTTACCTCCCTTGTGCTGCTGAGACTGGTAGATGATGCCGTGATAGGATTTAACCTGGAATACACAGTGCAGTTTGTACAACACACCATCAAAAACATGATACAGATAGCTCAACAGCTTATGGACTATGACTATGGTAAATTTTACTGTTACACATTATGGGTAATAACCACCATAAAAATCCAAAATAGTTAACAAGTATTGCAAGATCAAGTTGAAAGAATTTGGTGTTTCAACACAGTATTTCCTATACCTGTTTATGCAATTCTTGCTAGTTATATACAAGATGACAATAATAGATTTCGTTATACTTTTGACATTATCAACTTATGTTAGCATGAAAGCTTTCATGATTTTTTTAAACAAATATTTCTGACCTCTAAACTTAAGGTGTGTATTTTGAACCATGCTAAAGTAATCATGATACCATTCGGAAAATAGTAAGAATTTTGTATGTCAGACATTAAGTAACATTAAAGTTACAGTCAAAAAGTATTTGTATGCATTAAGATTTTTTTCCCTAATGTACAACTAGCATGGATAATAAGTCTGAGAAAGAGAAACATGAACATTTACTATATTTCTACCATTATAAGGTCATGCTTGATGGTTTCCCTGCCCTTGTAAAGAATTTGGCAACATTTTATTTAAAACAAAGTTGATTCTTATGTTAGGGAGCCATGGTGGCTCAGTGATTAGCATGCCAAACTGAATTGGTGCAGGTTCAAATCCTGTCATCGGATCATGCCAGGTCAGCTACCATGGTATGTCCTTGGGCCTCCTACTTGTGTTGCTGTGTCATAAAACACCAAACCAAATCTATTTGGATGTTAAGCCCATCCCCCCTCTTTTTAAAACTATTAACAGGGTGTGCACCTTGGGCATAACTTAGGATAGATAGTGTGTTATGATTTAATCAGGCAGCTTCGATTTTTTGTTGTTGCTGTTGCTCTTTTGCAGTGTTCTCTAAATACTTGTCCATGTATTTTTCAGGCCCACTTCTCACAGATTTGGATGCACTGTACATAGCAGCAACAACGTTTAGGCAATACACCTCATCAGATGTCTCTGCTGCCAATAGAAAAATAAATGACGTTCTGAAAAATTTTGATAGCTTGTTTATATCAAGAATCCCCCATCAAAGGTAAATGAATGTTATTTAAGCACTGACTCGCAGTTAGAATTTTTAATCGATATTAAAATGTGCCTGCCAAGCTGAAATGTATAGATCATATACACTGCATTTGGAAACAACTTTTCTTGATACAATGTTGTATCAGATATTACCATATTCAATGTAATAACTGCATTGTGTTATTATTTAGGTAAATTTAGTATGACTAAAGCTGGTTATAATAAGCACACACAAATGAAGTAAACAGTAATATCACTATCTTCTGTATCTACATGCTAGAAAAGTAAGCTCCAATTATATATGTGGAAAGTTTTTTCACAGAGGAGGTTCCATCTCTCTCTCTCTCAATATAGTAGCAGTTTCCGTGCTGTGAGACATGATGGCAGCATTATGTGTGCAATATATTTATTTTTAGCTTTTATTTATAAGAGTGGTGTGTTCTTATTAAAACATGCACATGTATTACGTTGAATACAACCTCAGGTTTGTAAATACATTTTTGTGGTAGAAGTTGGTGAGATATAGGTAGATCGCATTGGCAACAAAGGTGTTATCATCAACATTAAGATTTGGTGTCAAGATTTTTGTTTCTACCTTTGAAAATCACATGCATTGAAGATACAGGTGAGACATTTCTGTAACTTAAACATAAAATATTTTAAAAAATTGAATATTAAAATTATAATTTGTTTGGATATTATTGCATATCATGCTTAAAAGATAAACCATTGTTGTTGCCATTTGTTTTATGCTTATACATGTATTAGATATAATAATTTAATATATGTTAGTGAATCTTTGTTTTTGAGTTAGAGCTTTTTTTGCTATCAATAAAAAGCTTGTAATATTTGTCAAATGTGACTGCCAACATTTTCATTTCTGACTGCTTCTCAGTTGATAGAGTGATTTTATAATAGTTCTGACATTTCTTTTTCCAGCATTCCAGTACACAGTCTGTGCCAGTCTCATCAGTCTGGAACTCTCCTGTACTTTACGCAGGCCTTGGAACAATTCAGAATTACCCAGAATTCCTCAGCACTCAGTGATTATATAGCATCACTAAGGACTTCTGTTAGACAGGCAATAGAGAGTATTCATTCTTTGGAGAGATAGCTGTAGTTATTCCTGACAATGGGACATCCATATCAATGCCAGTGTTGATGTTTTTGATACAGTGCCACTCAAACAGTGTTATTACAATGTTGATAGTGAAATAGATATCTGTCTCAAGAGTGAATGAAGGTTTGCCTTTGAAGAAAGTGTTAGAGTTTTTGCCATGATATAACAAAAAGAATTGTTTGGTGAGAGATCATGTAAAATTGTCTTCAATAATAAATTTTTTAGAGACAATAAGTTGAATTCGCAGCATGTGTGATTATTAGCTCTCATGGAATGCATGGTGGCTCAATAATAATTTTGATTCTGCAGTTTTGCTGTAAAGCAGACAGGATTTTTACTCGAGTGGTGTTTAGCAAATAGCATGCATCAAGTGAAGACTATACTTCAAAGAACTTTTGTTCTTGACCAAGCTTGCAACCTAGTCTTGTAACTAATCATAAGAGGACTGGTATACTTTATAACTGGTCAGCTATACACATGAGAATTTCATATAACACCTACTTTAATAATGTATCTACCCATATATAATATGCAACTCCATATTGCAAAAAGTGTGGACCCTGATCTACTTGTGCAGTATGGAACCATAGATCACAGTCTATACTGCAGTATGCAACAGCAGATTTGGGTCTATACTGCAGTATACAGCAACAGATTGGGGTCTATACTGCAGTAGGCAACAGCAAATTAGGGTCTATACTGCAGTATGCAGAGCAGATTAGGGTGTATACTACAGTATGCAACATCAGATTAGGGTGTGTACTGCAGTCAGTAACAGTTGACCAGATCAGGGTATGTACTGCAGTATGCAGCAGCAGATTAGAGTCTATACTGTAGTATGTAACAGCAGATGAGAGTCTATACTGTGGTATGCAACAGTAGATGAGGGTCTGTACTGCAGTATGCAACAGCAGATCACAGTCTAATGTAGTATGTAACAGCAGATCAGGATCTATACTGCATTATGCAACAACAAATCATAGTCTGTACTGCAGTATGCAATAGCAGATCACAGTCTATACTATGCAACAACAGATCATCTTCTACACTGCAGATCACAGTCTGTACTGTAGTATGCAATAATAGATCAGGAGTTATATATTACTGTGTGCTTGATATTATCAGAAGAATGAAAAACATGGACAGTGATCTATCAACTGATTATTCATTGGTAAATTTGGGTCTACACACTTTGATACAAATTCAACACCGTAATCATGGTAGCATCAGATGATCACATTAAGTAAATTTGAACATTTTTACTGTCAGAAAATGGAGAAAACTCATTGTCCTTCCTGTGATGTAGTATCACTGTCTCAGCTGAGGTTAAACATATGAAATGGAAATGTTGCCATTTTCCAAGAGTTGGATCAATAGCAGACAATTTTTTTTTTTTGAAGACTGATTTTGTGAAAAAGTTTGCATCTTTACTGGATTTAGATAATCTTTTGACTGTCAAAGAATGCCATGGAAATATTTAAGAAATCAGAAGTGAAAATTTAGATAACTTTGGATGCAAAATTTTTATTCCTGCAATAATCATCTTAAAAATGCCATTGTGATCCATTAAAGGAAATAGCGTCATTATATGCATGACAAGTTTTATTTAAAAATTCCATTGTGATCCATTAAAGGAACAAGCATCATTATATGCATGACAAGTTTTAAAAATGCCATTGTGATCCATTAAAAGAAATAGCATCATTATATGCATGACAAGTTTTTAAAATGCCATTGTGATCCATTAAAGGAAATAGCATCATTATATGCATGACAAGTTTTTTTTCCAAAAAAAAACAGTAGAGAAAGGTTCAGTCAGGTCGACGAAGGCATCCAACTTTTTGTAATGGCAGATTTCATATACAACATACCATATATACTCACTTATAAGTCATGTCCAACGGCAGTCTGCATAGACCAAGATCTACCATCACACAATGCACAAGTACTGTCTGAAGTTTTTTAGAACTAATTAGTAGAACAAACAACATAGACCCTGATCTCTAAATGGATTATGTGATGGCAGATTAGGGTGTTATGTTGTTTGCAATTGGACCTGACTTATAAGTGAGTAATATGGTACAAGAAATGTTATTTTAATGTATTCTAATGGATAGATTAATTCATTAAAAATGTTTGAAAATTTACATATTTTCTTACTATATTCAACATAACACCAGCACATGCCTTAATAAGTGCACACCCTCTTTTTAGTCAAAACTTGTATAAAAATAGCCCACATATCTCAATCCTAGTATGCCATGTGGGAGGGAGGCAGCTGTTAAACTCCATTTAAATAACTATGATTTTCTCAAAACCTACAACCATGGATACCTGTGTCATTACCACTTAATTTTGTCAGTTAAATCATTCTCAAAAATGAATATTGCATGTGGGGTTTTTTTTGGTGCGACCATATTGGGAGAAAAAAATTGCTTTCATAGTGGATAGTTCCTAACATAGACAAAGGAGGCTACAAACACATGATTGGGACACTTATACACATGATTGGGACACTTATACACATGATTGGGACACTTATACACATGATTGAGACACTGATACACATCATGGGAGCACTTACACATGATTGTGACACATGCACATGATTGGGACAGTTGTATGTATTCTTGGGACAATGTTATACAGATGATTGGGACACTTATGATTTATTGTTGGTGTGTGTGTTTATTATTATGAACTTTAATCTCATATGAGATAATTGTTGGAGTTTGTTTATTATGATGAACTTTTATCTCATATGAGATTAAAGTTCATCATAATAAACACACTAACAATATAGCATCAGTGTCCCAGTCATGTGTATAACATTGTCTCGATTTTTTATGGACGGCAAAAAATATACAAATAATTATTTAATTGCACAGCATGGATATTATTCTAATACATTATATCATCGACTGCTTGTAGCCATGAATTGTATTTATCTTATTTTTTCCTGTGCGTACATTTAAATTTAGATCATGGTATCGTGAAGAAAAGTTTTGTGCAATATCCAGTAGCAGTAGTCGTGATATTACTTGCTACATATGGTTGCATGCTTTAGGTACTGTGTGTTATTTATGTAAATTATAGAATTAGAACCTTTCTTGAAGACAGTGAAACAGATTACATATGCCAAACAAAACATTTACAATAAAAATTATTATATTGATATAAATATGTATTTTACATGTACTTAGAAGCTTTCTTAGATAATCGTTTGTTTGATATGTCTTGCTCAATTTTTTCAACTGTGTAAATAATGTTTGTGCAATATTTTTTGTTACTTTGACAAAAGTGTCATGTACACAGCAGGTTAGTACATTATAAAAGTGTTCCATAATCTGAAAGATGTATTATACATGGATAGATTCATAGTGATTACATTGTAAGAGATAAATGAAAGTTTTGTTGGAATGAGTGGATCTTTTGTGTTGGAGTTATTCATAGATGACAAAAGTCTTTTACATTTTTCTTTGTGGATTTTTAAAAAAAAACTGTAATTTAATTTTAGATGACTCTAGCTGTTATAGGCTGGTAAAATTCATTGCATTTTACTTTATTGGAAGTTTTTCAGACATAAAAACTTTCCCTTGAATATTAATGAAAACGAGCCTTTTAATACAAATATTTTTAAAAAATTTTTAACACTTAATGTAAATTAACATGAATAATGCAGCTCTAATGTTAAATATGATTGAGAGAACAAACTTTATCCTGAAGTTTTTTTATATATTCCATTCATTTTTTTGAAAATTTTTGGTTATCTACATTTTTCTATTTCCCATGTTGGTCATTGTCCCTTTGGTACAGTGGAATATACCAATCATGTTGGTCATTATCCCTTTGGTACAGTGGAATATACCGATCATGTTGGTCATTATCCCTTTGGTACAGTGGAATATACCGATCATGTTGGTCATTATCCCTTTGGTACAGTGGAATATACCGATCATGTTGGTCATTATCCCTTTGGTACAGTGGAATATACCGATCATGTTGGTCATTATCCCTTTGGTACAGTGGAATATACCTATCATGTTGGTCATTATCCCTTTGGTACAGTGGAATATACCGATCATGTTGGTCATTATCCCTTTGGTACAGTGGAATATACCTATCATGTTGGTCATTATCCCTTTGGTACAGTGGAATATACCGATCATGTTGGTCATTATCTCTTTGGTACAGTGGAATATACCTATCATGTTGGTCATTATCCCTTTGGTACAGTGGAATATACCTATCATGTTGGTCATTATCCCTTTGGTACAGTGGAATATACCTATCATGTTGGTCATTATCCCTTTGGTACAGTGGAATATACCTATCATGTTGGTCATTATCCCTTTGGTACAGTGGAATATACCTATCATGTTGGTCATTATCCCTTTGGTACAGTGGAATATACCTATCATGTTGGTCATTATCCCTTTGGTACAGTGGAATATACCTATCATGTTGGTCATTATCCCTTTGGTACAGTGGAATATACCTATCATGTTGGTCATTATCCCTTTGGTACAGTGGAATATACCTATCATGTTGGTCATTATCCCTTTGGTACAGTGGAATATACCTATCATGTTGGTCATTATCCCTTTGGTACAGTGGAATATACCTATCATGTTGGTCATTATCCCTTTGGTACAGTGGAATATACCTATCATGTTGGTCATTATCCCTTTGGTATAGTGGAATATACCTATCATTACATCTTTCTGTCCATATGAATCAATCTGTCTTTCCAGAGCATCACTCTCAAATTGTTAAAGGTATTTCAAACAAACTTGGTACACATGTCAGAGATCTCTTTGAAGTTTGATACACTTATTAGACTTGTGGTTTAGATGTGCAGTTAGCTATTCACAATTCTTCATGTTCAATATTTTCAACATTTTCATCCATTTACCTGTTCACTCATCCATTCATCATATGCACTTTCATTTCCAGAGCATAATTCCAAAACCAACTAAGAGATCTTGATGAAATTTGATACACATATTGACTAGTAGTCCAAACCAACTAAGAGATCTTGATGAAATTTGATACACATATTGACTAGTAGTCCAAACCAACTAAGAGATCTTGATGAAATTTGATACACATATTGACTAGTAGAGATCTTGATGAAATTTGATACACATATTGACTAGTAGTCCAAAAACCAGCTAAGAGATCTTGATGAAATTTGATACACATATTGACTAGTAGTCCAGATGTGCCATTTACTATTTACAAGTCTTCAGTTTCGATAGTTTTCATGTTTTAGCCCATTTATCTCTACATCCATTCATCAGTTATCCACACTCTAGTTTCCATGGCAATACTTCAAAACCGTTTAAGATGTCTCCATGAAATTTTGGTACACATATTGGACTAGAGGTCTAGATCTTCCATTTGCTATTAGGAATTCTTCACTTTAAATATATTTTTACGTTTTTGTCTGTTATTCAGTTCATCCATCTATCATTCACACATTTTGTTTCTGGAGGAAAACTCCAAAACCATTCAGTATATCCCCATGACACTTGGTATATAATATAGTCAGTTATGCATTGAAAACTTACATGTACCATCTGCCATGCCAATAAAAGGGCTATTAAAGCAGAATATTTGTATCCACCATGTATGAAATACCGAAATACAGCATAATATAGATATCACTATGCTTGTCTGTCTGTCTGTCCATAAATGTTTTCGTTTTCAGAATATAACTCATCTACTATTCAAGGTATTTTAACCAAACTTGGTACAGATGTCAAGCAAGTTGCATAGAGATGGCATTTGATACTCGGAATTTTACACAGTCAATATTTTGTTATTATTGTGCCCCACCACAACAGTGGTAGAAACATGTTGTGTTACCCTTGTCTGTTCATCTGTATGTATATCCATCGCACCTTGGTTAAGTTTTTTACATTGATGTCATTTCAGGCACTGTGGTGGGGCATCCTGTTCCAAGGACACATTTTTGGTGTTACCATGGAAACAACTATAGCATTAGTAGTATATAAATTGAGAATTTTGGACCATAGGGTACTTTCAGTAGGTCTCTTTATGTAAGAGGAGGACCAGGGGGTGCTTTCAGTAGGTGTCTTTATATAAGTAGGGGACCTGGGAGATGTGTTATCTAGAGATGACTCTTTTTACAAATTTTGTAGGTAACACATTTCGAAAAATTTAAAATTATAAAGTGTGTTTGTCAGCAGAAATAATAGCACAGTTTTCATTGCAAATGTCAAAACTAATTAGAGTGAAAACATTGTAAAATTCATTAAGCTGAAGAAAATAAAAGATTATTTTTAGATCTTGTTTCGGTAAAGAAATAAAAGATTGATTTGGTCATCTTTTATAATAATAAAAAAGTATTTGCTTTTTCTATGTTGATATACAGTAGAAAATCTCAGGCATGAAATCACTCTGAATCAAATTAAATTTTCATTTTTGAGAGGTCTTTGGTTTACAGAGGTTCTCTATTTTCACGTAAAAATGAGATATGATGAGCTGTCCACTCACATACAAGTAAATTTTTATATGTTTGACAAAACATGAATAATGTCCAGGCAACTTTTTAAAAGTTATCTATGGTAATTAGGATTTCATTACTTCTGTATATATTTCTATGCTGGGCTTTGTTTTTACTCTGCATGACTTTATGCTGTTTAATGACCATTTGCTGGTCACATGCACTGATTGAGTTGATTAGGCCACAAAAAAATGTGTGTTTCTGGTCGGCCAACTGTCCCTGTTTCTCGTTGCTGACCCTAGCACTTTTTCCCCACCACAACCACCACCACCACCACCACCACCCCTAAACAAAATTTTAATATTATTTTTTTTTTTTTTGTTAAATCACATTGCCAAAATTGATTTGTGCATCTAATTGAGCCAGTTTTGCCCAGTACTTTGAAGCACTTGAAATATTATTTGATGCCAAAATTGATTTGTGCATCTAATTGAGCCAGTTTTGCCCAGTACTTTGAAGCACTTGAAATATTATTTGATTTATATATAATGTTAAAAAAAAAACTAAAAAAATACCTGCCTACTCTAATTTTAAAACCAGTGCAATAGGAAACACACTTTTTTTTTTTTTTTTTTGGTGGGGGGGGGGGGGGACCTTATATGGGATTCATTTTAGTTTAAAATTGATTTGGGATAAAAAAAAAATTCTTTCAGTTTTCAGAGTAGCAGGGTTTCAGTTTAATAAGTTATTGAAATTAAAGAAGGAAACAATGGGACCAGAAACATGATTCAGTTATATGGGAATTTTGAGAGGTTTCACTCTGTTATACTGTATTATTTTTTCTCCATTTTATGATTTCAGTTTTGGATTACACGATTCATTCATTTGTCATGATCATGTGTGTATTGGAGATTAGTTTGGTTAAATGAATTTTTTCACAGTTTTTGGTAATGAAAAGCTAATTTAAATAAAACATGAATGGAAGACTTTGCATTGTCTTTATTTTAATCTTGCAACATAGTGCTTTAGACCCTAGGCCCTATTCTGCCAGTCTTTTCAGCCCACACCCCGACCAATGTTATCTAATGCTTTCTGTTATTTGTGTAATCCTGCGTCAACCAGGTGTGTTATGGTATCTGTCTGGCATGGTAGGATTTAGCATTGCATGCATTCTAAACCTTACCAGAGGCCTACTGAACTTCATTGTGTGAATCTATTAGTTCAGTCTTCTTTAGCATTGGTAAGTTTTCAGATTGCCTAGGTGAAGTTTTCAGATTGCCTAGGTGAAGTTTTCAGATTGCCTAGGTGAAGTTTTCAGATTGCCTAGGTGAAGTTTTCAGATTGCCTAGGTGAATGTCAGTTGAGTGGCTTATGGCATGACCATGTGTCCATTGCCCTTCATGTTTCTTGCATTGTATGCCTAGCAACATTTGCTCATTACAACTCTAGGGGTGTATTCCAGATCAGATTTTGATCAAGCTTGGCATGTTGGCTTATGGCATCAAGACATGAGATAAGTTTAGGTATGAGTGACATCACACATATTAATGAGACCAAAGGCCATGTGAGCATATGGTATGGCCCTGCATCCATCACATATTCTTCCATAGTATGTCTGTAGATGTTTTCTGTTTTTGACTTCTCCAAATGGCTCTGCCAGTTTTAATCAGACTTGGTAGAACTGTTCCTTAGGACATGCTATACCAAATTTTGTTCAGGTTGGCTTCCCTGGCAACAGAGTCGCTTCAGTAGCAACCATTTGCAATGCAATACTTTGACTTCTCCAAAATGGTTAAGCCTATTTGGATCAAATTTGATAGGTATGTTTCTTATTACATACTCTACAAAAATTGTGTTTCAAATGGTTTCAATAGCAACTGTGATTTCTGTAACAACTAGGTGGAAAACATACATGAAACTTTTCCAAATGTCTAAGCCGAATTTGATTACTTCAAAAAAATGTTTCTTGGGACATTCTCTACTTAAATTGTGTCCAAGATGTCCTTCCTAGCAACATCATGGCTTCTGAAGCAAACAGGTGGAAAACATTTAATTTCTTTTGTGGTACAGCTGAGCTGGTATTGGTAAAACGCACTAGGATTATTCTTTAAGACAAATGTGTGTCCACATTTGTGTCCAGGATGCTCTTTCAAGCAAAGGTGTGGTTTCCAGATTAGCATGGTGTACAGCTATTTTTAACATCTCCAGAAAGACAACACCAATTTTGTTCAAATTAGATATGAGTAGATAGGGAGCATCTTGTCATTAAGGCTTTTCAAGTTTGTACAAAGAAGCCTCAGTTTACATCAACAATTGCTGCCATTTAAGGAAATGGCACACATTTTAAATGTTGTCCATTGCTTGGCAGATTTCAAGCCAATTTGATCTTCATCTACTAATGCTAATCTGCTATTCAGTTATGTTGAGTTCATGTCCAACAGAAAGTATTAAAATAACTTCTTGAAGAGCTAGATCATTTTTGACCAGTTTTGACAGGGGTCATCTATGGATTGACTTTTTGGCCAGGGTTCACAAAGGAGAGTAATCAAAGGACCACTTGAACCTCTTGGTTTGTTCTGGTCACTTGTCCATCACATTTGCCAGCTGCACTCAAACTAAATGCTATGTGTTTGTGCATCCAGAGAAGTAGCACATCACATTTTAAAAAGTAGGTTACTGTGACCTGCGTGTCAGCTCGAAGTATTAACTTTTAGATTGCCACAATCTGACTTCATTTCTCTATTCAATAACCTGGGTGGTCCAAGTTTCCCTCGATTTTTTAATCCATGGGATATAACTCTTGAACGTAACTTCTTTATTGTACAGGTTACTTCCCTTGTAAGGTATATGCTCTCAGTGGCAATGGGCACGATGCGAGGTATAACGTTTAAAACATTACAATTAGAAAAATAAAAAAAAGAAGAATTCATTGAATCACTTTCAATGCAGTTATTACTTCTATATAACCTTGTACTTGTTAAACTACTGACTTTTGTAAAACAATAACAAAAATAAGAACATGTCACGAGCAAATAAATGCATGTATATTTCCGTTTTAAGACGCAAATGACCATCATTACAATGCTTAGTTATTCCTCTTTTTCCTTCATTCCATCTTTAAGACAGTTCTGTATGAAATAAAATTGTACATTGTTTTATTGATTAAATCGCGAAAAGTAGTTACAGATATGCGCTTATTTTGCCCATACTTAACAAAATTCAAAAATAAACTGTAAACGAAACATTATTTGAAGTCATCCCCGATGACTCAGATTTGGAAGAAACATAAAATCAAACACCTTGCATTTTTTTTTTTTTTTTTTTTTTTTTTTATTGTTTTGACAGATTATGAATGTATATTTTGCTAAATAATGACGTTCGATAATTCAAAGAAACAAACGGATCTACAAGATAATTATTAACTTTCAGAATGCGGTAGATAAAAACCAGAATTGACGTTGCAAGACGTTTTACACGAAATTCCAAGCTGTTTGTATTAAAGTAATGACCGAGTTGTAACTCTCCGTATGAAAGACTGTAATAAAGATTAACGATAAAAGGACAATAAGAGAATACAAATTTTACAAAATATGAACAGCCAAATTTTAGATACAAAATCTTTATAGTATATATTAAAATCATAAGACAAATTTAAATGTGAAATCCAGGATGTTCATATTTCGATCTTGATATGCATTAAATAAACCTTTATAGTGCGTGTATAATAATGGAAGAAACTAAGAATAATTTTGTTTTTCTTTTTGTTTTTGTACAGAAACATTACATAAAATTTCGTGCACGTTTTCAGTTGTTTCGTGCAAGACCACTTTTCGTGGTAGAGCGAGTTACCACAGAAAAACTATATACCGAACGTTAAAGCTAGATAAGAAAGTCGTTCTTGACGGCTCTTTCTGCATTGCCCTCTATTGTTTTCTGTGGTTGTCGAACGAGATAAAAATTGCCAATTTGAACCCTGTGCTTAGTCTGGGTTATCCAACTTGAGTGTTTGACCCTGTTTACAGAATACCTCATCTCCGGATGAAAAGCTAGGACGCCTCTCAAAAGTTCCCTCAATTCGAACGAAAGCGGCAGGACCCGTTTTTCTGGAAAATGCAAATCCTTGCATGCTTGAATGAGAATTTCGCTTTTGATCAGCCCAAATGGCAACTTGCCGATTGTCATTGTGTACAAAACGGCACCCAATGAATATAGATCAGCAATTTTGGGATTGTAAGACTTTTTAGACAGTATTTCAGTAGCTTGGTATCCGAGAGTGCCGCATTCTTCCTCGCAAAGAGGATCTCCCTCTGTAAATCTGATCGCGTGGCCAAAGTCTGCAAGTTTGGCAACGTTTTGGTAGGATATTAAAATATTTTGAAGACAAATGTCACGATGAGCGACGCACTGGCTATGTATATACTCGACAGCATCGAGAATATTTCTGAAGTACCTATGGGCCACAATTTCTGTCAGGAACCGTGCATCTTGCAATTTTAGCATCTGCTCCAGATTACCGATTTCACAGAATTCCATGACAGTTCCGATTCGTCCCTGATAGTTAATGTTGTTAATCCACTGCACTACGTTTGGATGTCGCAATATGCGATGGATGTTCAGTTCCTCCAACATATCTGTGCGCCAAGCTGTTCTAGTGTTCCTTTTGGATTTTCCGCTGTTGAGTTTGAGTACCACTGGAACACATTCACACTCATGGTATACATTTCTCTTATGCAAATCCTGGGATAAAATCAGTGTCGCTGATCTTCCTTTTGAGATGACTTGAAGAGGCTTGTACCCGAGAAATTCCAAATCGTGGATGATACCATCGTAGTAGACGTTGCCAGTTCTGATAGGTCTGTTTGGATACTTACTTAATGGGAGGGGGTATTTGTACACCCATGTATCTTCAAGATCGCATCCAATCTTGCAGATGGCATACGGTTCAGCGGTGGAGTTGGCTTCCTCGGGTTTTTCCGCTTGGGATATAAGAGTTACATACTGGTGGAAGACACTGCTGAAGTCCCCGCTGGCAGATGCAGATGCGGATGCCTGAAAGGTCAAGGTTTTCTGACCAAAGCCCCCGGTCAGCAGTCCCGGGGGATCAGACGCTTGGTCATCACCACTTATATGTGGTTCCATTCTGCGCTTCTTGGCTGCTGGTTCGTAATTCATTTCCACTTTGTTCTTTTTCTGAAGCCAGAGCCCATAATTGTGGTTGGTAGGCTTGAAGAATGATGACGAAACGTAGTGACGTGATATAATTGTTATGACGTAACGTGCTTAGTAATATAACCTGAGAAAATTCAACTTCGTCACGTGATAAAGCGTACTTAGAAGATATTATTCATGGCTAAAATGGGAAAAAATTATAATTTATATTAAATTTGTATTAATTGATATTACTAACTTTGTGATGCTCTGCGATGTCAATAACATCATTTATATTATTCAGCCTTTTTGTATTAAAGTTAGTACCATTTGAATATATCGTAATTATTTATTCCTAGTTTCATCTAATGTCTCTCTCTCTCTCTCTCTCTCTCTCTCTCTCTCTCTCTCTCTCTCTCTCTCTCTCTCTCTCTCTCTCTTGCACAATTGAAAAACTAATGATGTAATAAAAGTCACAGCTATTGTACCAATTATATGAAACCACATTTCCACTGCCGATAATTGTCAAGACTCTGCTTTCCAGTGTAATTTAAAATCTAATACTTTACAAAAAGTTCAATTATGAGCTCAGCAATTGAGACTGAATCGGACTGGGAGTATAGGGTAGTTTCAGAAACAGGTCTTCCAATAGCTAAGCCAACATGGAAGCCCGCTTAACGATGATGTTGATAAATTTCAGTTTTATTTTATTTATTTATTTTTTTTACTAATTGAGAGACTGAATATATGTACGGATTTTTCCGCATCATATGGATTTTATGTCAAAGTTGCGGATATGCGAAAGGATAATACAGAAGTGCGTATTATTTCTTAAAGATCGAAATAACATTATTATGCATACCATTTATTTCGAAATTATACACCTACCGTTTGATTTTGTTTTTACAATTTCTCTGTTAATTAAATAAAAAAGCAAGCTGAAGAGGGATAAATTATAGAAGAATACTATGAAAAAGATATGTTGCTCTTTGTTATTTTCATTTGCGTGTTTCTTCTATCGATTTTCTTATTGATTTCTTTGTTTTCCATAACTGCAGGAAAAGTATGGATTTTTACATTCATAAATGTTTTGGGGTGGGGGTTGGGGAGATGAAAATATAAGCGTTCACCATGCAATGAAAGAACGAATTAACAAAAAAAAAAAAAAAGGGTGAATTGCGAGGTGTGAATTAATTGCTCGTTTTTAGTAAATTATAATTAAACCTGCACGACTAATCCGTTTTATATTCCATTACAATATATACTAGGACCTGTATAGTCTATTTCGAAAAAAAGAAAGGTATACTGTTACGCATGCATGTGTTGTGCATGCTAGACGCGCGCGATAAATTTAATATAGACCACCCAACAAGAATGTATGCACACAATTGCCAGTTTACTAGTTGAGTATAAGCGATATAGGTGAGATAATAGATGAGATCAGATCCCAACATGCCAATACAGGTTTCGGGACTGATTTATTGGACTTGTTATACAGGTGCACATTTATCCAATTTGCTTACAGATCTGGTTACACGATAATTGCAATGATCTACATACATATGTTCGTTAAAAAATTACTTGTTTCGTATACTCTTTATATAGATAATTCTATTAAATTGCCTCCTCCATTCACTCAAACTTCTTCTGACAAAAAGAACAGAGCCTTTTATGTACCATCATCCTCTGAGTTTAATTGAGGTCAGCAGATTTGTACTTCCCATAAGCGAGTTTTGGGGTTTTTCATCTTGGCCAAGTCACGTAACACCGGTACAAACAAAGGATATTTCACTTTATTTGTATCGTACCGTATGCAACCTTGCGCTCATATTTTTAAGTCTGCATTTACCGTCTAATGGAGAAATATAAATCAAAATCGGTTCTGAGTTGCAGCTTTATATTTAAATATGATGGAGCATATAAGGATCTTGCTAAAGTTGGAATCAGAGTTTTCACAAGCCGTTGAAGTGAAGATTGCTTTGACGTTATTTCATGATTGGTTTCAAACGCACGATGGTAGTATAGGACGGCACTTGGGGTACAAAAGCGGTACTTGGAAAATTTGAGATTAGGCCGCCATTTTGAAAAATGGTACTCTTGCATCAGTAGCAATTCCATGTTAAAATTGTCCATAGAATTAGCTTGTGGGGTACTCTATGGGGTCAAGATGGGAAATCCTATATTAAAAATTGTCCATAGTTTTAACATGTGTGGGTCGATATGGCAACCAACGGAAATTTAACATTACACCGTTAGTCCATAGGTTTAACATTGTGGGTCTGTATGGCGACAAGGGAAAACGTAATGTTAAAAACGTCCATAGGTTTAACATATGAGTCGCCCTCTGACCTCAATGGGAAATTAACATTGTGAGGCCAGAGTGCCAATTTTGTACTGATGGAGTTAAGGAAATCTGGCATCTGACGGAAAAGATAATGTCAAAACTACACCTACCGACCAACGCCTAGTCATGTACTATCCATTACTCCCACATATACTATCCAACACGCCATTTGGAGTAACCAAATACACACTCATCTACGGACCACACAGGGTATGACTTAAAAGAAGGGGTAAAAAATAGAATTTAAATCCATTATGAATAAAACTAACTTCCCTATCCCCCTAAGTTCTATATTATCCCTTTATAAGCAAAGTAAAACCCCTATTCCCCTAAAATTTCCCTACCACACCCTTTTAAAGAAAACTACCATCACTACTGCCCTTAAAATCAATATAAACCTACTAATGAAGTGCAAAGAGAGAAGAAACGGTAGATGGAGAGAAGAACAAACACATGCTTAAGGACAGACATTAGCTTACTTTTGCAATCCAAACACAAACATGTCTGTTGTTGTCCTGTATGAAGCCAAGAGGGGTTTAGATTTTTTTTTAAATAATGTTTTTCGATTTTGCCGTCCTAGATTTAATTCTCTCACTAGACGTGACTACCCAATGTCGTTTGATAAACATATTGGCAGCAAGTTATGTTGCAAGAATATTCAGTGTCAAATGAGGCAATTTGTTTTTTCTTTGTTTTTTATTCAGTTTGTTACAAATTTACCGTTTTTGGTTTTTGTCACCCTAGATTTTATTACACTAACTGGCTTTATACAATGTCAGTTCATTTCGTTACAGATTTTGTTTATTGTACGATGACTGAAACATGACCTATGAAGAGAGGCAACAGAGTTAAATTTGACATACTGTCAAACTAATTCAGAATTTGTCGTGAAGCTAAGGCTTAGTGTAAGGTTGTGACAATTTTCTGTCAAAGTTTGAAAACGGCAGAACTTGAGTACATCGAAGTTGTGCATCTTACATGGAGTGCTTGTACTCGTTATACGAAGATTTTTTTTCCTGTCTGTCTATAAAAATGCAGAGCGTCTCTGGTCCTATGGAAGGAAATGATAAGTAAGATTTTGTGACTTTTTTTTACCTTTTCATTAAACTTTGGATATAATTTGATATAATTTGTTGTGCCAAACCACTCACACACACACACACACACACACACACACACACACACACACACACACACACAGAGTAAAAATGTCAGTCAAAAGAATGTTTTGTGCCAGTTTAAGAGAGAAAGAGAGTAAAAACGTTTGTCACAAGAAACGTTTTGCAAAAAAACAAAAAAAACAAACATTCAACACCATTTAAAAATCTGTCACATTGTCAAACTAAGTCAGAATTTGGCGCGAGGCTAAGGTTTCTTGTATTGTAAGGTTGTGACGTTTTCTGTTCAATTTTGAAAAGCAAACTAAACTGTTAAATTTGCCACACTGTCAAACTAATTCAGAATTTGGCATGAAGCGAAGGTTTAGTGTAAGGTTGTGACATTTGTTCTGTTAAAGTTTGAAAACTGCAGAAATAAAGTACATCGAAGTTGTGCATCTTACATGGAGTGTTTGTAGTTGTTAAGATTTTGTTGTTTTTGTCTATTTATTAACCTTTTAACTCTCTCTCTCTCTCTCTCTCTCTCTCTCTCTCTCTCTCTCTCTCTCTCTCGGTGGGTAGTGGCTGCAATTATCACTACTGCTAGAGCAACTTGGTCGTGGAAAAGGTGTAAGGGAGTTACAACCGATGTTGTCAAGTCTATATTTTTTTCAAAACCTAACAGCCCTTTTCAGAACCAGCTTAGAGCTCTTGGAAAAGATATACTACTCAAATGATTGCCAAATTAAACAAAAACCAAATCCCTCTATAAGTCGTGTTGGATGTGTAATGACTTTCTATAAATCTCAAACAAGAAGTGGCTCTTCCATTTTAACAGATTGAAACTACATGAGTGTATTCTCTTATGAATCTCTCTCTCTCTCTCTCTCTCTCTCTCTCTCTCTGTATATATATATATAGATATATATATATATATATATATATATATATATATATATATGTGTGTGTGTGTGTGTGTGTGTGTGTGATGCCTCATACTCTGAGAGAAATGTTAGCTGAGGTTCACTCGAGCGATTTTGAAGAGGACATGAGTGATCCTGATCCAACACCATGTACCTCCGCCAAAAGATAAGTGAGTCAAGATCAGCCAAGAAAGAAAGTCGTTCAGTAGCCCCTGAAGATTAAATTCACATTCGAGCTACCCAAACAATGATTTGCAGAAAATTTAGAACGACTACTTACACGTACACAGTGAAATTTAAATAGTTCAAGTCTCAAGTCCCGGCAGATAAAGTAGATGTTATCATTACGGACATGTTGGAGTCGATGTTAGAGGAATTAAAACAACAATGCCAAGCTACAGATCAAGATTGTTTGAGACTATCCATCACTCGCAACAGTTTGAAATCTCCTTCATGAATCGAATTTAGTACACCTGCAGAATTAACTAAGTGTTATTGGTGGATGAACTTACTCCTACCAAACGATGTATCATCCAGATTAACAACCATCAAGATCCGATGTGTTTAGCCATCGTGGTGGCTCGAATTTATGCAGAGAAAAACGATACAGAAGAATGGAAATGATAATTGGGGGAGAAGTAAAAGATCACACTTACCTCAAGAACGGAGAGAAGCAGAAATCATTTTGGAACAATCAGGTACTTCCAAAGAAACCGTTTGTGGAGTTCCTGAAATGCAAAACTTCAATAAGTGCTAGCCCCTTATTATACGCTGAAAGTGTACCATCAAGTCGTTTGTGGAGATCTCGTGTTTCGAGGACCGAATTTTCCAGACGGAAAATACATTCACATTTATCATCACCAAGATTATTTCGATGATATTACTAGTATCATAGGATTTCTCAGATAAGTTACTATTGTGACAAATGTGACCAAAGATTTAGCAATCGGGAGCAACATATTCATTGTGCAGAGAGATGTAGTTACAGTTCAGTCTCTAGACCTTGCATTCCTGAAAGACAAGATAGAATTCAATGCTCATGTTAAGAGCGATATCGCATGAAACAATTGCAACCATAGAAAAGTGCTTGCGAATTATTGACAGTGTGTTCCACTTGTGGACAGCATTTTCGTATAAATAACAGAAAGGTTCCCGTTTGTCCAGAAAAGAAACGATGTCGTTTTTGTGATCAAGTCGTCGAGTTGGACTATCAATGTTATATTCAAAGATATGACAATGAATCCTAGGAACTATTGAAAGACGATCAGAACAATAAATAGAAATGTGTGGATTTTATCTTTTTTACTTTGAATATTCTCATGAGACTGGAATTCATATTATTAATTTTTGTGTGGCTCGTCGCGCTTGCAACGAATATATCCAATGAACCCTTTTTATCAATATCGGAATTATAGCATGATTCCAGGAGGACGTGAAATGATATTGTATGACTCTCGTACTCTTTCTGCCCTTGGAAAAAAGCATATAAGATCGTCTACGAAAACTAGCGCGACTTCCCGATCACAAAACGTTACCTTCCGGGCACACCGATCTCCAGTATAAAAACGGAGAAAATTATAAGACAGAAATATCACTGTGAGTACAGATATTCACCCAAAGTGATGAATTCGACACAGAAACTGCGAGCGACCGACTAACTCCAAGTCCAGTCAAGTCAAGTGCGATGCTGTACCCTGCGACCAGAGTAATGCTGTACACTGCGACATCAGCGATGCAACACGACGATACCGCTCTAATACCGAAAGCGATGCCATTCCTGTATCCATCTATGGATCTCATCCATGCATTCACAAACCACTTTGGATACCACAAGTTCATGGAGAATCCCAAATCAAAGAAGAATACACGTTTCCTGTGTCTTTGCCTGGCTATTGTAATTTTGAAAGTCGATTCCAAACGTTCAAAGGGAAAATGGCATAAATATCTGGAATGAGCTATTCCCAAATATTTAACCAGAACAGGATTTGTCTACTTGGGATAAGGAGATAAAGTATAGTTTTTCAGTTGTGGTGTAAAATTTCACGAATGGGAGTATAAAGATACAGCTTACCATGAACATTCCAGATGGTCACCTTATTACCTTCCCTTGCTTGGTCCAGAATACGATTCTCGTGGAGACTTTAGAAGCGGAGAGGATTCGTAGTTTATCTTTGAAGCTGCCAGAATGCATTTACTTACAAAGACTGTGTACAGATTCAAGTGAAACGCAAACAACAAATGATTTCAATACTTTTAAACTGTTGCTATCTGAATGGTATAAAAAGGCTGATTCTCGGGAAAGACTATGAAAAACGTAAAACTCAGATGGATATAAAGCTCTCGATGCCACGACTTCTGCAATTAGCGTGGCATCAAATTACAGTTTTGTAAGTGAACAGTTTAGACCTTCTGAGCTGCAAGAACGCATTTACAGAGACTTTGTACAGATTCAAGTGAAACGTAAAGAATATGGAAGAAAGTAAACATGAACTTTGGTTTTTGAAATATAAATCTGTTGCACCATGAAAGAAAGAACATTAACTGTATTTTTTAAAAATGTAAATGTTGCATCATGAAAAAGAAAAAAACAAAACAACAACGACAACGTGAACTATGTTTTTTGAAATGTACATTTGTTGTACCATGAAAACTTTGTTTTTGAAATGTAAATGTGTTGTACCATGAAAGAAAACACGAACTGTGTTTTTTGACATGTAAATATGTTGTACTATGAAAGAAAGAAAACATTAACTTTTTTTTTTTTAAATATACATTTGTTACACCATGAAAGAAAATCCTTGACTCTGTTTTTGAAATGTCGATAATTTTGGTATCATGAATAAAAAATTAAACATATAAAATGTATAAAACGTCTTGTGTCGTTTATGGAATCTCAGAATTTTAAACTCAATTCGAGAATTACGGCTGCATCCTCCATTCTCAAAGTGATTGACGAAAGGTCAGATCGTCATAGTTGGGAGTGACTGTATCTTCGCCATCCCATTAATATGTTATTATTATTATTATTATTATTGAAACTTTACTGTCAGGATTTTACAAATTCCCTTTAACACCGCCTGACACATTGTTATGGAAGTTATACATAATTGTTTAGAAATCTTGACTCTTCCTTTACACAATCTATATTAATAAATATAAATATAAATAAATATGTAATGCTCTCTCTCTCTCTCTCTCTCTCTCTCACACACACACACACACACACACACACACACACACACAGACACACAAACACTGTGAGACACAAATTAAGAATATACACGAGTCTTAACGCGCATAAAAAAGTGTGTTACTCAGATTGGAAAACTATACATAAAATAACACACTCACTAGTAGGTACATGTTTAGCTGTAGGTTATTGTACAAGCTGTTAAAGTTTTAAAAAAGGGTTAAACTTTCTCTTGAAAGTAAACTTTTGATTATACAACTTTGCTAAATATTTTTTTCTTTTGTAGTATAAAACATGTCTTTTGTAATATAAAGCATGGCTTTTGTAGTATAAAACATGGCTTTTGTAGTATAAAGCATGGCTTTTGTAGTATAAAACATGGCTTTTGTAGTATAAAGCATGGCTTTTGTAGTATAAAACATGACTTTTGTAGTATAAAACATGGCTTTTGTAGTATAAAACATGGCTTTTGTAATATAAAGCATGGCTTTTGTAGTATAAAACATGGCTTTTGTAGTATAAAACATGGCTTTTGTAGTATAAAACATGGCTTTTGTAACTTGCAATATTTTGGGTTTGAAGCACGGCATGATCTATAAATTTGACATTTTACAATCACAATGAAGAAATTATAATTAGATCACCAAACGTGTCATTTCAAAGAAATACATCACTTTTGGAGATCGTAATATTTGGTATATAGTTTCTAATCCATATAATAAAGGATATTCACAAATCTTCAATAATTGTCCAATCATAAAATAAGTGCTCAATACTTTCGACTTCTTGTTTGGAAAAGTACATGTATCGTCATCAATGAAATTTATTTTTGTTAAAAATTGGTTTATTACAATAATTCTGTCCATAATTTCAAACTGAAAGGCAATTAAATTTGTATCCATGGTGCACTTCTTAGCCAAAATTAGAGATTTTTTTTCAGTCTGGACCAAGTCTCATGTTTTTTATAACGTTTATTTATGTTATTATTTGCCAAATCATTAGATACAAATTTTGAGTTCTTATTTGCTACGTTCAATTTTCTTTCTTCTGAATTTACATTCATAAGTGTTTCCCTTGTCGATATAATGTTTAATCTCTCGTTTCCAGTTACCAGATATTTTTGAAATAATTGAGAAATATTCAATGTAATTATTACTGTGAGCCTTTGAACGTAGTGCTTACAAATTTAATAATGACTCTTGACTATCAAAGAGTTTGATACATGTTATTTCATTTGACCACTATTTTGTGTAGGAATGAAAGTTATTAATATCATGTGACAAGTATTATTCCACTGATGAGGGCTCCTTTTTCCATTAATGATGAAGTGTGTATGAAAGGATTTTAGTCAGAACTTATGTGAGCGATAGGATTATGACATTAATACTTTGCAAATTCTATGATGAGGACAGTAAAGAGGAAAGAAATAATGTCAGTATAAGGAATAACAATGGAAAACGATTTGTTGATGCAGGCCACACAGGTGACAATTGTATTGAAAACAATATTATCTTACTATGATATAAAATGCTTACAGTTGTTTACAAAATGACTTTCGTGAGTATTTGATAAAAATACATAGTTGAAAATCCCTATGAAATTCGACCTCTAAAATATTGTTAGCTGACTAGCTTTAAAAACTAACCTACCCAGACCTGAATGGAAACTTTTTAACCATGAAACCTAAAGCAATCCATTTGTGCAGCCCCAACATGGATAGAACCCTGCATCGCTCACCGCATTCCACCATCCTTTCAAGGAAAATTGTAGTTGTGCATACAACCAAGCCCGACGAGCATACAATAAACATCTGAAACATATGGCCATCAGCATGAACAATGCCGTGGCTCACCTATGAATTAGAAAAAGTTCAAACAATGGAAATTGTCAATGGAATAGTTCAAGCAATGGACCATGTCAATGCTCTTCTCTGTATGAGGATATCTGCTGTCGTGTTCCTTATTCCATACATCTGATATACTGATAATTCCTCAGTGAGTGACATCCGCAAGTTTTATCCAGCTGAAGACTGTACACTGGTTATCTTGTTCAAAAGCAGTGAACCCACCTGCCTTGCAGCTGAAATCTGGCATGGTGTTGAAGTCTGTGTACCCACAAGACCTGAAAAGAATAACATCTGTGCGAGTGTACATAGATGAAAAGAACGTGATACAGATATGGATGGATTAATCCTATATTCGCCTGACCTAAATTATGATGGGAAATGCAAGCTCAGAAATTGTATCGGTAAAGCCAAACCCTATTCATGCTCGTGTGCAGCCTTATTAGAGTAGAGGATTAAAATTATAGGTTGGAGTGTCGTTCTCCGCATCTAATATATCTTTTAAAAGCATCAGATTTCCATCGCCCTAACTGACAAATCTGACTGTCGGATAAGCCTTGGGCAGCAGCAGTTGTGGCTGCTCCGATCCTAAAATTGTGACTCTTGAAGTGTTTTGGATCAAAATTGCAGAAAAGGAGAGCAAGTTTCAGCTGTGCATTGAATTCTGAGCGAGTAATAGGTGTATTTGGAAGATACATAAATATTGGGCCTGGACCAGTACCTCGAATTTGGATGTATCTCTGGAGATTCGAGACAGGGCAGATAGTAGCATTAGTGTTTCTATTAATTTTTAATCTGAATTGTTGGCCCTGGTTGTGTTTGAATGTGTTGAAAGTCAGAGTAATGGAATGGTTTTCAAGAACCAACTGATCAAAGTGCAACAGATTAGGGTTATGATGTGAAAGGGACTGCACTGTGATTTCCCCAGTTCTCAAGAAGGCATGGAATGCCAGGGAATACATAGCTAGAAACAGGAGCCGTTTGTAGCAAGAAGATATAGTGCGAGTTGTAGCATTTACAAGTTTTTCTAAAATAAACTTGTCGATTGGGAATCGAGCATCACAAGGAACTCTATTCCTGTGGCATGCTTGCAGCAGTTTCTGTATCAGAAACGAGTTGGTGGGGTCCGCACAATTGTTAATTTTGTGCACAAAACCAATGGCAGATATATACGAAGATATTGTAGCTGGGGAATAACACTTGTTTACCAGATGAAAAATGAAAAGTGCTAAATGAGCCTGAGGGACTGGCACTGAGGTTTCCATTGCATAATCCGCAGTGAAAGCTCGATACAGATTCCAGCTGCGTCTGTTTGCCGCTTTTGACCTTGATGACAATGTGCTATCCAATAGAGAATCAAGAGTATCTGTTGGTAATATCACGTGACAAGTATTATTCCACTGATGAGGGCTCTTTTTCCATTTTGCTAAGGCATGGATAACATATTGCCAAAATGGATACTAATACATTTACTAATCTCAGTTAATTTTGTATGTCATAATTGTAATATCTGGATGCTTCCAAATTGTCCTAAATTTAGCTTTTAAACTATATTCTGCCAAAGTCCTTCTCAATTTGCAATTGGGCGTTTAATCCAAGTGATCTTCATGTATTTAATAATGGAATGAACATGAACGCATTTACAGGGAGTTTGTACAGATTCAAGTGAATCGCAAAGAACAATTGCATCCAATACACCATAAAATGAAAAACCATTGGTATCTGAACGCTATAAAAGGCTGGTTGAAGAAGGGTGTAACATAGTCGGAAAGAGAGGTGTTGTGCCAACACGTGATAAGACTCTTCTGTGTACACGTCATAAAATTCTCCAAGCCTTGATTTCTGTTCTCGGTGTTAAGTCAATGACACCATTCAAGACTTAATGGATTACCAAGTACTTTTAAAAGAACCGATTCCACAAGACGTTACACCTCCTTTGAATTTAGGACGACGTGTCGTGTCTGTATAAGTGACAGAATTTATTGGATTTCGTTTACCGGTAGAATCTCTGTGGCAAATTTATCACCAGTACATGCGAAGACATGACAGCTAAAGCTTTATCCGTGCATTCGATCGTCC
This sequence comes from Margaritifera margaritifera, assembly GCA_029931535.1. Classification (NCBI taxonomy): domain Eukaryota; kingdom Metazoa; phylum Mollusca; class Bivalvia; order Unionida; family Margaritiferidae; genus Margaritifera; species Margaritifera margaritifera. The sequence goes on from JAQPZY010001538.1 coordinate 2,247,183, forward strand.
TCCATGTCGAATCGTGTGGTGCTACAAAGAGTGGCAATCAGCTTTCACCTTACTAAAAGAAAGTCATGGAGAATCCATTTTGTTTGAAATGTTACAAGAAGAAATTAAACTTAGTTTACACGAAAAGGACATCATAGTAATGCCAGTATTATTTACATTACTCAAAATTTATTTCAACAAAGTAAAGCCCATCGCATCATCAGTCTCAATGATCATTATGTAGTGTTGTACAAAAGTCCAAGAGACAAATCTCAAGTACAAGTCTTGTTTAAACAGTTAGGAACACCCTGGCTGAATCATGCTTATGATGATGCCTGTCGATTGCCACGTGCATATTTACTGATTGATAAAAACCTACCACTCTCGATTATTTTAGATTTCGTATGGATTTGTTTCACTGTTGTTGTCAAAAAGGAATCCAGTCATTTACATGTCGTCCTCCTCGTTTACGTCTGTCTAAAAACACTATAAAATACAATTAAACTCTTTCCCCTCTAACAGTATTCAACACGACTTCCTTTTCATCTAATCCAACTGCCAAATTGATTCTTCCACCGTATGCCATCAGACTCCCCCCCCTAAAAAAAAACAACAAAAAAATAATAATAATAATTTTTATTTTTTTATTTTTAAAAAATCCACAAGTGCATTTGCAAAATGCTAGAAGCCAGCCGGAAAGAAGAGTTACGATGGTTTTCTTTGACAGAACGGCAATTACTACAAGAAATTATACACATTCCTCATGAAAGATAACGTTCTTTCGAAAAACATAAAGTGACTTTGACACAACTCGCCGATCCAAGAATTGATACTCAAACAAAGAAACAAATTATCTCGAACCAGGTGGAAGTGGATCTCTAGGAGGTGTAATTATTCGTTCACTTCTACCATGGAATCAAAATACCGCAGCCAAAGCTAAAATGCAAAACCTATCTAAAAGCCCAAATCCAATAAAGAGACAAAAAAGAAGAGACGGGTTGACTCACAGCTCGTACACAGCTTCCTGGAAATCAGTCGTGTGTGCTAAAGATGAACTTCTTCATCGAAAGCCTAAAGACGTTCGAGTTTATGTCATCAATACAGACGACAGTCATCGCCCAGGAACTGATTGGGTAGGCGTCTTCTTTTCCAACAACCAAAGCGTGGACTATTTTGAATCCTATGGATTACCTCCTCTGGAAGACGAAATCATAGGCTTTATAAGAATAAATGCTGTATTCACTCAATTCAATAATACGAGATTAAAAGAATCGGATTATATGGTCTTTGAAGAATAATGGGTGTATTCTCTTTATCAACGCAGTCTTCGATTCCCGTTTGAACATTTACTGACTAGCTTTGAACGTGATTTCTCTAGAAATGATACAAAATATAAATTTGGGTTTGTAATCATTATGGCTATCTATTTTCCTTAGCTGAAAAACGTACTGGACTTTTTTTTTCTTCTGAAAAACACAAGAGGATTTTCGTGCGCTGGCCCCCTTGTTACCTTAAGTCACAACCTGTGGCTATGACAAAAATAAATTGGTCCGCACATTGGAAGTTAACTTTTGACTTCTTTCCAGATGTGCTAAAAAAGCATTGCCAGGATGATGTAGCCTTGCATGCAAAATCTTGTAGGGATCAGATAAAAAATCGGTCTGCACATTGGAAGTTTATGTTCGACTTCTTTCCAGATGTGGTAAAAAAAAAACATCGCCCGGATGATATAGCATGGCATACAAAATATTGGCCAGATCAGATAAAAAAAAATTGGTCCACATATTGAAAGTTTACTTTCGACTTCTTTCCGGATGTGTTAAAAAAGCATCGTCCATATGATGTAGCCTTGCATGCAAAATCTTGTCCGGATCAGATAAAAAAATCGGTCTGCACGTTGGAAGTTTATGTTCAACTTCTTTCCATATGTGGTAAAAAAAAATCTAACGGATGATATAGCCTTGCATACAAAATAATCTCCGAATCAGATAAAAAAAATTGGTCCGCACATTGAAAGTTTATGTTCGACTTCTTTCCAGATGTGGTAAAAAAGCATTGCCTGTATGATATAGCCTTGCATACAAAATAGCCTTCCAAAAAATTGGTCTGCTCATTGGAAGTTTATGTTGGACTTCTTTCCGGATGTGGTAAAAAAAAAGAATCGCCTGGATGATGTAGCCTTGCATGCAAAATATTGTCCGGATCAGATAAAAAAATTGGTCTGCTCATTGGAAGTATATGTTCGACCTCTTTCCAGGTGTGGTAAAAAAGCATCGCCCGGATGATATAGCCTTGCATGCGAAATCTTGTCCGGATCAGATAAAAAAATTGGTTTAGACGATGGAAGTTTATATTCGATTTCTTTTCCGGATGTGGTTAAAAGCATCGCTTCGATGATGTATCCTTGCATGCACAATTTTGTGTGGATCAGATAGAAAAAATGGTCCCGACGATGGAAGTAACATTGTGCCGCACCTGCTGTTGTAGGATGAGGAGGGGAGGAGACCACCTGTGCATTTCCACGGGCTGTCTCGTGCAGTTAATGACCAGCCTACTACCTGACATCAAGAAAGTCAGGGGCATATCGGTAAATAAGGGGCAGCACGACACAGAAGTTGACCAACCTACCCCCCAACCCCACCGAAGTCGCAGAGTGCAAGCGAAAGGACCGGTAATAACTTAGAACACTGGGGGCACCATCGTAAAGTACACCTACGCAGCGGATTCCAGGCGTGCAGAAGCCGGGAGAAGAGGCATGTGGGATGGCGGTGCAAGACATCGATAACCACCATACAGTGAGCGGAATCCTCTGGAACTGATACACACAAGACACACAAGACAGCTGGAATGGAGTCAGCCTACCTGAAGAGGAAAGCCTGGGAGAGAAGGGCGATAACCATCCAGCACTACTAGGAGAGGCACGCCGTCCAGTGTTACTAGGAGAGGTCAGCCATCTAGTACAGCTCGGAAAGGGAGCCATCCAGACCGTTCAGCTCTAGAACTCTCCAGCGGCACACTGATCAAAATTGCCTGACTGTATGGGGTTTTCCATTTGGCTTTTGAAAACCCCTTTCGGTTATACTCTCTAAAATCACACATTTGACCATTTTCGAGCCACAGTCTAAAATATAACTATGAATTTATGGGGGGAAAATGTGCTTGATACTAAACTGATATGAGTAACTGGTACTCACGTATTGGTTTTATTTTTGGAAATATTACGTACACTACGTACACAAAATTCAAATCTGAATGTTAATAAAATAAATTGTAACTGTTATGATTGTCACAATTAAAATATGTGGCTAAGACATAATTGGTTGCTAGGGACAGCCCGACTTAATTAACTGGGCAGAGTTTGATTAAAAGTATGTTTATGGCGTTCGGACTCACTTCGCTGCCACTTTATGACTCCAGCTATGTCCTTTTCCGACTTTGCCTCGTCTAGAGATAAGTAATTAAATAGTGTGCCATGCACACATTTAATAATTAATTAAATAGTACGCTGTGCGTACATTAATTTAACCAGACGTACATGACGAAATGGCTGCACATATCTTTAATCTAAAATCAGTCAGTCAGTCTGCTATTCATCGTCGACTTGTCAAGAAGAAAATGTATTCGAATATCAACGGAAGACTCCATGAAGCTACCATCCACTGAGACAATGTGAAACACTTCCTTGAACAGGTTCAAGAAATAGAAGTTTTTCCCCAATATGAGATTGGTAAAATAATAGCTCAGATTTATTACAAGATGGCGAGAGAGTTCATCACAGATATGATGAAGGACGAAAAAGAAAGTGAGAAAAGGGAGAAGTTGGAAAAGAAAAGTGAGAAGGAAGAAGACTGGGATATGGTGCTGGAGCTGCAGCTGCAGCAACAAAAACAAAACAATGTCATCAGCCAGAGCAACCCCTAGTTTCATAAAGTGGATAACTCGGAGTTGGAGGCAGATTCGCCTGATTTCACTCTATCTGTCTCCATTAATCCTTGGGGTGGAGATGGATGGAGACAAAGATGTACTGCCTGTGGAGCCCGGTCCGAGAAGTGTGGTCACTAATGGAGAATGCGCCTAAAAACCAAAACAGCCTTATTTTAGGGCCACACAATTCTATCAGAACAGTGATACTAATCAAATTATTTCCAAATATGTGTGTTTTATTTGTGTTTGTATGTTTTGCACGTCTTTCACAGCTAAAACCAGATATGGGGAACTGCAAACCGGAATGAAGCCTTGCCATACTGTTCTTAACCTAGACAGTTCCAATACATTACTGTAATGTTATTTGTTATTTAAGAATAACTCTAGTAGGCGATCTATACTTTTTATTAATCACAAAGACATCAGTACAGCTGTGATGGTGAGGCAAGACAGCTCTGAAGGTGTTTTTCTCATTGAACTTAATCTCTAGTGTAGACAACGTGAAACAGCTTAATCCCTAGTGTAGACACAACATGAAACAGCTTAATCCCTAGTGTAGACACAACATGAAACAGCTTAATCCCTAGTTTAGACACAACATGAAACAGCTTAATCCCTAGTGTAGACACAACATGAAACAGCCGTTGGTGTGCATCAGTTCTAATCCCGCTTGAAATGAATGTTTACTTTACCGTCAAGAACAGTTGAGTGATCTTTAAAGCTATTAGATTAAGGCTAACGCTACACATACCGTACTTAAAATTGTAACAATAGTTTTTCTTTTGAACAAGGTTTGAGAGAATTCTTGGTGATATGCCATATACAATTTTATAAATTTCTAAGGCTTTGTTTCTAAGTAGTTTTTAATCTTCCCTTGCAAGCAATTAATCACAGGCGCTATTGTAGTCCTCACAGATGAAACGTATGGATCGTGGTTGTTTTTATTCATATCTTAAGAGTATACTGCTTGCTACAAAAATGGTATGCTAAATGACAGTGGTTAAAATTATAAAGAATAAAAGAATGGAAGCTAACTAACTTACCCTTTAAAATTAGATACATACCAATACACTTTAATACATTCAGTAATTTTGTCTTTAAGCTTTCCTACATATTGCACTTATATACACATCAAATTTTAAAAGGAAATCTATGCCAACTCCAAGCAGCCAGACATTGTCGTCACAGTCGATCTGATTGCTCCCAATGGAGAAAGATGCGCAACCCTCATGCATCGTTTGGCCAGTGCTGATGGCCAGGAACTACTCGGGGTTGGTCGTCATCTTATTCTGGGCAAACCAATCGACAATGGCTTTAGTCTCCCACTGCAGCACATCTGTAACATTAGTAATATCAGCATGTATAAAAGACAGAATATTATCATCTGCAAAGTTTACAGAGTAGCCCATTTGACAAAGTAAAATGTATCATTTATGAAGATATTAGATAGCAAAAGCCCAAGAGCAGATGTTTGCTTAAATTCCTTTATTATGTTTAATCAGTCGCTGTGAAAGATACCGAGCTTACCTGTTGTTTTTGGTGTGACTGGTAGTTTGAAATTAGATTGCAGGCTTTATTGCCTACACCATAAGCCTCCATCTTTCAAATTAAAAGCTCATGGGGCGGACGATCAAATGCCTTGAATAGATCTATTAGGATTCCTGCTGCACACTTGTTTTAATCAAGTGTGCGACGCCAATTCTCATGAAGACGAAGTAAAGTAGCGTGATACCCATTTCCTGGTTGTAGGGCTGTAACGATTGCACAGATAACCGTTTACGGTACGAGTATTAGCAGTAACTGGTAAGGTTGCAACGTTTGCCAAAAGCTCTAAACTTGTACACGGTTTACATTAAACAAAAACGACGCTGTTTAATTGAAACAATTAGAAACCCAACTTTTCCCTCTATCTACCCGCTAGGCTTACCGAACAACTTACAGCTATTATAATGTTCATTCGCTCAACTGGAGACTCATTCATTTCTTGTACCTTCTTTACCTCTTATCGTGACAGGATTCAGTTTGTAAGACATGCCTTTGTTGAATATATCTGACAGGATTCAGTTAGTAAGACATGCCTTTGTTGAATATATCTGACAGTTTCAGTAAAACATCCTAAGGATTTAATGATTGTTTCTTACTGTTACATGCATGTACATGATGAAAACATCGATAATGGAACCGGACATAGTTCCTAGACATGTGCATGGGATGCTTTCGAAGGAACTACAATGACTAAGAAACTATGCAGTGGCTTATAATCTTTAAACGGTGCTTCTTTAAAATAAAATGTCAGTAAGCAAAGTTTATGTTAAAATAAAAAAAAAAAACGTGTTGTCTAAAGGTAAAGGTAAATACTGTAGTTTAATGAAATTTGTATTGACATTATCAGTAAAACCTGATGTGTAATACAGTGTAATGTGCGCTATAACCAATACTCGTCAACTTCTGCTTTTTTTCATACTAATGCCACATTTGATGTGAAAATCATAATACATACTTCAAGAAAATAATTAAGATAAAGATCCTACTCAACAATCCTCTTAAGCAAAGATGTGGAAATATATAACTTAATTGGAACATATAGTTCCTGCGTCAATGACAGGCACATGCATGTTCGTGGACATGTTTACCGATGTTGTAAACGTTTACAGGGGCATTATTCAAGAAAATATTATTAAGTTTCTTCTTGGATTTAAAAGTGATATTTACATTTGTTTAAAATTTGATCTTTCTCATTATTTTGCAGGTACGTTCAGCAGTTCAAATCTGCATTTAATGAAACAAAACCCCGATTTTACGCGAGATATTGCCGTTGTTATAATGATGTAACACTGTTTATCTTGCATCGGCAATTTAATAGTGAAATATTTTCAAAGCAGCTCATTCACCTTTGTGCATGTTTTTTTGGAGGGGGGGGGGGGGGCAAATTCTCGTTTATTTATATTATACTAAAAAATTAGACGGGTTTTGTCAAATTTATTATTTAATTCAATACAATATCATACGTCAATATTAATTAAAATGATTAATGGAGGTGTTATCTATGTTGAAAGATGAAATATATTTTACAAATCTTTGTTTTTAGCACAGTATGTTATTTGTTTTTTGTGAATTATTCATAATGAATAATTTAATTTTATGCAAATTATTAACTGCAAAATATCGTGAAAACATGGCCCATGCAGTAACATTTATTCGTATATATATATATATATATATATATATATATATATATATATATATATATATATATATATATATATATATATATATGCCCGATTTATCTTAGTAGTTATTACTGTTTTCGCAAACATAGTAAGAAAATGTAACATAAATTTACCCATGGTTTTCATTGATTTTTCATGCAAATCGTGCTTTCTTTGCATTATATTTACTCCTAAAAATGTTGTGTAAAGAGTCATTGATGAGTAACACAATAATATTACGTACTTTATTGTTATCATTGATTTTTATCTTTTGAGTAAAATCTCGAACCAGTAAACCAACTTATTTTCATTTTAAACTTTGAAAAATCTGAAAATATTTTATTTAAAGCACATATTCAATCCATTAAATATTGATTTCTGAATAGATATTTTATTATATTAAACGCATATAATATAATAAAACTTCCATGTAACCAAAGCTCACAAAGTTATTTCATGTCAGCATTATATTTGTGTTCTAGAATGGTATTAAATTTTTTAAATTGGCAAATGACATCAATAGTGCTTTAATTATAGCGACGTTGATCAAGCGTGTTTTGCCAATTCGCTTTCAATAATAATGAGCATACAATTAAATAATACATTATAAATTCAGCTAATGAAATTAAATAACGGTGCTCATTGTTTTAGTATATAAGGTTTATTTAGTATACAGATAAATTCTACATAAATCTACTTTTAAAAAAAGACATTATCATACTCAGACCAGTATATAGAGACGAAAAGAAAATCTAACCAAAACATTAGCATACTGAGACCAATATATATAGACGAAAACAAATAAACTACATGGCCACTGTTTTCACGATTGTTTTTCGGTGTTATTATTTTATTATTTCTCAATATAATAAAGTAAACTATTTAAATTTTGCGCAAAGATGCATGAGATAAACAGTCTTACATCATTTCATTTCATTATATATAACAACGCCATTATCTCGCGTAAAATCGGGGTTTGTTTCATTGAATGGAGATTTGAACCGCTGAACGTACCTGAGAAATAATGAAAATATCATATTTTAAACAAATGTAAATATCATTTTTAAATCCAAGACGAAACTTAATAATATTTCACATGGTCTGAATCAGCCTGGCATTTGGTCCGAATCAGCCCGTGATTTGGGCCGAATCAATGGTACGAATCAGTCATGGTCCGAATCAGCCAGCATTCCAGTCTGATTACTGCATGAACTGGCGGAGAATATGATAAAGTAATCAACGGCGGAACGTATACCTAGCGCTCACGCAACACAAGCAGGAAATATCTTTGTGTCAGCAAGTGTAACATGTAAGTTTCTCTAGGTTTATGAAACTGGAAACTTGAATTATGCTTTGATTCTTGCCAGTTCACACTCGGTTACGGTTCGGTTCATGTATTGGGATACGGGTGACCTGTTAAGGAAGTTACTAAAGTATGGGCCCGTATCATTCTGAATCGTACACCACCTTCGGTCTTCGAAAGTATTTACCTGGGCCAGTTACTATCTAGCTGAGGATTATTTAATCTCTTTATACCTTACAAAATTTCACACCAAACCTTGTTCCGTCTACGCATACTTTTTTGAATTGGAAAAATAAAGTTGTTAACGGCGAGTGCAATGTTAAAGAAAATGATATTTATAGTACAAGCACTGCCTATTACACGTAGTAAGGTGCATGGGTGCGACGCGGATCCTCGCGCATGTAAAACTAAAAGTCGGCACATTTTTACTGTATAAAACGTGCACAATACCATCCGCTGTAATCAGTAAATTACAATAACGGCTACAAAACTACAGTGAAAAAATTATCTGAATCTTAAAAATGTAATGTAAGTAAAATATAGACTTTATCATTTTTTTTATAATTATGTCACACATTCCAAAATAATGAAGTCTGAATAAAAATAGCATTATACTATTTTTGTAAAAATCATAATTAAGTACATTTAAAATGGCAAGTAATTTAGTCATTATTATTATTATATAAGACCAAAAAAAAAAAACATATACACATGCATGCAAAATAAGTAATAATTCAAATAATAATAAAAATATTCAGATTACGATACTTTTTTTCCCAGATGATAAACAAATACAAATAAAAATAGAAATAATATTGTATAATAATGCTGAAATTTTGTATCATAATTTTAAAATTAAGAAATTGAATCTGATTGTAAAATAAATAACGGCTACAAAACTACAGTAAAAAAATTATCTGAATCTTAAAAATGTAATGTAAGTAAAATATAGACTTTATCGTTTTTTTTTTTAATTATATGTCACAAATTCCAAAATAATGAAGTCTGAATAAAAATAGCATTATACTATTTTTGTAAAAATCATAATTAAGTACATTTAAAATGGCAAGTAATTTTAGTCATTATTATTATTATATAAGACCAAAAAAAAAATATATACACATGCATGCAAAATAAGTAATAATTCAAATAATAATAAAAATATCCAGATTACGATACTTTTTTCCCCAGATAATAAACAAATACAAATAAAAATAGCAATAATATTGTATAATAATGCTGATATTTTGTATCACAATTTTAAAATTAAGAAATTGAATCAGATTGTAAAATAAATAATCTTAGTAATAATGATTTATGTTTATCAGACATTTACACTTATATTTAGGAATTATTTGTATTTTCAACAACATCAATAATAATAATAAAAATAATATTAATAATAATAATTATAATGTCTACATTACATGCTCTTTTTAAATGTTAATCAAATTGCTGGCATGCTATATGCCATGCACCTTATGACTTAGGCAGTGCTTGTACTATAAATAGCATTTTCTTTAACATTGCACTCGCCGTTAACAACTTTATTTTTTCAAATTAAAAAAGTATGCGTTGACGGAACAAGGTTTGGTTTTAAATTTTGTAAGGTATAAAGAGATTAAATAGTACTCAGCTAGATAGTCTCTGGCTCAGGTAAATACTTTCGAAGACCAAAGGTGGTGTATGATTCAGAATGAAACAGGTCCATACTATAACCGTTTGAGCCCGACTTAAATGATTCGCATACTTTTGTATTTCATTCTTGTATATACAAATCAACGTTTTTACAATATTGGCATAGTTGATTCAAGGGTTACTGATTGAACCTTGTTTTCTTTTTTTTAAAAAAAGTGTAGACAAAATGAAAATCAAAATGCTTTTAATGCAAGATACAGATACCGAGTGATAGCGGTGAGCCCAAAGAAGCTGGAAGTCTGAAGAAAAAGAACAAAAGATGTTATGCAGTACAACCTGAGTCTACCTCAGCAAATGAAAACTTCGGCATTACAATTTTAAACTGGTATTCTCACACGGAAAATATAGAATTTTAGAGTGTTTTTGATAATTACAGTAGTATAGGCTGATCTAACTGTTTAAAGATTTGCTAGGTCAAGTGTTTTTGTTCAGCAATGAAATTATTTTTGAGGAACAAATGTGACATTGAATTATGACTGCAGGTCTCAGCTATTTATATCAGTCTTCCATTACTACAAAACCCATTTGTGGCGACTTTATTTAAAATACACTCAGCTGTTTATTTCTTGCACTCATGTGATAATATATATGTCAGTCGTTTTCAGTAACAGCCAAAGCAGTTACACCGATTAAATTAAAAATTATTGTGAACAATGAACACACCACCTTCCAAGAAACGAAAAATTACCCAGCGGCCAGCTAGCCCCATGTTGGCCTGCATACGACAATCAGAAATATGCGTCACGAATAGTGGCAGTGATTCTGATTCCGATAGCGCCAGCATGATTTCCAAAAAGAATTATATCAAGAAACGAAGGACGGGATTTAATAATGAATGGAAGACGTTATTCCCTTGGGTGGAAATTGCTGGATCGGATGGTAAGTTTTCCATATTGCTAACTTACGTGAGTGCTGGCCTATTAATTTCTCATTTCTCTTTTCTGTCTATCCAAGTAATAAACGGAACAATCTTTATCTTCCAGTTTTACCTCAACAGCAGGTAAATAAAACAGTTTTAAATTTGAACAATATTTTAGCTTCAAAATAGCAAACACTTTGATATATTGTTCCTAATGGAAAGGAATATGTATTATCTTATTCTGTGATGATCATTGTAAAACACACCACTGTCTTGATTCGTGAAAAATTTTTCCTTGGTAATTAACTTAATTAGGATTCAGGTATACTTGTCTCCTTTTGTACATCCATTAAAAAATTTTATGTTCCATTTTTTCAGATTGTGAAAGGTCATTCTCCTCGATGAATAGAATTAAGAGTGTTTTAAGGAACAGGTTGTCACAGAGGTTACTGAACTACCTGATGACAATCAGTACTGAAGGACAACCCTTAAAAGACTTAAATTGTGATGTTGCAGTCAGTTTATATGGTGAAAAGAAGAAAAGACGATTGTCATTTATTTAAATTAAGAAATAAATGAGATATGCATTGTTGTTACTGTTATAACATAGGTAAATAAAAAATACTTTTGTAAATATATGCACTTTTTATTTCATTGCTATTAATTTGTTTCACTTTTATGACGTTAACGCGCGCTTTGTAAACCATTTTATGACCCAAACACACGTACCCCGATGCTATCCAAAATTTCTGGGGAGATCACTGACTGGAAGTATTGGCATCCAAACTCGATCCAGTTAGATACGAAGCAACAGAGAAACTTCGTTCAAAATGGTTATTAAATGATCTGTAATTTACTAAAGTCGTACATGGAGAACAAGTTTGGAAGGATTCCTTTTACGTTGATATAGGTAATTAGTGACTAAACAAGCCAACAGGATAAATAAAATTAGCTCAGAATCAGCAATGAGGCAGATTTCAAACCATGCAGGTTTGTCACCTTGTGTTAATTTATTAATTTTTTTATAGAAGGGGAGTAGGCATTGTCAATGGTTTACCTTTTCACTAACAGAAACGAGTGCCTGCAGCTGCAGCAGTTGTTTTACATCTGCAGGAAGTACAATGTGATAGATTTTGGTTGTTAGTCATCTCCACACCCACACCTGGACTTGCTCTAAATAAGATTTTACTTGCAGGTGGAAATTGCACTATTCCTTCTGTGTTGAAGATAACACCGTCATGTCTTTCAAATTTAAGTGAAGACATGAAATTGATAATAAGATGTTTTAAAAGCATTCATGCAGTGCAAAAAAAAAAAAAGGGTATGGTTAGCAAGACGAATCCAGGATCCAATCAAATGGAGTAGCCTCAAATGGCCTAAATGATTGAATTAAAATCACAAACAACTAAGATGTAGTCTGTTTGGATGTAATTTTTTTTATCTTGTCAAGGATGAAAATGGCATATGAACAGATGCTAAATCTATGTCTGTCTGTAATCTGCATACATGAAATACAACCAATATGTCAAAACATATAAAACAGCACAACCCTACCACTGACAGACCTTCTAAAGATGAAAAGACCATCCAGTTGCCGGTACTTTGATGTGTGATCTGCTTCTACTGCGTAATATTAGCATTATTACCGTAGCCGAGTAAACAGGAACTTATTTAAAGTCGCTTACATCAAAGCAAACTACCACGGAGTTTTTATTTTAAAAGCATTATTTCTTAAACTTCTTTATCGTATTTTAAAGATATTATTTAAGTTTAGTGCAGTGGTGCCTATGATTCGAATCAAATGTATGTACTTCATTCATCACAAGTAAAATCTTCAATGTGCACGTGGTGACGCTATGATGTAAACATGCGTACAATAAATGCTACTGTAGAGTTGAAATAAACACTATTTTCATTGTTCTCATCCTGTTATCACATTGTAATGAATTAGGTATTTCCATTTTCTGGGGAAAAAAACTCCCCAATAACTACAGGTGACTTTCGACAATTTTAATGCAATAATGCATAAACTGACAATAGTAAACTAGAGCACAATAGGGAGAAGTTATTGTTGAATGGGTATAACATACCGCTAATGCTCAATTCTTGTCATCGTCTGATTAAATTATGCGTATTTTAATTTGATAGAAATAATAAGAAAACAGAGAAAAATTCAATATATTTATTGACTCTTCAAAAAATTATAATAATTTATAATATTTCCATGTAATAATTCATAATAGAGTCTCTTAACAACCACGAAGTCCTGTTTATTTTACATGAGGTTACGATCGATAAAATACGGCGATCGATCAGTAGAAAAAAAAAATGTTTTATGTGTGCCAAGACTTATAGTACATGAAAAAATTGCCTTAACTTCGTGTCCCAACTTGTATAGGTCATAAAAAAATTACTTTTGAAAATAATTAAGGGTGTCCCAAGACTTACCGTGATTACGGGTATGCAGTCTACTATTGAATACTAGTGTTGTGGATGTATGCAGTCTACTATTGAATACTAGTGTTGTGGATGTATGCAGTCTACTATTGAATACTAGTGTTGTGGATATATGCAGTCTACTATTGAATACTAGTGTTGAACTAATTTTTGTGAAGAGTTATATATTTTTTAGGTTACCATACATTGCTGTTAATAAAGTTATGCAGGAGATTTTCAGATTCAAGATTTGTTTATAAAGTATGCTGTGTATTTTAATACTTTTTAACTTGCAGAGCCAGAAAGATGCCACTTGATAAACTATTACGTGTGACCTCCCATTCTGTTCTCTCTATTTTTCTATCACTTCACCCTATGTAGACAGGAGGGAGAATGCCTGAAATTCTGAGTACAGCATGATCCCAGGATAAATATAATGATTTTATTTAAATTCTACACTTTTTCTCAAACTAAGGTCAATTTATGATGGGGAAGATAAAATTTGGATAGTGTTCCCCCAGGATCTAAAAAGAGCATGATAATTATCCTCCCAAAAGGGCACTTTAAACTCCAAAAAGGGGACTTTAAACAAGTATCTCATAATTAAATGAGCACATATTTCATCATGAATTGTTGTTCCTGTTATTATTATTATTTGTGGTAGTTGTAGTAGTATTATTGTTTTTATATGTGGCAGTAATGCTTTGAAAGGAAATTGAATGTATGGTTAGTTACATACACAAATGTATAATCTTACCAATAGTAATAATTTTACTAGGCTTTATATTTTTTAAAATTCTTTCATGCATCCTTTAAATTCCTTGAATGAACTCTGATTTAATTTATTGAAGGGCAGGATCTGTATGTTTGCTAGTTCATTAGATGTACCTTTTAAAAAGTATGTTATAACCTGGCAGTAGCATTTAGTGTAGGTACCCTTCAATTTTGACAATGGAGTAGTACAGTAGAACCTGGATTGAAAGACCACTCCTGCTGCCAAAAAATAATGGTCTCTCATAACAGGTAATAACAAAATATAATCAATAAATCTGCACATGGGAACATGATCTATCAAGACAGGTGGTCTCTCATAGCAGTGGTCTCTCAAGACAGGTTTTACTGTACTGCTAAAACGGCAGTAGAGATTACTTATTCAGTTTTCAGCTTTAATCTGGAACAATAAACTACACTAATGTCGTTAAATTATTAACTGACAGCTATTTAAACCAGTCTTAACAATTTGCTAAAAACAGTCTTTTTGATTGGCTCAGATTCAGTGCATTTCTATCCCATGTTAATTATTGTAACTTCTCAGTAAAGTGTACAGTAATCACCATGTCATTTAGAATGAACCAAATTGATCATATCCTGCCATTGGCTGCAAAGACAATTCATTTTGGAAAAGAAAATCCCTTTAACCATATCTACTCAACAATATGTCACAACGTCCAATGAGTGCACACACTGCTGTGAGCAGTTCATTTCCAATAAACAAAGATCTCCTTTATTCACCTTTAGACATCTTTTATGTGTGGTATTAATCAGCAGTGACCTGCTACACAATGAATGGCCTTAGTTTTTTGGACAGTTATATTGTTGCTTATGATCATAAAAGATGTTGAAATGAAATGGAGCACATAAGCAATTGTTTACATTCGCAAGAAACAAAAGGGGCATTTTGCAATCTTAAAAAGTGCAAGTTGCTGGGTAAAGAGGCCTGGCACTATGTAAAGAGGCCTGGCGCTATGTAAAGAATGGCCTGGGACTATGTAAAGAGGTCTGGCACTATGTAAAGAATGGCCTGGCACTATGTAAAGAGGCCTGGCACTATGTAAAGAGGCCTGGCACTATGTAAAGAACCGACTGGTACTATGTAAAGAATGGCCTGGCACTATGTAAAGAGGCCTGGCACTATATAAAGAGGCCTGGCACTATGTAAAGAACCGACTGGCACTATGTAAATAATGGCCTAGCACTATGTAAAGAGGCCTGGCACTATGTAAAGAGGCCTGGCACTATGTAAAGAACCGACTGGCACTATGTAAAGAATGGCCTAGCACTATGTAAAGAGGCCTGGCACTATGTAAAGAACTGACTGACACTATGTAAAGAATGGCCTGGCACTATGTAAAGAGGCGTGGCACTATATAAAGAGGCCTGGCACTATGTAAAGAACCGACTGGCACTATGTAAAGAATGGCCTGGCACTATGCAAAGAGGCCTGGCACTATGTAAAGAGGCCTGGCACTATGTAAAGAATGGCCTGGCACTATGTAAAGAACAGCCTGGCACTATATAAAGAACGGCCAGGCACTATGTAAAGAACGGCCTGGCACTATGTAAAGAATGGCTTGGTAAAGAATGGCCTGGCACTATGTAAAGAATGGCCTGGCACTATGTAAAGAGGCCTGGCACTATGTAAAGAACGGCCTGGCACTATGTAAAGAATGGCCTGGCACTATGTACAGAGGCCTGGCACTATGTAAAGAACGGCCTGGCACTATGTAAAGAGACCTGGCACTATGTAAAGAATGGCCTGGCACTATGTAAAGAGGCCTGGCACTATGTAAAGAGGCCTGGCACTATGTAAAGAACGGCCTGGCACTATGTAAAGAACGGCCTGGCATGATAAAAAAGAAACATCATGGTGTGGGAAGAAACAGCATGGCATTGGAAAAGAACAGCATGGCATGGTGCCATTGTAAAGTTTCCTGGGGGAAACACTGTTAGATCAGATTGGATTAAAATCAGCTGATGCTGTTGACACAGACAGAGAGGAGAAGAATGAACTATCTAAAAGACTCAAGCAGTCAATGAGTGTCTAACATACAACCACTCAGAGTAACCTATACTTTGTTAAATGACACAAAATCTGCTACTTGTAAATTTAGGTTACGAGAATGACATATTAATATCACTAAAGATTGCCAGATTTTGGTACCATGATGTTAAGTCATGAATGTTATGTCAGCTATCCTGTAATTGAACTGAAAATTGCTCTGCTAAACTAAGAAATGCGAGTGCAGTCTCAGTGATAGATATTCTTATTACAGTGAGACATCTTTGTCTTAATGCCAGACTTGTATCTCTATAACATGTAGAAGATTTTTTAAATTTTATTAAAATATATTTTTGTCACAATGAAGAGACATTAAAAATGAGTATGGTAGTTTTTATTAATTTTATACATGGGATATGTTAATACATGTAGCATATGTTAATGAATGTTTTTTAAACTTAGAAAGTCACATAAATCAAACAGTGCAAATCTTTGACGATGTTCCTTTTCAACTGTTTTAGGTAAGAATGGATAATGCTGACATTGACTCCAGAAATAAGCGCTCTTCGTTCTTCAGACGAATTTTCCCACTAGGATCCAGGGGTGAATTGAAGGAGATACTAAAGCTGTCATGGCCAATTGTGAGTTTGCACAGAATACAACAATTTTATCAGTTATTTCCCTTTACTTGAATAACCTCCCTGATGATCAGGGAGACTCCAGATTCAGATTATAAAATCTGGCTCCCAAAAATTGATAAAGACTAGGAATCGCCCTGAAGTGTACAAAGAGTTTCCTTATTTATTGTATGATATATACTCACTTATAAGTTTAGTCCAAATACAGACTGCACAGACCCAGATCTGCCACTGTATAATGCACCTGCATATCTGGATCTATGCAGTTGGTTGGCAGTAATCAGTAGAACAAACAACATAGACCCTGAACTGCTGGTACATTATGTGAGAGCAGATCAGAGTTAATGGTGTTTGCAGTGGGACTTGACTTATAAGCAGGTATATATAGTATATAGTAATGGTCTATTCTGACAACCAGCAGGAGGGTTGGGGTGTGGCAGTTTCTTCTCCAATTGAAAAAGGTGGACTTGACTGCATTTAGTGGAGATTTAAAGAGGTAAACAAATGTAGGTTTTCTAAAGATGATGCACAACTTTCATGCATTCAGATCATATTTTGGTGCTTTTTGCAAATTAAAATCATATTTTTGTGCTTTTTAGAAATTAGTGTCAATCATGCATTCACATGTTCTAGAATAGTCCCTGTATATTTTGGAAAAAAATCTGGAAATGAAGAAACTAATCTCCTTGAAGAAAATTTCAGAATGTTTATGAATTTATTTAAATGACTTCTGATCATCAGTGTATTTGATATGGCATCTTAGATTGGAAAACATTATTGCCATTCAAAATTAAATACATTTACTGTGAATTTGTCTATATTTGTGATTTTATAAATAAAACAACAACTTTCCATTGGTACCTAAATTCATGGTCTTATTTTTCCAAAAGATAGATTATTGTTTGTTGGATTTTTAATTTCGTGGTTTGTAGCAAGCTTGAAATCCACTGAAATTGGTACCCAGTGAATAATAGTCATTGTACAGTATCTGTTGATTGGCATTTCTAATGTCTTTAATGGGAAAAGCTTGATTAAGTAGAATGTAACTCATCTTTATAGTACATTCTGTACAAGCTGAATAATAAGTGCATATATGAAAATGAGCACACATGGAAAATAAACGCACATGGGCTGTCTACTATTTTGTAGTAGATATAAGCTCATTTATTTGTGCAAAATGGAAAACAATGTATAAGATGTAAAACTATCATATTTGTCATTGCCTATTGTGCCATTGGATCGGAACCTGCACTGATAACTTGGATTCATAAGTAGAATGAGTGTAGATCATCACATATTGTGCCAGCAGATCAGGATCTATATTGTTAGCTTGGAATTATAAGTAGAACCAGTGTAGACACTGATCTGTCATCGCATATTGTGCATGCAGATTAAGATCTACACTGTTAGCTTGGTTTGCTAGGTAGAATGAGTGTAGATCCTGATCTACCATGACATATTGTGCCAGCAGATCAGACACTCTAAGCTTGGATTCATAAGTAGAATGAGTGTAGACCCTGTTCTGCTGTTGCATATTGTGCCAGCAGATCAAACACTGTTAGCTTGGATTCATAAGTAGAATGAGTGTAGACCCTGATCTGCTGTTGCATATTGTGCCAGCAGATCAGACACTGTTAGCTTGGATTCACAAGTAGAATGAGTGTAGACCCTGATCTGCCATTGCATATTATGCCAACAGATCAGACACTGTTAGCTTGGATTCACAAGTAGAATGAGTGTAGACCCTGATCTGCCATTGCATATTGTGCCAGCAGATCAAAATTTACACTGTTAGCTTGTATAAATAAGTAGAACCAGTGTAGACCCTGATCTGCCATTGCATATTGTTATCTTGAATTCATAAGTAGAATGAGTGTAGACCCTGATATGCCGTTGCATTTTGTGCCGGCAGATGTTTTAAGATCAAGGTCACTGATAAATTTTGTATATCCCTGGTGTGCAGTTTTCCTCATAGTCAGATTTCATGATTGAACCCTTATGACTTCACCATGGTGGGGTGGGTGGGACAATTATTTTTTGAGACTTAATAGACAATATGGCCACTAGGTGCTCCAAACTCTTCTTTCCATTCCACATTTTCATATAAGTATGAATTTGCTTTCACAAGCTTACATATAAGTTACCAAGGCATGTGATATTAGGCCCACCTCGGCCTCTTGTTGTAACTTTACCATACATGCAGAGAGTGGAGATTACTGATGCATTGCCATTAAACTATTGTAAAATAGAAAACTGTTTTTATTTCAAAGTTGCATGAAATGATAAAAAATGTTGGAAGCTTTTATAAAAGTAGATAATAACATTTTATGAGATTTATTTTTGCAGTCTCCATCTAAGACTGCTAAATTGCTAAAATGTCTCTACCACTAAAATAAGGTGCTACATGGTATGTTATACCCTGTCCTCATTCTTCCTTTTATTTCTTCGTACTTCTCTGATCTTAAACAAAGCATATTTTTGGTAACATGCTATTCAGTCTCTTTGACAAAACTAAATAATAAAGCTATATAAGCAATTGTATTGGTATTCATTTCAGTATGGTCAAGGACATATAACAATAAGCATGTACAAAGTTAATAGATAAGTGTATTATGTACTTATTATCCAAATTTCTGTATTTTGTAGGTGACAGCTCTGATTCTGAACCAGAGCATTCTGATGGTCAGCCTGGCATTCAGTGGTCATCTGGGAAAGGAAATACTGGACAGTGTTGCACTGGCTGTCACTGTAAATATTTGAATTTATTGTACACCTCTCCCTCAATAATCTGTGCCTGGATAACTTGTGAACCTGGTTATAATGCAGGGTTGGGTGTGGATCCCATTTTTTTTCCTAGAAAATACTCAAAGAATTGGCCTCTATTTGTTGAGCATGAAGAAAATTATGAACAAAATTGGTAAATGAAACCTTGATATATTGCTTGTTTTATCATCAAAAATGTAGGTTTAGTGCCCAGAAATTTAAATACAACATCGTGAAATTTGCAAGTTTTCATAAGAAATCACATATTTTGTTGGATTTTCATGGAAAACATATTTTTTCAGTACCTTGTAAATAACAATATACTGTGAAATAGCAATCAATAAAAACTGCTGATAAATGCTAACAGGTGGCAACACTAAGAAATAAACAGCAATTAAAGGTGTTTTTGTGAGGTGAAATTCGTGTTTTAATTTTTTAATTCTGTTTCAATGTAATCAGTATAATCGTGGTATGTTCTCTTCTATTCAAACATGAAAGAGTCAATCGACCATCACATTGATACCCGCAAGCACTTTTGTGAGAACCTATTTAAGTACGGGCTGTGTTTTGATCAACAACCTAGGGAAGTGTTTGTTGCATTGTAACAGTTGATTAAAATAGACCTGCATTGTTTTATCACGTTAATTATGTCTTTTGTATTAAATCAAATAAGGGAGGTAAAATAAAAAGTTTAAAGGCCTACAAATCCTACCTGCATAAGCTCTTGTGGTCGCTATTATGTGTCAAAATTAAGTCATTTCATTTGACCAATCGATCACTATTCCAAATATTATGTAATTAATGTCATTAAGGTATATATATCCTAATCATTTGCAAATGTCATCATGTAGAGTAAGGGAACCAGGCGAAAGGCATATTTGGTGAATGAAAAGCTTAGTATCATAGATTGGGTTCATAATGATGAAGTGAGATCGAATGTTTGTAGTAAATTTAAATTTGCAGAGTCAACACTCAGAGGTTGGATCAAGGATTAGCAGAAATTTCGGGATTACTTGCATGATGTTGATTGTGATGATGGGTTTAAATGAAAATGGGCCTGTACTGCAAATGATATGGAATTAGATGATGCTGTGTACACATGATTCACGCAGCAACGTGTACGAGGTATTCCAATCTCTGGAACAATTCTCGAGGCCCTGGCAGAGAAAAGGGCAAAAATTTTGATGTCTCAGATGGATGGCTTTGGTGATTCCAGCACCTACATGGAATAAAACAAAATTTATTGTCAGGAATGATACGCTCAGCCAATCATGAGGCAGCATGCAATTATCCCTACCAACTTTGGGAGATACTCACCCACAAGTGATATGCAGAAGACCAAGTTTACAATTGTGATGAGGCTGGTCTCTGTTATCAAATAATGCTGTTAAGTGTATTAAAAACTGCAAATTTTGTAGTGTTTTGATTGATGTTTTTTTGAATTTCTTTTTTTACATGTTCTTTGAAGTTAGGACCCATTCAATTAATGTTTGGTAGTGGTTTACATTTGTTTTGTTTTTTTACATTCTAACTAAATATTTCTATCTATCTGTCCATCTATCTATATCTAGTGACAAAAGAATAAAAAATCAAAAACAATGCAAGTTTCCACGTTGTTGTTTTTTAAAATTAATTTGTGCATTTTGAAAAAAGAAATCTTGTTTAATTTTGAACTATAATACCAGAATGTATCCAATTCAACACAAAAAGCAGTGATGTAATACACAATGTGTTCAGTGGTAAAGATGTAAAACGTATTGAAACCTCTTGAAATACTTTTTTAATGAATCTTTTCAAGATCGTTTATCCTGAAATTAATGGTAAACTTTAAACAGAAAAACGAACAACTGCATTATAAAAATCTGTTTATATACAATTATTCTCAACATGATTATAAAACTAGTATTCAACAATGTAACCTCCCACCCCCACCTCTACTCTAACCTCTCTGTCGATCTCAATCCCTTTCTTGGTTTTTCAATGGTTCCTCGGTAACTCGCGCCATGCTTATATCACTGTCATTGTTTTTGGACCCCGTTGTGTGCAAATTATTGAGGGAGAGGTGTATAAGAAAAACTTCCTTGGAGATTAGGTTTTACAAATTTGGCAATTTTGTAAGACTTTTAATTTAACTTTGCATTATAAATTATCATATTGTAGGGCATGTAAAACACATTCTTCTGCATATTAGTTGGTGACTTGAGCAAAATTAGAGTGGTTTAAATAAACTAATAACCTTAAAGGAATATTACTGTTGACTTCATGTATTGATCTGATAGACCATGTTGATGTGTACATTAGTTGCAGAAGTTACCAAAATTACCAGCAGATTAGGAGTGGAAAAATCTCTAAAAATCCACTCACCAAGTCAGCAGGTATTAATAAATTTTAGTCACCCAGAATCAAATCTTACTCGAGCAGCTATTATAGAAATATAAAAGTGGTGATGTTAATGGTCTCAATTTGATTGTGTGAAAGGTTGTTTTCTGGAACTTATTCTGTGACCATTCTAACACTAGTTCTAAGTAATTACAAATTGGGACCAATCTGCTTTCCCTCTGATAAGTGTTTATTTATATTGAAAAGTGATAGGGAAGTGCTTGTATGGGCTTTGATAAAAGCAAATGTTAAACAAACTTCCGGTAGAAAATATGGATTTTCAATAAACAAAGTTGGCAATTAAAGAGAAACACTGATTAGCCCTGAACCAGTACTTGCCTGATTGGGTGAGTGACTTGAAAATTCACTTGAATGCAGGAATTTTTTAATCACCATTGCATGGTAGGAGAGTGAATTTTCAACCCCTGCAGATATATGTCATACTGGCACATATCAACTGAATTTTTTTTTTAAAGGAAATTAAAAGTAGATACATGTGCATGTATACAGGGTTTCCCTTAGGATTTGAAACTGAAGGGTCAGTGACTCTTAGGCTGAAATTTCCAAGAGTCAAAATATGATGATTAGGAGTCAAAATCTTAAATCCGAGAGTCATGATACACAGAAAGCATCAGAGAGTCTTGTTTAATATGCAAATAACAACATTATAACATAAAATATCAAGAGGAGACCAAAAGGAAATGTGAACATCACATATTACATTGAAAAGCAGTATTTATAAACCACTGTAGAAAAATATTTGCAGTTCTTTCCATTTCTTACAGCCATATTCATTGTCACAGTCTGAGTCAGTCTCATGCTGATGTTTGTCTGAGCAATAAGTCAAAATATTCCTCTCAGCTATTGTATTTATATGTAATACTTAAATTTGAAAATCAAATTTGATTCAACTTGATGTCATGCAATCAATAATAGAACGATGTACATGGTGTAACATGAACATTAGAAATGATCAAATATGATATAATTCACTTATATACCAGAAGTGCAACCAATTATATAGAGAATCAATTGAAATCAATAATTACAGCAAGTTTTTCATGGATTTTATAGCTTCATCAAAAGAAACATGTGGTACTTGCTGCAATCAGTTCTCTTTGATTTTCATTTGCCATTTTAAATGTTTAGTCATCGCAGCCAATTCGCTGTCTTACTTTATAAAGAGGTGTTAAAATTTGTTGTCTCAATCAATATCACTCAAACAATCCATTTCTCTTCTCAAAAAAAGATCAAAGTTGATATCTATGTCAGTTATCAGACAATCCCACGTGGCCCTTACAACTTCTCATGAGAACAATACTAATTGATTAGCAGGTCATGCATGTGCATAGGTTGTTCAAATAACAAGAAGGTGAAAGGTCAAATAACAAGAAGGTGAAAGGTCAAATAACAAGAAGGTGAAAGGTTATTATATGTTACTGATTATAGTATCTGATGCTTAAGGCAACATTTCTGAAAGTAAAACAACAGATAGGGCGGAATGATCATGTGTCAGTTTAGGGTCAAATATGAAATCAAGTCATCAAAACCCAGGAGTAGAGGTCAAAGTAAAACCATGTGTATAGTATATATAAAGTCCCTCACTATAATGCATCTCATTATAATGCAGTCCTTGATATAACACAGGTATGAATCACCCTATAGGGGTGAATTTTATTTTTGTAATACCCATAATAGCTTTGCATTGCTTACAATGCATCCTAGTACTAGGCAACCTTGCCTATAACACAGTTCTCTTTAATGACTCCCCTAATCAATGCATCCTATAACACAGTCCTCTTTAATGACTCCCCTAATCAATGCTTCCTAGTACAAAGCAACCTTGCCTATAACACAGTCCTCTTTAATGACTCCCCTAATCAATGCATCCTATAACACAGTCCTCTTTAATGACTCCCCTAATCAATGCTTCCTAGTACAAAGCAACCTTGCCTATAACACAGTCCTCTTTAATGACTCCCCTAATCAATGCATCCTAGTACAAGGCAACCTTGCCTATAACACAGTCCTCTTTAATGGCTGCCCTAATCAATGCATCCTAGTACAAGGCAACCTTGCCTATAACACAGTCCTCTTTAATGACTCCTCTAATCAATGCATCCTATAACACAGTCCTCTTTAATGACTCCTCTAATCAATGCATCCTAGTACAAGGCAACTTTGCCTATAACACAGTCCTCTTTAATGGCTCCCCTAATCAATGCATCCTAGTACAAGGCAACTTTGCCTATAACACAGTCCTCTTTAATGGCTCCCCTAATCAATGCATCCTAGTACAAGGCAACTTTGCCTATAACACAGTCCTCTTTAATGGCTCCCCTAATCAATACATCCTATAACACAGTCCTTTGCCTATAACACAGTCCTCTTTAATGACTCCCCTAATCAATGCATCCTAGTACAAGGCAACCTTGCCTATAACACAGTCCTCTTTAATGGCTCCCCTAATCAATACATCCTAGTACAAGGCAACTTTGCCTATAACACAGTCCTCTTTAATGGCTCCCCTAATCAATGCATCCTAGTACAAGGCAACTTTGCCTATAACACAGTCCTCTTTAATGGCTCCCCTAATCAATGCATCCTAGTACAAGGCAACCTTGCCTATAACACAGTCCTCTTTAATGGCTCCCCTAATCAATGCATCCTAGTACAAGGCAACTTTGCCTATAACACAGTCCTCTTTAATGGCTGCCCTAATCAATGCATTCTAGTACAAGGCAACCTTGCCTATAACACAGTCCTCTTTAATGGCTCCCCTAATCAATGCTTCCTAGTACAAGGCAACTTTGCCTATAACACAGTCCTCTTTAATGACTCCCCTAATCAATGCATCCTAGTACAAGGCCATCTTGCCTATAACACAGTCCTCTTTAATGGCTCCCCTAATCAATGCATCCTAGTACAAGGCCATCTTGCCTATAACACAGTCCTCTTTAATGGCTGCCCTAATCAATGCATTCTAGTACAAGGCAACCTTGCCTATAACACAGTCCTCTTTAATGGCTCCCCTAATCAATGCTTCCTAGTACAAGGCAACCTTGCCTATAACACAGTCCTCTTTAATGGCTCCCCTAATCAATGCATTATAGTGAGGGACCACTGTATATCCAATCAAGTATATTAAGTAAATCACAGTGATAAAAAGTCATTGGTGAATAAATGTCTCTTTGTTTTATGACAGCCAGATTCAGTGGATTCCTTTATTTCTAACATTGATGATAATCACAATTATTCAAGTTTCTTAAAAAAATTTTAATTCTTGCTTGCAGATGATAAATGTGTTTGGAAATGCTGTGATGTATGGCCTGACATTAGCCTGTGATACTCTTTTTCCTCAGGTAACACAGTAGATCATGTTATTGGAAATATAAAGGTGATACACCTTATGTGGGTTGGATAGTTTAATGCTCTAAACACAGGTGTGATGCTAGTGCCATTGAAATGCCAAGAACACATAATACCCTGCAGGAGAGTTTACTCCATAGCTGAAGGAGTATGCTGTCATATTAAGGACTATAAAAAACAATAAAACCAAAATTTGGGGGAGGTGGGTTGGAAGATGCTTTTTGTTGAAAGAGTCTGCCACCCATCAAATTTTAATTGGACTTGTCAACATAGGACACTAAGAATAGCCTGAATTACTGAGTACTGTGATCTGCTCTCGGCATTTTTTTGGCAACTTGCATGATGCAAGTGTTACACTAGTTCTAAGCATGACCAATACATTTATATGGATAAAGATTTTTCAAAATCTCTAATGGTCAATATTGATAAGGATTGTCAGATTTCAAAACAGAAAAACATTATTTAGTCTGATTGATCAGTCTTTAAAGTTTGAATGTTGACAGATCCAAGCTGCCAAAAACTCTAATATTACTTATTCTGCAAAAAAAACCCACTTTTCTAAATGAATGCTTAATACACATGTGCATCTAAGGTACCTCTTGGAAATTTATTTTCAGTGCATTATTTTGTAAGTTGCTGTGTGATTCTAAGATGCCACAGCACATGCAATTATTTGTAGTTGTTTATATGTCTCTCTAGGGTTTGAAAATTTCCACATTTTCCCCAAAATCAAGATATACACAAAGTTAAAAAAACAAATATGGATCTTTCCTTCAGATTCTATTTAAAATCCTGGGCTAAAAACTGAAAACTTGACTTGCCCAGCAAAATGTACAACTTGTTACAGACTGCTGGTCAATGGGGTTTTCCACCACTGCTTTTTTCACCTATGACCAGGCAATGACAACCAGATGTTGTTGTTGATTCTGATGATAAAACCCTATTTTTCAATAAGGCATTGATAAAAACTATATCTCTGCATGAGCCCAAACCCACACCAAAGCTACCTGATTTTAACTGATGCTCTAAACCACTAAGTCACTGACATTTACATTTTGCAGGGGGAATAAATGTTATATGTCATTGTTGACTGTGTTGGTGCACCACACAGTCTGTGCATTTTATAGTTGTTTATTTAATGATTTTTGTTTCTCCTTTTCAGACATATGGCAGTGTGAATAAGACAAAAGTCGGTGTCATTTTGCAGAGAAGTGAGTTTATATATTCATAGATTTGGTATAAGCTCCGCATAGTTATCACTTTGGCATCCATGTGCATTTCCGTATGACCATGCACACCCTAGATTAAATCACTTTGGCATCCATGTGCATTTCCATATGATCATCCACACCCTAGATTAGGACCATCCACACGCTAGATCAGGACCATGCACACCCTAGATTAAATCACTTTGGCATCCAAGTGCATTTCCGTATGACCATCCACACCCTAGATTAAATCACTTTGGCATCTATGTGCATTTCCATATGACAATTTACACCCTAGATTAAATCACTTTGGCATCCATGTGCATTTCCTCATGACCATCCACACCCTAGATTAAATCACTTGGGCATCCATGTGCATTTCCATGTGACCATCCACACCCTAGATTAAATCACTTTGGCATCCATGTGCATTTCCTTATGACCATCCACACCCTAGATTAAGTTACTTTGGCATC
Organism: Margaritifera margaritifera; assembly: GCA_029931535.1. Classification (NCBI taxonomy): domain Eukaryota; kingdom Metazoa; phylum Mollusca; class Bivalvia; order Unionida; family Margaritiferidae; genus Margaritifera; species Margaritifera margaritifera. Next base: position 2,274,203 of record JAQPZY010001538.1, read on the forward strand.
CATGTGCATTTCCATATGACCATCCATATTCTAGATTAAATCACTTTGGCATCCATGTGCATTTCCTCATGACCATCCACACCCTAGATTAAATCACTTTGGCATCCATGTGCATTTCTGTATGACCATCCATACACTAGATTGAATCACTTTGGCATGCATGTGCATTTCTGTATGACCATCCACACCTTACCCTAGATTAAATCACTTTGGCATCCATGTGCATTTCCCTATGACCATCCACACCCTAGATTAAATCACTTTGGCATCCATGTTCATTTCCGCATAACCATCCACACCCTAGATTAAAAATCACTTTGGCATCCATGTACATTTCTGTATAACCATCCACACCCTAGATTAAATCACTTTGGCATCCATGTGCGTTTCAGTATGACCATCCACACCCTAGATTAAATCACTTTGGCATCCATGTGCATTTCCGTATGACCATCCACACCCTAGATTAAATGACTTTGACATCCATGTGCATTTCCGTATGACCATCCACACCCTAGATTAAATGACTTTGACATCCATGTGTATTTCCGTATGACCATCCACACCCTAGATTAAATGACTTTGACATCCATGTGCATTTCCGTATGACAATCCATACCCTAGATTAAGGTCAACATTAAGGTATTTATATGCCTGTCTTAAATTGGACATATTATGTTATGGTGTTATCCATCCATTAACATTTGATTGTCCAGCCCATTACTTTGTAAGGGTTTGAGAGATTTTTATGAAACTTTACTCAAATATATGTGATGACTGATGGTGTGTAAAGTACCATAGCCAGGCCCTCTGCCTCAAGGTCGTGTGTAAAGTACAATAGCCTGGCCCTCTGCCTCAAGGTCGTGTGTAAAGTACCATAGCCAGGCCCTCTGCCTCAAGGTCGTTTGTAAAGTACTATAGCCAGGCCCTCTGCCTCAAGGTCGTTTGTAAAGTACTATAGCCAGGCCCTCTGCCTCAAGGTCAAGATCCTGGTAAGGAAACTGTTGTATGACTTGTAGTCCTGTTCTGAGTACAGCTTTTAAACTGCTGAAGATATTTAAATGAAACTTTACTGACTAGACAGTGTGTAACATATCCACAGCCCCTATCTGAAGGTCAAAGTCACGCAAGGGAAAATGTGATTATGAGACTTGTATCCTTGTCTGGAGTATAACTTTAGAACCACTGAAGATATTTTAAAGAAACTTTAGTCACATATATCATGACTATGCAGTGTGCTGCATACCATAGCCTGCTTCAGATTCAAGGTCACAGCAAGGGAAAATGTAAATCTGTGACTTGTATTCTTGTTCTGAGTATAACATTTGAACCACTGAAGATATTTTAATGAACTTTGACCAAATATATATAATGACTAGATGGTGTGTCCTGAACCATAGCCATGCTCCCTGCCTCAAGGTCAAGGTCACAGCAAGGGACAGTATAATTCTGTGACTTGTATCCGTGTCCAGAGTATAACTTTGTAATCACTGAAGATATTTTAATGAAACTTTGCCCATTGACCAGACAGAGTTTCACATACCGTAGCCATGCCCCATGCCTCAAGGTGAAGGTCACATCAAGGGAAAATATAACTCTTAGCCTTTTGCATAACTTTTGAACCACTGAAGATATTTTAATGAAATTATAACCAATTATATATATCATGACAGTGTGTTACATACTGTAGCCATGCCCCTACCTCAAGGTCAAGGTCATGGCAAGGAAAAATAGAATTTATTTACCTCTGTCTGTGTATGGGTATAACTTTTAAACCAGTGAAACTATTTTCTTTAGCAAGTTAGATATCTTGACTTGCCAGTTTCTTACATATTCACAGTCATACCCTCAGCCCTCTCGAGGTCTAGGTCACAACAAGTAATAATGTAAGTCAGCAGCCTGTTTTCTTGTCCAGACTGTCACTTTTTAATCCCTACAGATATTTTGATGAAACTTTATCTAGGTATCATACAATAGTCAAGTCCCTAGTTCAAAGATTAAGGTCATTAGCATGGATAAATTCAAAGGTCAAGGTCATTAGTATCGATAAATTCACGAGATAGGCATATCATATGTCACTTGCAGTACTCTTGTTTAGATTAAACTCATTGTTCAAGTTTTTTACTTTCTAGCTAAATAAAAGATGGGTTGTGCAAAAAGGGTGTCTCATTTACCATATATACTTGCTTATAAGTTGAGTCCAACTGCACAGATCCAGATCTGCTGTCCATAATGCACTGGCAGATCTGGGTCTATGCAGTTTGTTAGGAGTAATCAGCATACCTGCCAACCATTACGCTTTTGGCGTAATCAGTAATCAATTTTTCACCTAATTACATTTTATGCTCACCTGTATAGGGATTACGCTTTTCTAGTACAATAAAAAATAAAAATAAAGCTATAAAAGATTGTTTTGTTGTTTTTATTATCACGTCTTAAATCCCATACATCATATAAATTTGAGGATATTCCAAACTAAAATAAGTAGACTGCTGCGTAAGAAGACCATAAGAGTATGTTTGTCAATCATAGATCTGCATGTAATTTCCTTATTTTCTATTTATAGCAGCTGCATATGACACAATTCCAAGAAAACAGATGTTTTTTTTTCAATATGAAACCTTACCTCACAGCTTCATTATAGTAACAAATATAGTCGAGTAATGGACCAGTCTATGCTTTAAAACAAATAGCACCAGATGTTAAACGAAACAGACTTTATCGATGTGACTTATGGATGCTGTATGACTGAAAAAAGTTGGAGGAGAGGGATCTTTTTTAACTTAATATGTTGGATATAAAAAAGGACAAATCAATAGTGCTTTACAAATTTGAAAAGAAGAATATGAGAGTGATGTAACACAGCACTCCTGTTGGGCACATCGTCATGCTCATTGCAGAATTTGTGGACTTGACTTTATGATCATTCAGCGAAAGTTAGACATGTAGACTAGTTAAAGTGAGCGTTGTATATATATATAATTTAACAATATGTTTTGTGTTTGTATTCTGATACTAATCCACATGGATTTTGCTCATTTGTGACAAGAAGTGTAACCACCTGCAGATTCAGATTAGTAGCAAAACTAAATGTACATTTTACATACAGTTTATTGTAATTGTGACATGCAATATATAGATTACACTTTTTATGCTCAGATTACGCTTTTCTGTCACTTCGGTTACACTTATACCTCACTAGGAGTTGGCAGGTATGAATCAGTAAAACAAACACCATAGACACAGATCTGCTGGCACAATATGCAACAACAGATCAGGGTCTATGTTGTTTGCAGTTGGACTTATAAGCGAGTATATAAGCTACCCTAATATGACTCTTGCAACAGTACAGTCATCCATGAAAGAATCATGCTGTAGATGAATTGGCTTCTTTTTAAATAAATTGCCATGATAATTAAAATTGAGTAACTAAGTTGGCCTTCCAAATACTAAATGTTTCAAAGCAGGGACCCTCAATTTCTCTCTGATGCAGAACAAATTAGTAATGACGATACTCTGAAAACACAGAACAACATTAAGTATTTCTCAAAGTTTAAATAGAAACCTTTGAATGGCAAAGGTGGTAGTGGTAGATGTTTAACTTCATTTTCGGGTGAACTTATACCACAAAAGTGATTGTTATTGAACCATAAGTATTTCTCAAAATTTAAATAGAAACACTTGAATGGCATAGGTGGTAATGGTGAATGTTTAACTTCATTATGTGGGTGAACATAGATTTGATTGAACATTTGATGCATGTTTGATAAGATTGGCATATGTCTCTTTTCTACCTTCCAGTACTTTGGCAAACTAAAATTGTTTTCAAAAGTTCAAGAGCAGCATTTTTATTCTGATTTAAGTGCCTTTTCAGCCTGTTTCAGATTTGGAAGTGCCTGGATCAAAGCAATTTTACAATGTTTCAATTTGGGGATGCTAAGTTAGGCAGTTTCAGCTTCAGAGATCGACAAATGCAGACCCACCAAGTATTACTATTTTGGTGTAATCATTAAAATTTTCACATTGAATTACACCTTATGCTCGATTATGTTTTTAGTTACATTGATCAAAATAAAATAGAAGCTGTGTTTGTCAGTTTTTTGTAACAGTATAATCCCAAACATTATTTGTATGAGAAAATTGTAGTAAAGAAGGCATCAGCATAGTACTTGCGTATTTGAAAGAGCACATATCATGCATGTACTTTCCCAACACTCTTGCATAGTATTCTATTTATAGCATATGTATGTGATGAATTTCTTAGAAAACAGACTGGTTTCTTCCATTTGAAAACCTATAATTATATTTATGAAGAGAATTGGTATGTGAACCAGTCTATGCCATAAATAATAGCACAATATGTCATCATTGTGTTTCATGAATTATGTTAAATGGCTGAATAATTTTAGAGGCGAGAGATTTTTTAGTTCTACTGGTGATAGACCAGAAGAGCTGATGGGATTGTCCGTCGTTCGTCCGTCCATTAGCACAAGTTTGTTATCGCTACTCTTCATAAACTACTGAGAGGATTGCCATGAAACTGTACACACACATTCATCTTATAATCTAGTTGGTCCTAAATGAAAATAGTGCCACTCCAACATCCAATATGGCCACCACAGTGGCCATCTTGAATATCTTGTTGTCGCAACCTTTCCAGAATGGATGGTCATATAAACATGGGGTTTTCACTAAAAGACTTCTGATGATGTCTAGTTGGTCCTAAATAAAAATGGTGCCAATCTGGTGTCCAATATGGCCACCAAGGCAGCCATCTTGAAAATATTGTTATTGCTACTCCTCCTTAATGAATGCTCATATCAACATGGGGTTTTCACTAAGAGACTTGTTACGATGTCTAGTTGGTCCTAAATGAAAATGGTGCCGTTCTGATGTCAAATATGGCCACCATGGCAGTCATCTTGAAAATACTTTTATTGCTTCTCCTCATGAATGGAAAGTCATATTGACATGGGGCTTTCACCAGAAGATTTTTTATGATGTCTGGTTGGTCCTGAATGAAAATGGTGCCTATCTGATATCAAATATGGCCACCACCGTGGCCAGCTTGAAAATCTTGTTGTCACTACTTCAGAATGAATGGTCATATCGGCATAGAGTACTCACTAAGAGATTTCTTATAATGTCTTCTTGGCCCTAAACTAAAAGGGTGCTGATCTAATCTCCAATCTTTAAAGTCTTGTTATTGCTACTCCTCTTGAATGTAAAGTCATTTTGACATGGGGTTTCATCAGAAGACTTCTTATGGTATCTTGTTGGTCCTAAATGAAAATGACTGACCCTCAATATGGCCTCCATGGTGGCTGTCTTGATAATATTGTTGTCTCTACTCCCAAATGGATGACTATATCAACATGAAGCTTTCACCAGTAGACTTCTTATGATACATAGTTGGTCCTAAATGAACATGGTGCCAGTCGTACATCCAATATGAATGTCACAATAATTGTCTTGAAAATCTTGTTGTCACTACTCCCCTTGAATGGATGGTCATATTGACATGGAGTTTTCACCAAAAAATTTTTAATGATGTCCACTTGGTCGTAATGAAAATGGTGCCAAGTTGACTGAGGAATATCAGAGATGGTTTCAACACTCAGCAGTTAAAAGGAAGAAATGGTTTTATCTTGAATTCCAGAAAATTCTTTTCGCCTAGTAGAGCATAAGTCCCTTCGAGGGACTCTTGTTAAACTTTAAAATATTTTGGGCCAGATGAAGGAAAAATCAAGAGTGTTTTAGAAATTTAAAGAAAAATATGTAAGAGATGTAATACAGTGCCAGAGTTGAGGACATCACCATGCTTGTAGCATGGATTCATGGAGTTGGCTGTGATCAGTCACAGTATAAAGTTTGAAATCGAAAAGCACTTGACAATAAAAAAGCACATAGAGCTAACTCATCAGTTGAATTCAGATCCTAAAATCACTGCATATTTACAGTAAGTTCAAGAGAAATGGACTTACCATAGCTATGATCTCAGACCACTCTGGGCCTTTCTTCAAACGGATGTTCCCAAATTTAAAAAAAATGCACAAACATGTCTGTGCAAGAACAAAAACACATAATATAGATTACTGATTATCAAAACATAATTCACAGAAAACAGTGGAGGCCATGAGTAATGGACCCAGAGCTCTAGATAAGCAGTGTATATGCATTTTGTATGTAGACAAATGAACCAAAAATGGATAATGAATTTTTTAATGCATTCAAATTATGTAAAACATTTTAATTTTTAGCATTTAGTCTAAAGTAGTGAGTTTATTGCTCCTTCTGTAAGCACACTCCATGTTGTTTGAATAATATAAATTGTTTTATTGGTTCAAGTTCCATGCATATTTTAAATGATACTACAGTTGAACTTGTCTAAAAAAACCACCTCGTCTCTAAACGAATCGTAACACTTTATGATCAAGAAATCTATTATCAATAAATCTGTGCATTGAGAATTTGGTCTCTCAAGACTTGTTTTACTGTACTTGCTCACAGTGAGAGCAGTCACTCGAATAGAGCCATATAATCAAATGCAACCTGAATGAGTCATAGTCACTAAGCTGTTTGATGCATTCACATAGGCAGAATTAAAATCTTAATGATTATGACTTGTATAAGTTTGCATCTTGCGGGTTTTGCAGTGTTCACAAAATATTCCATTGAATTTTGAAACAATGAAATTTGTTCCAAACCATAGAGTAAAATACACAGTTTATTAAATTCTTATCGAGAATACCCTATTTATTAAATTCTTATCTAGAGCTCTGGGATCTTGTTTTTTCATATAGTTTATTGTAATTATGACATGTGATATGTTGAGTACACTTTTATGCTCAGATTATTCTTTTGCTTCCACTTGGATTCCACTTGTACCTCTACAGGGGTTGTCAGGTATGCAAATTCTGTCCACTTACATTCCACTTGTACCTCTCTAGGGGTTATCAGGTATGCAAATACTGTCCACTTAGATTCCACTTATACCTCTCTAGTGATTGGCAGGTATGCAAATACTGTCCACTTAGATTCCACTTGTACCTCTCTAGGGGTTGGCAGGTGTGCAGATACTGTCCACTTAGATTCCACTTGTACCTCTCTAGGGGTTGGCAGGTGTGCAGATACTGTCCACTTAGATTCCACTTGTACCTCTCTAGGGGTTGGCAGCTGTGCAGATACTGTCCACTTAGATTCCACTTGTACCTCTCTAGGGGTTGGCAGGTGTGCAGATACTGTCCACTTAGATTCCACTTGTACCTCTCTAAGGGTTGGCAGGTATACAAATACTGTCCACTTAGATTCCACTTGTACCTCTCTAAGGGTTGGCAGGTATACAAATAATGTCCACTTAGATTCCACTTGTACCTCTCTAAGGATCGGCAGGTATACAAATACTGTCCACTTAGATTCCACTTGTACCTCTGTAGTGGTTTGCAGGTATGTAAATACCATTTTTGTGATGCAAGAAATGATGCTGATAACTACATGACTACATATATTATTTTGTTCTTGATAGCAAGACAGACAAGTTACTGACAGTTATTTTTATGATTTTCATCTATCCATTGGCGTACTGTTAAGTTTTCTTGAAAAAATGTCATTATTGTTTCCTGTCACCACACTATCAAGGCAATACCTATTTCATTAGCAGTGAATAACTTGGGCAATGGATATCTTAGCCTCATTTTTGAAGGATGGTTAAGATTCTTTGTTCCTCATTAAAGTGTCATGGCTAGTTGCTATAAAGTGCTTCAGAATGTTTACTTTCCATGTACAAAGCACATTGATCAAAGGCATGTGTTTTCAGATTTCTGGACAGCCGTAATAATGATTAATATAAGGGAACTGATCCTATGTAAATCCTCTAGGTACCAAATAAGGTATTGAAAAAATGATATTCATGTTCATCTTTCAATACATTTGTTTGCAATCAGCATATAACTACCATCTCTACTCGCTTATAAGTCGGGTCCAACTGTTATTAACATAGACCCAGATCTGCTGTCACATAATACACTGGCAGATAATGGTATGTGTTCTTTGTTCTACTGATTAGTCCTAACAAACTGGATAGATCCAGATCTGCTGGCACATTATATGATGGTAGATCTGGGTCCATGCGGTTTGCAGTTGGATCTGACTTATAAGCAAGTATACATGGAATATACATTGCTCTCATAGGATCTACAATGATGAGAAACAATGTTGTGACTTACAAGCAAGTATACATGGTAAATACATAGCTTTCATAGGATCTACAATGATGAGAAACAATGTTGTGACTGACAAACTTAAACTGAGTTTCCTCCGAATGTTGGTCATTAAATGTTCTGTTGATGAACATGTTTTTCGGAGGGATAATAAAGGTAGTTCAATGGAATTTTTTTTCAGTATTATTGTTTAATTAACTTGTTGTGTTGTGTAATGTGTGTGTGTACTTTAAGAAAAGAAATAACAGAAAAATATCTGCTTGGTGATCCTCTTAAGCAAAGATGTGGAAATTGATCAATTTGTACATTTTTCACTCTTTATTTATTTCAAATTTGCTCAAAATCTGTAAGTTTGAGAGTGCCTTTATTAAATAAAATTTCAAAAGGTAACTTTGAATATTTATGGTATCTATTTGCAAAGAGGGGTTATTGTCATTAAGTGTTTTGCATTTGATAGGACTGTTAGGTTGTTCAAATTAGTTCTGCTATTAATTTGCATATTTGATTTTGAAAATGTTATAAAAACACACCAAATTCATAACAGAAGCTGTTTTAATTTTAATGATTTCTGCCTACTGTGTACATAATTTCATGCTTGCATAATCAGATCTTTTATATTTGATATACGTTGAGTAAGGAAAAATTGAGGTAATTTTTTTAAAAAGAAATGATAATTTACAATCTTAGTAAGAAGAGTAGATAATCTGTATGATCTACTTAGAATATCTTGATAATTTGAACTATAAATTTTGGATCTGACTCAATTGCTTTCTGTGCCAGTTAATGTTGAAATAACTATCGGTTTATTGCTTAATCGCTTGCAGGTGTGTTGATCCTCTTGATGTGTTGTCTTCCTTGTTTTGCTGTTCTCCTGAATACAGAGCACCTGCTGAATGTGATAGGCCAAAACCCCATCATTGCCAAGTAAGTGAATTGTATTATAGATCAGTGGACTTGTAATTTTGTATGCCAAGAACCATTACAGCATGTAGCTTGATGAGAAATCATAATATTTCTGGAAAGAAAGTGTGTATTTTGTAGGCCCTGATTCAAGATGTCGGAGCCCTAAAGTAATCAGTTTACATCCAGTCATCTGTCAGTCCATCTATCTGTCTGTTCACACACCTTGTAATCAGCATACCTCTGCAAATCTTTCCCATAATTGGATGCCATTTGGTTGATGGATTGCCTATTACATATATTACATACAGTTATGGTGATTTTTCTCTCAATATTACATCTTCACTGCAATAGATCCTCATAACAGCATAGCTCAGGAACCATGCAACATATTTTGATGTAATTGTGTGCATACATTGTCTCATAGCCCAAGATTTGCCTTTTATGGATTTTTTTCTCATCATCTCCATTTTGAATAGAGTTATGCCCCCTGACAATTAGCTTAGTATCTTAATATGGCATGTTGCTTGGAACCGCCTTAGATTTGTAACCCCAATGCATAATTGGATGCCATTTGGTAGGTGCATTGCCTATTACATGTAGATGTGCCTTTTTAAAGGTTTTGTCTTTTCAGGTCCAATTTTGACCAAGTTATTGCCCGTTATCCATCAGTATTACATCTTCACTACAGAAGATTCTTGTAACCAGCATAGCTCAGGAACCATTCAACATGTTCTGATGCAATTTGGTGTGTTGGTTGTCTCATAACCGAAGATGTGCCTTTTATTGGTTTTGACTCGTAAACTCCATTTTGAATAGAGTTATGGCCCTTGACAATTAATTTCATATCTTCACATGGGATGTTGCTTGTAACCAGCATAGCTCTGCAACCCATATATATTATTGTAACCTATATATTTTATTGTAACCCATATATATTATTGTAACCTATATATATTATTGTAACCTATATATATTATTGTAACCCATATATATTATTGTAACCTATATATATTATTGTAACCCGTATATATTATTGTAACCCATATATATTATTGTAACCCATATATATTATTGTAACCCATATATATTATTGCATGACATTTGGTAGGGGAATTGCCTGTTACATGTAGATGTGCTTTTTAAAGGGTTCATCTTTCAGGTTTAGGTTTGATGGAGTTATTCCCCTTTTTCAATCAATATTAAATCTCCACTACAGCATATCCATGCAGCCAGAATAACTCAGGAACCATTCAGTTTGGGGTATACATTGTCTCTTGACTTTGATGTGCCTTATATAGGTTTTGTCTTGTCAACTCCATTTTGAATAGAGTTATGGCTCTTGACAATTAATTTTATAGCTTCAAAGATGATGTTGCTTATTACAAACATAGCTCAAGAACCATTCAACATATTTTGACCATTGGATTATACAACACCTGATCTTCAAGGTTAATTCAATGATTCAGGAATATGAGGCCAATGGCCCTATTGATATTTTGTAAAGGGGCCAGGTCAGATTTTGGGGGCCAGTATTAAACATGGTAGATATTTTTTTAAGTAGAGAAGTATGCTTTTTGTTTTTCAGTTTTCATACCCTCTGCAGTTTCATATATGGAATGATCATGTAAATAAATTAAACAATACACATTCTTATGTAATTTGATTTAAATCTTCATGTGATCTGCACTCTTTCCACATTAAATGAATGTCACTATCCACCACTTAATTAACAGCATAATTAGACATCTGTGATGCATTCACAGTAAAAGAAAGTTTAACCTCATATGGAGCAGTCAAAGTTTTTTCAATTTTTATATGGAATAAGTTTTAGTGAGGGTACTTCATACTTGTGCCAGCCAGTATGCTACAGTCTTACTTCTTCATTCTTGTGCCAGCCAGTATGCTACAGTCTTACTTCTTCATTCTTGTGCCAGCCAGTATGCTACAGTCTTACTTCTTCATTTTCCTAAGAAAAAGTGTTTTGAAAAGCAAGCTGAATCAGTTGTACAAAAGAAACTTAAAATGGGCCTGGGCATGTATGCGAAAATTGCCTCATGCATAGTGTGATAATTCGTTGAATTGTCTTTACCCTGAGAGAGTCAGAGATACAAAGTTTGATTTTCTTAACATTCTTACCATGGTTGTAAGCAAGTTATGATGCTTACTATTGAGAATTTTGACTTGGGCTTGTCCATCTGTACATCATCCATTTGTATATCTGTATATCCACCCATCCTGAGAAGTTTGTTAGCATTATTGTGCAAAAACCACTTAAGATAGACAAATTTAATTTAGCAGGCATATTTGTATGCATATTTAGATACTCTGATAAAATGTTCATGACAGCAATTTTTCAATTTTTTAAAACAGTTTAAAACTTATGGGACTTGGACTTTTTTGACACAAATCTTATTAGTACATGAAGCAAAAGCCACTTGATGTAGACACATGTAATTTGGTAGTCATGATTGTATGCATATGTAGATAATCTTATTAGTACATGAAGCAAAAACCACTTGATGTAGACACATTTAATTTGGTAGTCATGATTGTATGCATATGTAGATAACCTGTTTAGATTTTCATGCCATAATAGTAATTTTTAAAATTTCTATTAGCTTTTTGAACTTTTCTGCAGTACTTTACAAGCACAGATCTAGTATTCGATTCCATTGGTGGACAGGACGATGAGACAGAAGCCTCTTTCAATGATTTGAGTGGATATTAGCACTTTAATTTATTTCGTTTGGGTGATTTTCCACAAAAATAGTCATCAACATGTTTGCAAGTCAAGCCTTGTGAAGATATATTTGCAGGTGTTGTACTGGTTATCATTTAAGATGGGGTTTAATATGATGTACATGTAACAGGCAAAATGCAGTGTAACCAGTCTGTGTCATCTAAGAGATGCACATCGTAAAATGCAGTGTATTAACCAGTCTAAGTGAACCATTGGTCTGTGTCGTCTAAATATTACAAATCACAAAATGCAGTATAACGAGTCTAACTGAACCAACATACTGTGTCATCTAAGTAATGCAGTGTAACCAGTTTAACTGAACCATCAATCTGTGTCATCTAAGTAATGCAGTGTAAATCATCTAACTGAAGTATCAGTTTGTGTCATCTCAGTAATGCAGTGTAACCAGTGTAACTGAACCATCAGTCAGCGTCATATAAGTAATGCAGTGTAACCCATCTGACCGAATCATCAGTCTGTGTCATCTCAGTAATGCAGTGTAAACAGTCTAACTGAACCATCAATCTGTGTCATTTAAGTAATGCATTGTAAATCATCTAACTGAAGTATCAGTCTATGTCATCTCAGTAATGCAGTGTAACCAGTCTAACTGAACCATCAGTCTGTGTCATATAAGTAATGCAGTGTAACCAGTCTAACTGAACCATCAGTCTGTGTCATATAAGTAGTGCACAGCACTGATAAAAGGCTGAATTCACAACTCAGAATTTCGTGGAAGTGGAGATGTGTGAAATTTGCACCAGTTGTTTTTGACACCATAGATGCAACTTTCATTCTTGAGTGAGACATCGATATTTTTTGTGCCACTGGTGCATAAACACAGCCTAGATTGAACCATGATCTGGGTCAACTCCTTTCACAGGTGGGTGAGCATTATATGGTTTTTATTTCAATTATTAACAATGATTGCTTGTGAAATAATTATTGTTTTTTACATACCTAATTGTGCATGGAATCCAAAATTGCTTTAAAATTGATAGGTTGGTGTGCATTCTCTACTTTTTGCTGAATATCAGTCCCGAAGTAAAGGTCATTACAAAGAAATATATGTGGGGAAAAAGTATTCTGTTACTAATTGTCCATAAAATAATAGCTGAATGAGTATTTAAAAAATTCATCAAATTTACACAGGTTGAAGACCATAGACTCCTTATCAAATGTATGAAGAAAAGGGCATGTTGGTATTTTATTTTTTCAGTAAGACACAATTATTGAGATCACATCTGCTTTCCACAACAGAAAGCCTGCATGGTGGATTCAAAGGTTTTATTTACCTGAAGATTTTCCAGAGTCTTGTATACTTTTTGTTGACTTTATTATTTATCACAACATAATCCATGCATGCATTTACCAATATGAGCACTTATGCATACAGAATATCAAATAATCTCCTTAGTTTTCTTTGTAAAATGTGGGTGAACAGTTACAACTTTATTGCTTGTGTTTATTTTATTTGAGTTAGTCTTATGTTTTTGTGTCATAATTTAAGTTCATATAAAAAAATGTATGTTGTTTTTTCAATAGAGACTGCAAGATTTGACATTAATTATTGCCTAATTGTTCAAGGCAACTGAAACTAAGGTCAGGGTAAGTGAAAGTTGAAAAGATTTGTCGGATAGAGCAGAGTGATTTTCAGGTGTTACTGATATACATGGGAAGAAATGTTTCTAGAAATTATAACTCAAATGATGAGATAAAGCAAATTTTATTTCACAGCATTTTGTTCTTGTACTCTTCATGGTAATTACAAAATTACAAGACTTTTTGCTGAAATATTCCTTTCTTTGCTCTAAACAATGACCTGCTCCAAATGTAATCCATGCTGCTTCAAGTCTATTTTGATCAGTTCCAATCTGATTGATGCTCGCATATCATACTCGTACTCGTAATTATAAGCCATCAAATATATTTACAACATTGCCCTATTTATACTGTATACATTAATTAAGTTCTGCCCTATTTATACTGTATAAATTAATTAAGTTCTGCCCTATTTATACTGTATAAATTAATTAAGTTCTGTAATCTAAACTAGCAGATTTGCCGTATTAGCTTGGAAAAACCTTAATTATTCTCTGTCTGACCTCAAGTGATCTAATTTTACGTCATTCAGACAGACCGATGTATGACTGATTACATGTGTTAAGCACATGAATGAAATATCCAATGTGGTTTTTGAATGGGTTGTCATCATTCAAATGTCCAATGTGGTTTTTGTATGGGTTTTCATCATTCAATTGTACAATGTGGTTTTTATATGGGTTTTCATCATTCAAATGTCCAATGTGGTTTTTGTATGGGTTTTCATCATCCAAAGAGAATTAAGATAGATGATAGGAATAAAGAAAAGAAGGTAGAGAATATACAAATAGAGAAAATATGAAAGAGACAAGTGTAGAACAGAATTTCTGCCAATATGGAAAGAGGGGTATAAATGTTGTATTTTTGGTTATGTTTATACAAATAATTTTGGTTGTGCTTATTTTAATCATACAATCACCCATTTTTGGGAGGGTTTTTTTTGCTGTAGTTTCTAATCATTTACTATTTTTTTTCTACATTGAAGTTTATGTTGATTTAGATACAGTGTTTTTGGAAAGACCTATGTGTTTGCTATTTTCAAGTTCGATTAACTTTACACAACAATGTGACTATTATTAATTCAATAATGTATCAGTTAGTATTGCTACTGTTTCTTTACTTTTCATGAAATGCCTTATAATGTCTTTAAAACCCTAAGCATTGAGAAATTAACCCTTGTGAATCAATTGGATCAGATTTGAAAATTGTTTTGAATTTACCAAGATTTAACAAGTTATCTTAGACTAATACTTCTTGAATTTTATCTTTCAGAAATTCTGGTCTCTACACCAAAGTTTTTATATCCGGTCTCCCAGTAAGTAAGATTGTATTCATCTTTTCTTTTTACTATTATTAGATACATGCCAGGTAAAATTTTCATCTTTTCTTGTGCTTGAATTTAATTCAGTCATTCTGTCAAATATAGATTGAATTTTAGATATGGCAGGTCTGTAACTTTTGAACTACAGGAGATTTTTTTTTAAATATGAAACTTTACCTGGGAATATACTATGACTAGACAGTGTATATATTACCTGGGAATATACTATGACTAGACAGTGCTTATATTACATGGGAATATACTATAACTAAACAGTGTATATATTACATGGGAATATACTATAACTAGACAGTGTATATATTACATGGGAATATACTATAACTAGACAGTGTATATATTACCTGGGAATATACTATGACTAGACAGTGTATATATTACCTGGGAATATACTGTGACTAGACAGTGTATATATTACCTGGGAATATACTGTGACTAGACAGTGTGTATATTACCTGGGAATATACTATGACTAGACAGTGTGTATATTACCCGGGAATATACTATAACTAGACAGTGTGTATATTATCCAGGAATATACTATAACTAGACAGTGTGTATATTACCTGGGAATATACTATAACTAGACAGTGTATATATTACCTGAGAATATACTATAACTAGACAGTGTGTATATTACCTGGGAATATACTATGACTAGATAGTGTATATATTACCTGGGAATATACTATCACTAGATAGTGTATATATTACCTGGGAATATACTATGACTAGACAGTGTGTATATTACCTGGGAATATACTATAACTAGACAGTGTGTATATTACCTGGGAATATACTATAACTAGACAGTGTATATATTACCTGGGAATATACCATAACTAGACAGTGTGTATATTACCCGGGAATATCCTATAACTAGACAGTGTGTATATTACCCGGGAATATGCTATAACTAGACAGTGTATATATTACCCGGGAATACACTATGACTAGACAGTGTATATATTACCCGGGAATACACTATGACTAGACAGTGTATATATTACCCGGGAATACACTATGACTAGACAGTGTATATATTAACTGGGAATATACTATAACTAGACAGTGTATATATTACCTGGGAATATACTATAACTAGACAGTGTATATATTACCTGGGAAAACACTATAACTAGACAGTGTATATATTACCTGGGAATACATTATAACTAGATAGTGTATATATTACCTGGGAATATACTATGACTAGACAGTGTATATATTACCTGGGAATATACTATGACTAGACAGTGTGTATATTACCTGGGAATATACTATGACTAGACAGTGTATATATTACCTGGGAATATACTATGACTAGACAGTGTATATATTACCTGGGAATATACTATGACTAGACAGTGTATATATTACCTGGGAATACACTATAACTAGACAGTGTATATATTACCTGGAAATACACTATCACTAGACAGTGTATATATTACCTGGGAATACACTGTGACTAGACGGTGTATATATTACCTGGGAATACACTATAACTAGACAGTGTATATATTACCTGGGAATACATTATAACTAGACTGTGTATATATTACCTGGGAATATACTATAACTAGACTGTGTATATATTACCATAGTTTTAAGGTCCATAGGTCAGGGTCATCACAAGAGAAATTGTAACATTGTGACCTTATTCCATATCTTGTCTTAAACTTTTGAACTACTGGAGATATTCTGATGAAATTTAAACCAGATGACATCATGACTAGACAGTATGTCACACAACACAGTCAGGTCTGTAACATAAAGGTTAAATAAGGAATAAGAAAACTTTTTGAGCTGTTTTTTTCTGACCTGTTTTCATTTCTGATTTAGCTATTTTAACTACTTGATATATTTTATTGAACTTATCCTGTGTATATATTAATACAAGCCAGTGTGTCAATCAACTTTATTCATGTATATATTAATACAAGCCAGTGTGTCAATCAGCAGTACAGTACGCCTTTATTCATGTATATATTAAGACAAGCCAGTGTGTCAATCAACAGTACAGTACTCCTTTATTCATGTATATATTAATACAAGCCAGTGTGTCAATCAACTTTATTCATGTATATATTAATACAAGCCAGTGTGTCAATCAACAGTACAGTACTCCTTTATTCATGTATATATTAATACAAGCTAGTGTGTCAATCAACAGTACTGTACTCCTTTATTCATGTATATATTAAGACAAGCCAGTGTGTCAATCAACAGTACAGTACTCCTTTATTCATGTATATATTAATACAAGCCAGTGTGTCAATCAACTTTATTCATGTATATATTAATACAAGCCAGTGTGTCAATCAACAGTACAGTACTCCTTTATTCATGTATATATTAATACAAGCTAGTGTGTCAATCAACAGTACAGTACTCCTTTATTCATGTATATATTAAGACAAGCCAGTGTGTCAATCAACAGTACAGTACTCCTTTATTCATGTATATATTAAGACAAGCCAGTGTGTCAATCAACAGTACAGTACTCCTTGTCTAGTGCCCTTCATTATAACACACTGTTATAAGGCACTTATAAGGCACATGTGGTCATGAATCCCATTTTATTATGTAATACGAAAATTATATGTATAATGCACTTTATTATAGTGTGATTCACTATAAGATGGTATACTCCATGTCTCCCATGGATAGTGTTATAATGAGGGAGTGCTATAGAAAGGTTCCTATATCATAGTTCAAGGTCATATCAAGGAGGGAAATATCACCTGACTTCCCGATGCAATTATCATATTAAGGATCTCCAGGCTATTGATATTCACTCACAAGATGTTGGAATGTCATATTCCATATTAACATGACACCATACCTATATTACATATATATATATATATGTGTGTGTGTGTGTGTGTGTGTGTGTGTGTGTGTGTGTGTGTGTGTGTGTGTATGGATGTAATTAACTCTCATTTCTGATGATTATGGGAGCTTAATTAATAATTGTATGAAAAATGACTAATCAACCAACATCAATAACAGAAAGAAGACACTATCTTGTCAAAGACATTTGATTAGTGAGTTATTCTCTGATATGGATGATAATGGCCCAACACTGTGAACATATCCCTGTCACCTAGATACTGTGACTACTATATATACTTGCTTATAGGTTGAGTTCATCTGCAAACAACATATACCCTAATCTGCTGTTGCATAATGTGCCATCATATCACATTCTATGTTGTTTGTTATAATGATTACTCCTAACAAACTGCATAGACCCAGATCTGCTGGCGCATTAAACATTGTTCATTTGAACAAATGGATAGAATTTTCTGAATATAGGAGAGATTTTTCAAAAGAAATAAGGTAGGGCTTGAAAATATAATGTGTGATTTTTGTATTCAGTTGATTTCTGGGTGCGATATATTAGAAATAAGTGCAAATTCCACAATTTTCATGTTCTAGAATAGACTTTAGTGTACCACATATCTCATCATGCTTGTAACATACCTCACTATAAGGTGAACTCAAATATATGGCATTACACTTCTATTGATGCAGCATATCCCATAATGCTTGGAACATACCCAAATATAAAGTGGATTCACATAAAAAGCAGTACACTTTCATTGATACAACATATCCCATTATGCTTGGAACATACCCCAAATGTAAGGTGGACTTGCATATAAAGCTGTACACTTTCATTGATACAACAGATCCTATAATGCATGGAACAAACCCCAGAATAAGGTGGATTCATAAAAAATCAGGATGCTTTTATTCATACAATATATCCCATAATGCTTGGAACATACCCCAGTATAAGGTAGACTTGCATATAAAATTGTACGCTTACATTTAATACAACATATCCCATAATGCTTGGAACATACTCCAGGAGAAGGTGGACTTGCATAAAGCAGTACATTTCTGCGTCTCCCATGAGCAGCTTTAAAATTAGAAAGCAAATTAGTTAGATTCAATGATGCTATGAATTCCATAATTATGTTTGTCTTTTTCAGGCAACTGTTCTCTCCTATGTGTTGACCAAGTATCTTCAGTGTCAGGTATTAGCCCTATCAATGAAGTTTCATCATCAGTTAGTGACTTTTCACAGTTTACTATTGCTTCTAGGTGCACATTACAAAAATGTATTTCCTCAATATAATGAGGTGCTCTGCTATTTTATAGCTTATAACATCAATTGTCTGGGGCAAACTATGTTGTAATTTGTCATTCTTTCCATATTTGTTTTGTTGAGCCAACATTAAATTGAAAAGGGATACACACCACTCCCTCATTACAGGGCCATTCATTATAATGCATTTTCCTTTTATAAGGTGGATATTTTATGGTCATGGATACCATTTTAGTATGTAGTATGAAAATTGTATGTATAATTTACATCATTATCAGGTGGTTTCACTATAAGGAGGTATACTCCATGACTCACATTGACAGCTTTATAGTGAGGGAGTGTTATAGTAGTCACTATTTTGGTACCAGTAGTGGAGTCAACAGTTTTGTTAAAGTTTTGATTAAAATGTATCATCAGATTATATTTGTGTAATCTCTTGCTTACACCTTTGACCTTGGTATTGAGGTCTAAATACAAAGAAAATGTGTATTAAGGTTTTGTTTAAAGTTTTTCATTTTTAAATATCTTCTTATTTGGATAATAGATACAGTAAACTTAACATGTAATGATAGCCAATATAACAAGAAATGGTGTATAACGAGCATGTTTTCATTACCAGGCAGACTTAAATTTCATTTTCACATCTTTTATATCATGAGATCGGTGTTTAATTAGTTCATATAATATGTCCCATGAACTTCATTATGTACGAGGGAGCCTCAGTAGCTTAGTTGGTAGAGCATTGGACTGGTAATCCAAGGGTCAAGGATTTGATACCCATCCAGGCCAGCTTGGGTCGGCTGCCTCGGTGTGTTCTTGGGAGAAGCACTTAGCTCCCATTTCCTCTGCATGATATAGCCAGTAATGTGTTAAAAGTGCAATCAGAATCAAAAAAAGAAAGAATGTCATTACGTGTGAAGTTAACTCAGCTTAGATAATAGAAAGAGTAATTATTAGTGGTGTGACCATTAATCAGAATAACTGAAGATTGGTCAGAAAAGTCAGATGACTGAGCATTCGGTAATGATTTTCAATAATCAATTACCATATCACATATAAGTCAGGTCCAACTGCAAACAGCATAGAGCCTGATCTCCGTCTCATGATGCACTGACAGATCATTGTCTGTGTTATTTGTTCTATTAATTACACCTAACAAACTACCTAGACCAAGATCTGCATGCACATTATATGATGGCAGATCTGGGTCTATACAGTTGGATCCAACGTATATGTGAGTATATGCAGTATAAATTATTTAAATTTTCTTCTTTTGTTTTTGCATGTTTAATTTTAACGTATTTACAGCATCATAACCCAAGATGCCTTTTAGACGAAAATAGACCATTTCACACATGTAATTTTATTGGTCATCAGTTACCAGTGCCATGCTTTCAGAGTGTAAGATAACCTGTGACAGTGATCATTCCAGGAATTCAGAGTGTAAGATAACCTGTGACAGTGATCATTCCAGGAATTCAGAGTGTAAGATAACCTGTGACAGTGATCATTCCAGGAATTCAGGACACAGACAAATGTTTCCAAGATTGCAAAATAAGTATTTTTAATGAAAAATGTGGAAAATACCCTCAGCCAATAAAATCAATGGTCAAATGGTACTGATGAACTGATAATTGATCTTTAAATTAAAACTGATTTCCAATTCTAGTTATGAGAAGTTGGCACTCATCATATACAACAGTGAGATGCATATATATTTCTTCATACTAGCACTTTAGGGCAGGCTAGGGATGATCTTGCAAGGATATAGTTAGTTTTGGATCAGTTTTCATTTCACTTTTACAAGTTAATATAGCCCAGGGTTGACCTAATTTAGGACATATTTTGGATATGAGCCAGGGTCAGCACAGAGTCTTGGAGTAGGCCTAACTTACAAGTGTTAAAAACTTAGGATGAACCTTGACCACTTTGGGGAAGTGGAAATACATTTTGCACATGCTCTATGTTATATTTATGAATGTTACTATGATATTTAGGTTAACAGTAGGAAAAAGTAAACTTGATCAAAAGTGAAATGATGAAGGCAGCCCAGGTTACCAAATATTCCTTTGTGTAAAAGGGTGTCTTTGGAGTGCCCCAACTAAGGGTGCTCAGAGTTAGGACAGTCATGGAACATGTGCAGGTTTGAAAAGAGCTTTAATTAGTCCTGCATAATTATTGTAAGGTAGACTTGCAATATTAAATAGTTGGTGACTGTATGATGTTAATGCTATAATTGTAGTTTTTATTTCCTCACAGAACTATTGTAAGGTAGACTAGACATAGTAAAAAAAGTGTGACTATAATGTTATTATAGTTTTTATTTCCTCACAGAGTATTGTCTTACCAAGCCTCATTATAGGTCTGCTTGCCACTATTGTGAATGCTGTTGCCCATGCCATACTCATCATTGGAATGAAATTTGGAGTCATGTGAGTAATTTTATCCCATTTATAAGTACAGTCTACACCTGTTATGATGCCATGCATTATAATGCAACCCTTAACTGCTAATAAATTGTCCAGAACAGATTTCCTGATTCTATACTTTCCATGTCTTACTATCACCCTTGCTCACCAGCATTCGGCTAGGCAAACATTTGGACAAAATATCATTTTCTATACTAGTTTCCTTTGTTATAATGCCAATTGATTACCATATTTACTTGCTTAAGAATCAGGTTCAACAGCAAATAACATAGACCCTGATTGCAGATCTGGGTCTATGCAGTTTGCATTGGATCTGTCTTTTATGTGAGGATATATAGTATGCTATATATTAATGCCCACCATCTTTCTTTTAATCTTTAATTTCAGAAAGTGTTATTCTTGGATTTCATACTGTTGGAAAACTCAGCAGGAAACTATCATCATGATTGACTTTTTGTGAAAAACAAAATGGTGTTTTATTCTGATACTGATTAAGTTAAGTGCCCACAGACAGATTGGTTCATGATTTTAACTAACATTTATTGTGCATAAAAAAGAAAATTCTTTAAACATGCAATTAACAGCTAATTTTGGTAATATTCTACCAATGTATAATTACAGTATTAGGTACTTTGCATTTGGCCTGAGGTTAATAGAAATTGAAAGTGCTATAACTTTGCACAATCATCAAGAACAAAATAAAATATGATTTTATTTTATTACAAAGATATGATTTTATATTTCTGTCTTTACATCTCTCTATGTATGCATGTGTCATAGTTTTGAGTGATCAGTAAGCTAAGAACTCCTCATGTTGCCAACCCATTATACTGCCAATTTTGAAAGTAACTTCTTACACTGTGAACCTCATTATAATGCCCTTTTGCCAGTAACGAGTAAAGACTGTACTCACATGTTTGGTCCTCATTTTATCACATGTCATTGATATGATGTTCATAAACCCATCATATATATATATAGTATCTTACATGCGTGTTCATTTCAAATGAAATTTATGAAATGCATCTAATAATTACCATCTTTAGCGATCCTTCATGAGCAAAAGGTATCAATTTCATTTGAAATGAGCACAAAGTTATGATTATATTTAGCACATGATGAAAAACACAGCATTTATTTAGTAAAACTGCAGAATAGTGAAATGACTTTAGTATATTTGGATGCCTTGGATATTATGCTTTAACCATACATGATGTCATGACATCATCTGTGACATAATGAGGTAATATTATATGTGTGTAATATTGAAAATTATGGGTATATTAACTTTAATAACACTAGTCATGTGATAATTTGCAGTGATTGCCCTTGTTAGGTTATAAAACAATCCCATTTCCCCAGCATGATATAGCCAATAATGTGTTTAAAGTGCTGTTAAAACCAACAAAAGAAACAATTATAAAAACAAACTGTCCATTAAAGGCACATAACATGTTTCATGAAGATATTTTGGCATGTGCCATGGGTAGACAATTCATCATGTAATATCAAAATAAGGGCAATATTTGCACTATTACAGCAAAGAAGAGTGACATTAGCCTAATAACCCCGCCCTCCACCCCCACCCCCGAAAAAGGTAGAAATTATACATTATCATGGTGAAAGGAAATGAAAGTTAAGTGTGAGGGAAGAAAAACTAGTAATCTGAACTTAGGGTAATACGATTGTGATATTACAGTATATTCTATTGGCACATCGAAAATATTATGATATATTAATTGGCTCACTTTCAGGACTTGATAAAGATATCTAAATTTTCTCACTTTCAGGACATGATAAGGGTAGCTGAATTTAGGCCATTTTGTTCTACTTTCTAAGTGTCCAGATGTTTCAAAGGCATTTCACTACACTAATTTTGTTTTAGTAAAATCAATAATTTTCATTGTGTGGTAAAGAGAATTTTGCATAAGTGCTTATTTCATATAAAAGTTTTGAAACTCATTGAATAATTCCAATCTTTTGCTTTCCAAAGCCATGGAAAATTCATTGATTTCATTTGAAAAAGTACTCATTAAAGATACTCTGTGTATTTATTTTGGGCATGAAAGTTTGAGATTTTTAGTAAAGAAGAAAAATGTATTAAATACACAAGACAGTATTAGGCTGTGTTTTATGTTTTTACAGGAGAGCTTGTGCTTGACTGTAGTGTGCTGCATTGCTTCAAAATGTGTTCAGATAATTGGGTGTAAATATATATCTAATATCTTTAGCTGTGGACATCTTAACACTTAATGCTGATCTTCGGCTTCTTCATTTCGACATTCAGCATTAGTGATAAGGTCCATGACATTACAGAATCTTACAAGATTCCCAGATCTGGAGGTTTCCAGTGTGATATGGGTTATAAAAATAACATGTATCATGAAGAAACTCAATGATTCTGTTGTTCAGTTATTTTGCGCACATTTGTTGAAGAAGGCATTAGAACCAAGTTGATTGCCTTGAAAGACTCTTGAATCTGCCTAGGATACACAAATTAAAATTCGTCTGGTGGAGTAAATAAAGCTCGACTTGCTGGTTTATTTTGCTGCTCAGGTGCAAATGAATCATGACAACCCCATCCCAGAGAGGTGCTAAAAATGCTTGAAGAACACAGTTGTGAAATGTCATGATGATATGTGTTATTTTAATAATTCAGTCATGCTGGAATCATTTACATCTGATTGAATCAGATGTGGAAATCCTGTAAGATTCTGTGACATCATGGTCCTTAGTGCTAATGTTTAATGTCCCAATCATGAAGTCAAATATTGGTTTTAAGGGCTAATGTGTCCTCAGGTAGTGTACATGTATATTGTCCATCAATCTGTAAACAGAGTAGACCCACTGAATCTGCTGTCAAATCATGCATCTTCAGTGTTGCGTTTACGCTGCTTGCAGTTGCATACACATGTAAATATAATACTCAATGTTACAGTATAATACACTTCAATACATTACAGTACTCTGCACGGCTTAATATTTGTATATTTTATACTGCTGACCATCATACTGTACACTAAATATTCAACAGCCCAACACAAATATCACTGTTCAGTAGTTTAACATATTGAACAGAGTATAATGTGCACTTAACTTTAGCAGCATATATACTTAGACTTGCCATTGCATAAGCTTCTGGCAGATTAGGATCTATGCTGTTTGACTAAATTTCTAATTAGAAAGGACAGTATGGACCCTGACCTGTCAGTGCTTCAGTGTTGCACCATGAGCATGGGATCATGGGTTTCCTGCAATTTTTTTACCAATGTCCCACAAATTTTGACTTCTTTGCTTCCCATGAACATGCTCTCCATCAGGGAAAAATTGAAAAATCTGCTTACTACCATATTTTGGTATGTATAACTTGCATTTTTATATCAATTTTTCCTATTTTCAGAAGGGGTGCGTGTTTTACAGTAGAACAAAAAAAGTTTTTTTTTCTAGGTTGATCTGACAAGAGGATCATGGCACTATAGCAGCCTACACACATCACATGCTTGTGAAAAATTGAATTTGTTGCATTGTAGCTACATTGTTACTAGACTTGTTTAAGAAACGACTAATGCTTACCAACTAATTTCATTTCAATTGTTGTGCAGATTTTGTTCTGTAACTCAACCAGAAATACACATGAGAGACTGGAAACTTGTTCGTCTGCTCCGTCATAAATACTTTCAAGAAGTGCAGAATACCTTGTTTCAGTAACATTGATGCATATCGTGAAACTAATGAATAAGGCATTGTGTCAAATTTGCAATTTAGTTACTTTTCTTTCAAAAATAAACTTGGTTCTTTGTTCAGTTTCTCATCTTAAATCATAGTATTTGATAATTCTTTGTGACCAGGCAGTGATCAGTGCTTCATTGACTCAGCATGGTGTTTTCAAAGGTAATCTGCACTGGCTAAAGCTTTGATGTGTCCAACATAATTGCGATGCATTGTCTGAGTACATTTTTGGTTTGACACTGAGATATATTTCAGAGGTGTCATGCAAGTTCAAATAAGTATATATTGGACCTGAATTTTCACATAGCATCTTGTGTTTGATCTTGAATCTGAATGAATATTGTCAGACAAAATATCAACATGGGCCATGTAAGAAACTCCTATACTGAGAGAGACAAACTAACCATTATAGCCACATACAAGTACCAAGCACCGACATAAAAGAACAGAGAAACAATCAGGCACTGTTTTATTGTAAACCAATCAAATATCATGTAACAAATGATGATCAGCACACTATCCAAAATGGTGGAATGTTCTTTCACAACAAAAATGGAGCAAAATAATCAAGGTTTTGAAATGTAGGATATTACATGCTCATTATACTTCAGAACTAAGTTTTTCCTCTCATGCTGGGTCAAAAATTGGGGTGAGTAGTATACATTAGTGCACATTATACACACCAGAATATGGTAATTTTCTTCAGTGCACATCAGTGCACATCTTTGTCAGTGCTAGCAGTGGCCAACATAACCAAAGGCAATAAAAACAGATGGCAATCATTTTTAAAATATTGGGCAATTGAAAACTAAATTTTATGGGGTGAAAAACTTTTAGAAATACACATTTTGGCAATAAATGAATTATTAGGTTGAAAGGAAAATAATTCAGAAAAGTGGGAATTATTATAAAAATGCTGGTAGATAATAAGTGAACACTAAAGTTGAATAAGAGCAAGATCCGGAATGGAAAATTCCATAGTCTTTTCAGGTGAACCAGGTATTCAAACATGTAGTGTTTTTATGGATTACTTGAGTGCTTTATGAAACATTTATTTCAATAACGTAATTGTTCATTGAAAAGATGATACTGAGTGCGGATGGCAAAGTTAAGGTGGCAAAACTGTCAAAACAAATATGATTGTCTTGTCTTTATTTTACCACTACTAGTGCATTAAGTAATATCTAGTATTTTTCTTTATCTCTTTTTGAAATTTTATAGTGTCCCCCAAATTTGGAGGACAGGGGTACACAGTGTCCCCTGCCCTTGGAAGCCCATGTGCAACACTGGTGTATTATTGATGGTCATTCAGAGTGCATATTACACAACAGCAGAATAATACAATTTCACTAGACAAAATTGGATAAAGTATATCTAATCAATATTTTAGTTTTCATCTTGGAACATAATACACTGTAGTTACCATTTATTGTTATGAGAACCCTGCGTCAGGTTGTGGTAGCCCCATCATAATCACCTTTTCTGTCTGTCCTTCAGTCCATCTGTCTGCATCCATTCACACTTCTTGTAACCACCTAAGATTTGCAACTCATACACATAACTTTATGCCATTTGGTAGGTGAATTCACTATTACTTGTAGATTTGCCTTTAGAAGCTTTCATTTTGTTTGGATTCAGTTTTGATAGAGCTATTGCTCTATTCCCAGTAATTTCAGATCTTCATAACAGCATTCTAATGCAATTTGTTGTATACATTGTCTCAGAATCTTGATGTGCCCTTTGTGGGTTTTGTCTTGTCAACTTCATTTTGGATACAGTTATGGCCCTTGACAATTAACTGCATTAGCTTCACATGGGATGTTGCTTGTAATTGGCATAGCTCAAGAACCATTCAACATATTCTGATGCAATGTGGTTTGAAAATTATCTCATAGACCTAGATGTGTCTTGCATGGGTTTTGTCTCATCAACTCCATTTTTGACAGAGTTATGGCCCTTGTCAATTAACTTAATATCTTTTCATGTAATATTGATTGTATTGATGGATTCTAGAAGGGGTTCAAGTTTAAACTTTCTTTGTTGTCATTTAGAGGAATCATGGCCCTGAATACCCATCTTCTCATAACTTTGGTTTCCCCTCACAATTTCCCTCTGTTGATGGCCCTACAGAGCAAATTGTAGTAAGTGGGGTCCTTTACTGTGCACAATCTCTAATAGCTCTAGTTGACTTTAGATGATGTTGATACAAGGATTTATCAACTCCAGAAAATTGAGATTCACAAAAGCCATTGACTGAATTGAATATAAATCCTTGATAAATCCTTGTATCAACCAAAATAAAAAATTCAGTAATTGTTTAATTTTATGACTTTTATTTTTCTACAGCTTTTTTCTGCTTTTTTAGTACCATTTATACTCACTTATAAGTCAAGTCCAACTGCAAACAACATAGACCCTGATCTGCCATTGCATAATGTGCCAGAGATCAGGATCTGTTGTTTGTTCTACTGCTTACTTCTACCAAACTGCATAGACCCAGATCTGCTGGTGCATTATGCAATATTAGATCTGTGTCTGTGAAGTTTGTAGTTGGACTCGATTTAGAAAAGAGTGTATATAATGTTCAGATTTGTTACTGCCCCCTAATAATTGTTGGTGCCCAAACTTTCATTTCAATTGAAGGTAAGAACAGAAGAAATGAGGAACAGATGAACAGATGGACATACAAAAAAAATTCCATCACCTGTAAGTGATGCTCAAGCATGATTACCGCTAAATAGAACATTGGTGTTTAATTGTCAGTAGTTTGAGTCTCTGATGTCATCCTGCTTATTACATCATCCTTAGAAACTCTGACTTATCTGTCGGGTGAGCCAGTGGAATCTAAAATCACCCTTGCATGCACTTGTGAGGTTGCTGTGATCTTTTAGCAGTGACAGCTTCTAGCAATTTAGCCAATCAGAACACAAACACGGCAAAATGAGAAGTCATATAATAAAATGCTTTAGCATTTGTTTATAAGTAATTAATTAGCTTTATTAGCCTATAAAGCCAAGTAAAGGCCTTCTGACCTGCATCATGTTTCACATATCATCTGTCATTAACTGTTTGTCCTTCAACAGTTGCTCTTTTTGACATCTCAAAAAATCACTGACTTTAAATAAACTATGGAGATTTTATTTTTTCACAGTCTGCACATATTCTCCTCTTAAAAGAGTGAATCATTCTTATTTTTCTATTGTCAAGAACATACATATACACATGCAAAGAATTACATACATACATACATACATACATACATACATACATACATACATACATACATACATACATACATACATAAAATTAAATACAAACATACATACACACATACAATATATACTGACACTTACAAACTGACATTTGTTACTAAAAATTCAATTTATGCAGAATAGGGGACATACAAAAATTTGATGAATCTATGGTTTGCAATACATACAAGATATATTTTTACATTTTCATGCCATTATTTCCACCACAAATGCATATATGGTATGCAGTTTGTTTATCCATTTCATTTCTTCATTATGCAATACCTGTATCTAAATTTAAATAGATTTAAAATATTTAGAAAATATGAAATTAAATACTACTCACTGCAAATGAAAGTGTTGATCAATTTTGTTTACTAATGGATATATTGCTTCCAAATTTGTGCAAGTCTGACCAACCTATATTTGTATTATATTTTGTGTTTGCTGTAAACACTATTTGCTTTTGCAATAAATGTTTTGATTTGATTTGTATTTATCTCCTTCATGCACGGGATCTCCCACTGCATGTTGGATCTAAAGCCCTAACTTGTACTAACTTTATGTACGCTATTTTAATATTCATAATCTTGGCACCATACATTTTTGAGAGTTAGTGTTGTAATTTGTTATCACCTGAAATAGGGATGAATTGTCCAGGGGTAATTTGTTTGGGGATGAATTGTCCTGGAATTGAATCTGCCATCAAATATATGCTGTTACTAACAGTAGTAAAAATGACCTCCTTTAAAAAATGCTGAAAAAATTCAGCCCAATTCTGCAGCATTCTGCCATTAATACCTTCCTAACTGCACAAAGTATGTTATCTTCTTTCAAATATAGCTGCCTTTACTAAACATAGAACCAAGCTTAAAATAATTTTCTTTAACAAAACCACATCACTGAATTTAATTCAGTTTGACAGAACTTTATATTGTCAAAGCTTGTCAGATTGATGCATCTGATGTGGTTCTGTCATCAAATATGGCTACTGTTACTAAGAATAGAAAACCTTGAAATGACTTCTCTGAACTGCTAACTTTGAAGCAGAATTTGACAAAATCTGCCAAAAAGTATGTGCTATTAGTGGTTTTTAAATTTTCACAAATAATGCCAGTTCAAATTGGGCTGCCATTACTAAAAATAGCAAAACTTTTAAACAACTTCTCAAAAACCACTCTGCAGAAATAGGGTTAACTGATCGTGGGCCTGACAAGCCCTGGCTTTGTACTTCAATAGCACAAACAACAACTCTTGCCTACTATGTAATAAATGATTAAGATATGAGTAAGGGTAAAAAAAATGAAATTTTTCATAAATTAGTTATCTTCATTTGTACTATAATCAAGATATAGCATTAAATGAATATGCCAAAAAAATTGATATGAACTCAGTTGAGCATAATTTTAAGTCACACATAGACACTTGAGCTACTAGATAATCATGCAGATAGCTCTATTACAATAAAATAAATAATGTAAGCTCATGTTTAGCTCAGATTTATTAAAGGTCAAAGCCTAAAATCTTGAAAGGAAAGACAGAAATTGTAATGTGGAGGTATAGTTGTTTACAATATGTCTGACCTGCCTATCCGAAGAATTGTAAGCTTAGAATGTAACCAAACTGAATTCCCCCTCAATAAACATGTCTGGGGTTTTCTCTGTTCCTACAGACCCCCTAAGCCTAGCAAATGCTGTCTTTGAGGCTGATATAGAAACCAAATTAAATACTTTTTTAACCAGGTATGAAAATGTTTGTCTACTATGTGATCTCAACTTTGATCTTTTAAATACGGAAACAAGTCTAACCTTTAGATCAATCTTTGATACTTTCAGTTTGACAAATGTCATAGGGAACCCTACTTGCTATGTTAAAGACTGTTCCCCTTCCCTAATAGATATTATTGCTACTAACAATCCAAAATTCTTTTGTCATAGCATAAATTTCGAATGTGGTGTGAGTGACTGGTATCACATGATAGCAACAACAATAAAAGAATATTCTGTTTCAAACAGATGTGAGAAAATCACGTTCAGAAGCTACAGAAATTTTGATGAGAAACATTTCCTTGATGATGTTAATAAAATACCTTTTCAAGTCATTGACACATTTGATGTTATT
The DNA here is from genome assembly GCA_029931535.1 of Margaritifera margaritifera. Taxonomy (NCBI): domain Eukaryota; kingdom Metazoa; phylum Mollusca; class Bivalvia; order Unionida; family Margaritiferidae; genus Margaritifera; species Margaritifera margaritifera. Next base: position 2,304,656 of record JAQPZY010001538.1, read on the forward strand.
GATGATAAATATTGGGCATATGAAAAGCTACTATTGGAGGTCATTGATAATCATGCTCCACAAAAGCAAAAATACCCCCCAAAAGACACACACCTCTACATGAACAGTGAAATTAGAAATGCCATATATAAAAAGCATATGGCCCAAAGAAAATATTAAAATACAAAACTAAATGATTCTTGGAAAGTTACAAAAAACAGAAATGTTGTCACCAAGCTCAGAAGAAAATCTATCAAACTTTACTTTTTTGAAAGGTGCTATGACTTTTGGCCGATGATTAAACTTTTTTTATCAACCAGAAATAAAAGTTCAGACTGTAACATCATTCTGATGGAGGGTGATGCCCTGATTACTGACCAGACAAATGTTTGCAACATTTTCGATGAGTACTATATTAACATCGCAAAAACCACTGGGTCAAATGAACTCATAGATAACAATACTATTCACCCTAGCATACTAGCTTTTCATGACAGTTGCTCACCTGTTTTATGCTCAGAAATTAGCATACTTTTTAATACTTGTATTGACAAAGGGAAATTTGTAGATCATCTTATAGATCCTATGGATAAGGGCAACTACAGACCAGTCAGCAGTTTACCTTGCACTTCCAAAATTTTGAAAGGCTTCTATGTAATCAGATCCAATTGCATTTTGATAATAATTTTCATAGCCTTCTATCTGCTTTTAGAAAAAGGTACGGATGTCAAACAACACTACTGAAACTGGTGGAGGACTGGAGGGGCACCCTGAACAATGGCTCCAATATGGGTGCAAAACTAATGGACCTGTCCAAGGCTTTCGACAGTCTTCCACACAGCCTCATCGTTGAAAAAATGAAAGCTTATAACATTGATCTGAACTTGATCAAACTAACTGAAAACTATTTATAGAACCAAAAACAACACGTTAAACTGGGATCTTCATAAAGTAACTGGGATATAACCTCCAAAGGAGTACCGCAAGGCTCAATACTGGGACCTCTGATATTTAATATCTTTATAAATGACATTGTCTACTTCACAAAACAAACAGCACTGTATAATTATGCTGATGACAACACTATATCTTACATCCATAAAGATCCAAATAATTTAATGTCGGTTCTACAAAATGAGAGCAAGATACTGATTGACTGGTTTGGGTTTGTAGCCAGTGGGATGCAAGCAAACCCTTAGAAATTCCAAGCCATTATTCTCGGCTAAAACATGCCGAATATATTGAATTTCACCATAGAAGACCATGAAGTACCCTGTGAGGAATGTGTAAAATTCCTTTGAGTAGATCTCGATTCTCAACTAAATATTAGCAACCACATATCTAAGATCTGTCAAAAAGCAGCAAGACACTTAAACATCTTGTAATGTCTCAACCTCCACTCTTTGTCAACTAATACTATGCTACTGATCTACAAATGCATTATAAGGTTAAACTTTAACTACTGCCCCCTTATTTGGCATTTCTATAGCAAACAAAACTCAGACACAATGGAAAAAATACAGTATATGGCACTAAAATTAGTGTTTGATGATTCAAATAGCTCATATGACTCTATGCTAAGAAAAGCAAACCTTCCTACTCTGCGATATATGGCAACTGAAATATATAATATTCTTCATAAGAAAACACCTAATTACTTACATAATCTGGTCATATTAAAAAACTGCAACTATAATCTTAGATACCAATATCTGGCAACAGTACCAAGGCTAAAGACTGCATGGTATGGTAAGCTCTCTTTCATGTCTTGAAGAGCCTGCCCAATGAACTGAGAACAGTCCCTGATTACAAATTATTCAGCAGGCTGATTTAGATATGGTCTGGGCTTTATGTTTCTCCATTTAGAAGTCAGCAGCATTTCAACTTTAAGGTTACCTTCTTCATTGAGAAAATCTAAATTAAATCCGGCACCCATAATCCCATAATGCCTATTTTAATTACTCATATATATATATATATATATATATATATATATATATATATATATATATATATATATATATATATATATATATATATATATATATATACACATTTCTTTTAAATTGTTTTTTTTTTAAGGCTTTAATTTTAACTTTTAACACCCATATTATCCTGATTTCATATTACTTATTCATTGCACGCCTGTAGTTGCATGCTGTATACTGATGTCTTGTCTTTTAATCTGATGTTATCATTGACAATATGCATGCTTTTAACAATAAAATAGTCATACTCCCTACTTAAATTATTATGTGTACTCATTTCGGTCATGTGTTATATATGCTCATATTAAACCAGCAACCCCCCCCAAACTTTGTATATATGTATGTTACTTACTGTTGTATTGTCTTTTAATCTGCTGTTACCATTGTCACTGTAATGTATATATGTGTTTTATTCATCTGTAAATATGTACTATCTGTGTACCGACTGTTGAATTAGGAAATAGTTTGTTAAGTCAAGTTGGTGAAATAACTCGTACAGAGCTAGTGTTTTATGTATTTTTACCCAGACCACCGACATTAAATAAAATATCTTGTATCTTGGGGATTAGTTTCTGATTTACATTTTGGTTTTGGCAATTAATATTTCTTCTTGTTTGAAAATGACAGAAACAAAAAGATTTTGAGAAAAGGTAAATTGATGTAGAGTCTGACACAATTTGATATTGAGTTGAAACAATTGTTTTGTTATAAATATTAAGGAAAGGTAACTCTTTCACTGTTAAACAACCCTTTTTGATCATGATTGTGGTTCCTGACTAGTCATGTTGTGCCTACTTTGTCATTTTGCATATTTTTACTTGGACAGGGGTGCTTCAGTAGCTGTCTCAATATCTCTGTGGAGTGTTGTGATTTTCCACATAATCTACATAATTGGATGGAAGGTATACACAGTCACTTGGACCGGTGAGTAGCTTGAGACCTTTCATTCAGATGCTTCTTATTTTAATAAATTCATTAAGGGATTCTAACTTTGGTAGCTCATTTGGTAGAGCGTCTGACTTGTAATCCAAAGGTCTCAGGTTCAGTATCCACCCAGGCCAGCCAGGGTCAGCTGCCTTGGTGTATCGTTGGGAAAGACACTTTGCTTCCCTTTTCCCAGCATGATATAGCCAATAATGTGTTAAAAGTGCTGTTAAAACCAATAAAAACAAAATTGTCTGCAAAATTAAATAATCATGAATAAATCATTTTCTTAATATACAAAAGATGATAGTGTTACATTTGTGAAATTTAATTATGTCAAGACATCGCAAAATTTAGTAGCAGTGAATAGAGGCATACTGACAGTATTATGCCATTAATTCATAATTTACAGTTATGTCTTGCTTATTGATTAAAAGACTTGAATTGCTTGGTGTTTACCATTTACATCATTTGACCTTCATGACAATATAATCCTACAAAAGTATAATTTTAATAGCAGAACTACAATACCTGTTACTACTGCATTGCTCGCTTTCTCCAGGACAGAATTACCCTCATCCACATTAGAAAATTCCATCTTTCCATTAGATGGAAAGTTCCAGAACACTAGAAAAAGAAAAAACACCAGTCTGACTCCTACATCATTGGCCCATGCACAGTAATTGTCCTCTTTCTTTTGGACACCATTGTTCATGTGCAATTTCACTTGAGGAAAAATTGCCTTTTATTTTGTGTCCTAAGACACATTCTGGCATTCAGATCTGTTGTTTGTATTATTCAAGTGATCATACACTCAGTCCATTGTAAATTGAGTATTTGTACAAGCTTTCGTTAGATTTGAGGTTTTTATTTTGCTGTTTTATCTAGTGGGGCTCAAATCCTTTTATGACCTTCCGCTTCTTAGGTTCTAGGATAAGTAATTGCTGTTCATATTGGCATCAAAATTGTATTACCCCATATCATCAGTATAAACTATTTTGGATGTTTCCCGAATTTTAGGATAAGTATTGCCTTCCCCTTGACATCTGGAATTCTTGTGGACTCCTGTCATTATCTGTATATATATTGAATAATATAATATGATGGTACATTGAGTAATATAATATGATGGTACATTGAATAATATAATATGATGGTACATTGAATAGTATAATATGATGGTACATTGAATAATATAATATGATGGTACATTGAATAATATAATAATATAATATGATGATACATTGAATAATATAATATGATGGTACATTGAATAATTGAATAATATAATATGGTGGTACATTGAATAATATAATATGATGGTACATTGAATAATTGAATAATATAATATGATGGTACATTGAATAATTGAATAATATAATATGGTGGTACATTGAATAATTGAATAATATAATATGGTGGTACATTGAATAATATAATATGATGGTACATTGAATAATATAATATGATGGTACATTGAATAATTTAAAAATATAATATGATGGTACATTGAATAATTGAATAATATAATATGGTGGTACATTGAATAATATAATATGATGGTACATTGAATAATTGAATAATATAATATGGTGGTACATTGAATAATTGAATAATATAATATGGTGGTACATTGAATAATTGAATAATATAATATGGTGGTACATTGAATAATATAATATGATGGTACATTGAATAATTTAAAAATATAATATGATGGTACATTGAATAATTGAATAATATAATATGGTGGTACATTGAATAATATAATATGATGGTACATTGAATAATTGAATAATATAATATGATGGTACATTGAATAATTGAATAATATAATATGATGGTACATTGAATAATTGAATAATTTAATATGATGGTACATTGAATAATTGAATAATATAATATGATAGTACATTGAATAATTGAATAATATAATATGATGGTACATTGAATAATTGAATAATATAATATGATGGTACATTGAAAAATTAATAATTTAATATGATGGTACATTGAATAATTGAATAATATAATATGATGGTACATTGAATAATATAATATGATGAATCTATAAGATGATCTTTGGCGATCCCCCACCTGCCTTTCATGTACAAATTGTGCATGCATGGACGGATGTCCGTTTTGTGGTCTATGATCCAATGAGGTTTGGGAACTTGCCGAGAGTCATTACACTTATAAGGGGAGGAAGAAAGGCCCTTTTCCTCGTCTCCTTTATCCTTTTCAGAGTCCCTCAGGGCTCGGAAGAAGACTCCTCTATCCCAGGAGGGTATGCGATCCTTCTCTGGGTCCTTAGGGGCTCAATAGAAGACTCTTTGATCCCAGGAGGGTATGGAATCCTTCTCTGAGTGCTGTGGGACTCCGAGTAAGACTCCTCAATCCCAGGAGAATATGGGATCTTTCTCTTCTGAGAAAAAATTATTAGTCCCTAGGATCCCTGACGGTCAATCCAATACAGTCAATGCCGGTTAGGGTACAATCCAGGGTCCCTCTTAAGGGAGGAATTACTCGGGTTCAGAGTGAGTCGCCCCCTCCCATCGAGGGAGGAGCAGCACCCTCTCAAAGCCCTTAGCCCAGTGAAGACAATGAGCAGATCATGCCACCTTGATAGGGGAGAGCAGCAATCACACTCTATAAATTCTGATAGCTCCTCCATCAGATCAGAGTCACCTGACAGGTCATTTACTGGTGACCAGTCACTTGGTACCAGGCACAAGTCACTGGTCTTTGAGTATCAGTCACCAGTCACTAGAGCGCTAATCATCAGTACGTAGAATATCATGTCGATACCCCCTCCCCTGTCTCCATGCTACCAATCATTCCTGTTGGGGACAGGAAGTTGCATATATGCATCCAGATAGGGAAGAGGATCTGATTGGCAGCTCCCCCCTTCCCTATGTTTTCTTTTACTCCCTACAGAATGTAGGATCCATTTCAAGAAGTGAATCTTCCTTCCCATTTATGGATGCTCGTGCCTTGGCATAATGTTGTGGGTCATAGACCTACACTATCTGCTTGTGTGGAGTGAAATAGAAAGGAGGGTGGGCTGGTCCTCTTTCCCCAGACAATTGAGGAAGGACGAGAAGTGTTCTTGTTTTCCTGGAAAGGCTGCTTCTAGAGGCAATCCCATCACTCCCCATGAGGAGTTGCAAGATGCAGATCCTCTGCCCCCAGGTCTCCCCCTCAACAGAGAGACATGGGGTTGGAAAGTCCTGCTTCTCCTCAGGGGTGAGCAAAGGACAAGGATGTTCTGTAGGTCTTGGTAGACTCTAGTGAGTTTGATGAGGAACAGACTGAGACAGCTCCTCCTCCTCCATTTGGGTCCTTTACCTCCTCCCACCCATTGACTCAGGCAGCAGAGGAGGCAGAGATCTGGTCTTTCAATGAGGCATTTAAGAAGTTTACCGCCTTCTCCCCCCGTATTTGTGTCCCAAGCCCTTGGGCTCAGAAGACAAGAAAATTCTCTCCAGCTTGGAGAGACTCTTGGGGGCTGCATCATGCCCAGATCTCCTCTTACTCCCCTATTTGACTATGGATGGGTGCTCTCCCAAAGGTTTTTGAAGGGCCAGGAATTTGCTAGGCAACATAATGAGTGGTCTGTCCCCCCATCTATGCTCAGTGGCTAGCTACAGAGTACACTTTCCTGCTTGCCCCCCCTCCTCTCAGACACTGGGGAATTGCAAGTGGGAATTTCGATGGGGATCTGTGCTAGCCTTCCAGTTAAGATACTAGTGGCACTGGAGCTGAAGGTGAGGTCACTTGTCACCATAGCCTTGCATGATCTTTTTTGGCAGCCTCCTTCAATCTTCTGAAGGAGGAATCCATGTTTCCAGCTACACTGCAGCACTTACTGGAAGTGATTGCCAGGATGTCAAGGCATGCTTCGTCCATGGCCATGGCACTATTGATGGAATTGCTCCACATACATAGGGATGTCGTTCTGGACATTTTGAAAATCTTACTGGACCACAGTAAGAACTTTCTTAGGGCTGCTCCTTTGGAGGCAGAGATGCCCATTGGAGGTCTCATTCCCTCCATGGCTTCTAAGATCCTGAGGGACCAAAAAACCGGTCCCTCACATCCGCTCCTGGTCCTTTGAAACTGGCCAGAAAGTGCTCTCACCCTGACCACTCTTTGGGGCCTTCTTCTAAATTCCCTAAGAGGATGCAGCCCCAACAGTCCAGGAAGCAATCACCATTCAAGCCTTCCTCTCACCCATCTTTAGTTACACAAGGTGACTGGAAGAAAGGGAGAAAGTTTGTGGATTCCTCCTTTCCTAAGGAAGGTGGGGAAGGCCTTACGGACTTGCTTCCATTCCTGCCATCCATTCCTCTTACTAGGATCCCCATGGGTGCTTGGCTATCCCTCTTTCAGAGGTTTCATCGGGCATGACAGAAGATACATGGTCCTTTCTATTCTAAGGGAGTTCTACCAACTTTGTTTCTGGGAGCACCCGCCTCTTTCAAGGACCCCCTATCCTTTTCCATCAGTCAAACTGCTTCAAATAAGGGAAGAGGTGCACACCCTTCTGCAGAAGGGTGCAGGAGTGAGGGTGGAAAATGACCAGTCTCCGGCCTTCTACTCCTGGACTTTCCTTGTGTCCAAAAATGGTAGAAAGTTACAGCTGATCATTGATCTTTCTGCCTTAAACAAATTTCTTTTGGAGGAACCATTCAAGATGGAGATTACTATCTCAGTCAGGAACACCACAAGTCCCAGCAACTTGGCAGTCTGCATCGACCTTCAGGGTGGATATCTTCTCATCCGAATTTTTCCTCCTCACATGAAATACCTCTGATTTTGCCTGGATTAGGAGGTTTGCCAATTTTGAGCCCTGCAGTTTGGCCTAGCCTCTGCTCCCAGGGTTTTTATTAGTGTGATGGGAGTAGTTGCTGCCCACCTGAGGGCTCTGGGGATCCACATCCTCCAGTATCTAGACGACTGGGTATTGCACAAGAGCCTCAAAGAGTCCCTTTTGCAAGATGTGACCTGCTGCTGGTCCATGGTGACCCGGCTGGGATTTATTCCAAACCTAGAGAAATTGGAGCTAATTCCTTATCAGGATTTTGTTTAGGTGGGAATGAACTTCCTCACCAATCTGGAGTGAGTTTATTTTACAAGATAGACAGAATCATGGCTCTTTTTAGCAGCTCTTCAAACCAAGACCTAGTCACTTCGCCTTTACCTATCACTCCTGGGGACCTTGAACTCTGCGGCAAACCTGGTTCCCCTAGCACCCTCTCTGGTTTCTCCTTTTGGTGAGCTGGAGACTGCACAAGGATTCCCAGTCAGCTCAAATTTCTCTGGGACCAGTTGGGACTGGTTTCTCTCTGGAGTCCCAATGCATGGTCCTGAACCCACTCGTATCTGTACACTCACTTGGAACCAGAAGGGGTAGTTCTTCAGGGCTTGTGGCCCGGGAAGAAGCTACCCTCTGCATAAACAGTTTGGAAATAAGAATGCTATTCCTAGCCCTACAGGGATGCATCAACCAAATTCACTGGGCAACCTTGGAGGGGATATCCTCTGTGTTCATCATATTCTGGGCAAGAAAAATATTTTGGCAGACAGTCTGTCCAGGAGAGGCAAGGTAGTTCTCATGGACTGGTCTCTGCACCAGTCTGTAGCAGAGTCCCTGTTCAAACTGGTGGGGAGACCCTTGTCGGACTTTTTCGCGATGAGACTGAAGAACAAGCTCCCCTTTTATGCCTCACCAGTAACAAGTCAGAGGGCTTGGGGAGTGAATGCCTTCAGTCTAAGGTGGGATCATCTTCACTTATGCCTTACCACCCATCAGAATGATTCTGCAAGTACTCCACAAAGTCAGGACTTCCACTGTTCAGCTCATTCTAATAGCTTTTTCTTCCCAGCAGCCCATGGATTCTCCACCTTCACTCTTGGCTCGTCTCAAGCAATCAATCTGCCAGGACAAGTTTTGAGCAAAGTTGCGAACTACATCATCCAGGCCAAGAGAAAGCCTACATCCAAGGTCTTCAATGCAAAATGGAGAATCTTCTGTGATTGGTTCAGTAGGAAACATGTTGATCCTAGCTGTCCCTTTCAGAGTGCAGTGGCAGACTTTCTTCTCATCCTGTTCGAAGAGAGAGAATGTTCAGTCTCTACTATATAGGGTTATAGGGCACCCCTGTCTAACACTCAAGTTCTCCAAGGGTCGAACCATTTGCTTTGATCCTTGTCTCTATGATCTTATCAAGTATTTTGAGCTGCAGAGACCTGTATCTTGCTCACTAAAGCCTTGATCAAATCTCTTGTGTGCGTTGTTGGCTTTGTCAAAATCCCCTTATGAATTAATGAGTGAAACTTCTTTCGAGGACCTTACCCTTAAAACTGTCTTCCTGCTCTCCTTAGCATCCATGAGGAGAAGGAGCGAGCTTCATGCCTTGTCTATCGGAAAAGGTTATTTACTGTTCAAAGGTAATTATGAGTCTTTTTTCTCCTTTGTTCGCTGGGTTTTCTGGCTCAAAACCAGCTTTCCTCATTAGCTCCGCTCCACAGTTCTATTTGGCTGCTTCAAAAGGGAGAAGAAAGGGTAGGAAGCATATTTTTCTACCTGTTAAGGGCTCCGCTGATATTTCTGCACCCACCATTTCCAGGTGGATTGTCCTCACTATCAAGAGAGCTTTTCAGTCCCTCACTTAGAGGGACCTTTCTTTCATGAAAATTAAGGTCCATGAAGTTAGGGCTATTACTACTTCATGGGCCATCTAAATCATTCGTCATTGGAGGATGTTATGAGAGCTATGTTTTGATGGTCACATACTACATTCTTATCCTTCAGCCTTTGGTCTTTGGCACACCAGAGCAAAGGCATTTTTTCCTTGGGCCTAATAGTTATGGAACAAAAGTGGCTCAATCTACTGCCAACTTACAGTAGGAGACATTACTACAGTAATGGTGAGCATATCAGTTTTATACTAGTTTTCGAGGCCATGAGTCTACCACTGAACTGGAAAATTCAGTAAGGCAATAGTGACAGGTTTTGTATTAATACTATTAAAATGTAGTTTTTTTGTGGGGGGTGGGGTGGTAAACTAATTTTAATAAAGTAATACTTACCTGTCACTACTGCAAGATTCCCTCCTCCCACCCTGCTCTGATGTCCCACAAGTACTCTGGGTCCAAGTAAAAGAGGACAATTACTGCTCATGGGCATATGATGTGGGCGTCAGACTGGGTCTGTGTTTTTTCACTTCTAGTGTTTTGGAACTTTCCATCTAATGGGAGGTGGAATTTTGTAACGTGGATGAGGGGTAATTACATACTGGAAAAGGTAAGCAAGTCAAAAGTGGCAGATAACAATATTAAAATTAGTTTTCCCCACCCACCCCCCCAAAAAAACTACATTTTTCTTCCAGAACCTAAAATGCATCCCAAATGGCATTTTAACGTTTGTTCCCAAGATTTTCCCAAAATAAATTTTGGGACATTATACAGTTCATTGCCTTTGTAAATTCTAAGTGCGGTGGAACGATAAGATCTGTGTAAATTGTAAGCAGGAGTCTGGTCCATATATGAAAATCATGCATGCTGTTGTACAGTCTACGCTTATTATAATGTCAACATATGTCCACAGACTGGATTGCCATTTTATTGAAGTCGACAGTATAAGGGTTTCTGAACTTACTGATAATTATGTACATAGATGGAAGGATAGATAGATAAATAGAGATAATAAAAGTAAAGAATAAAAAATATAAATTAAAAAGGATTTCATTAAATATATTTAATTTTATGATTGATAATTTCAAAATCTATAACACCACCAACAAATCCAACATCAGTGTATCAAAAAGACAGAGTCAGACAACATTGGTAAAAATACACAGTACATCGTATTGTAAATTACAATTCATCTTTGTTATAACATGATAAATGGGGTTCATAACTGCTGACTCTATAATGTACTGCACTATAACAGGAAAGATCAACAACTTGGTAAAGTTTATGTGTGTTTGTGGAATGGGGGAGGTACACAGATAAAGAAAAAGCCAAACCAACATAGTAATAACTGCATGAATGTACATAAATAATTTTCATATAAATGGTAATTGTGCATTGAAACAATAATACATATAAAAAGAAAGATTTCACATTGAAACTTTGAGTAGTATTCTTAAATCCATAATGATAATGCATTTGGTAGGGCCACATCCCATTACAAAAATCGAGCACCTTGTTTTCATAAAGATCTTGGTCAGTGTTCATTTATAATCTTGTTTCTGACTTGGGTCAGTGAAAGCCTTTTTCTGTTGAAATTCATGCAGATAATCATCACTATTTCCATCTGCTTCTGTGCTTCAAAGATTCTGTGGAGGATACACACAAGAATCATGTTTACATCAGATAAAGTCTAGATGATGTAGCTGGTATCTTCCTGAGATTACCTCAATGGAAAATTCCATTCATGTCATGGCACCTTGTGTCACTGAGAGCTGAACTAAGCTGACCCAGCTGTTTTGCACCCATTTGAAACAGCAGTATGCTAGTTACATAGAGGTATTGTTACTATAATAGAGCAACTTCTGGTCCACATGGCTTACAGTGGTTCTACATATACTGTAGGATGTGTCATGTCTGAGTCAAATGTGTAAGTGCACATGTACTGGCATTATATATATTGAATTTGTCAAGTACATGTATTAGCTTTGCAGTCAGACCCTATATGGTAGACGGACATTACTTCTAGGTGTACCTTATGCAAATGAACAACAACAAAAAAACCCAGTGGCTTCCTGTATAGTGATGGAATAATGCAAGCAGGCTGTATTGGAGTCATATGATTGCTACCAGTAATCTTCATAGACAAATTGGTAAATTTAAGATCTGCTATTCCATTAGACAAGAGTTTATTGCCTACATGAGTGATGAACATAATTGCATTCTCAGAAAGATCAATATGTGATTGGCATGGTATGGATGCATATCTCAAGAAGCCAACCTGGCACATTTGATTCTTGATGGCAATATTGGGTTTTCTATAGCTTCTTACTGAATACAGTAGCTGCTAGTGGCTGAAGACAACAATAGCTAATATTAGAGATAAATGCAGATTGTTGCAACAAGTTTTGGCAATGCCAAGCTTGAAAAAAATCATTAATTGAGTGTTCCAGTTAAATGAATATTGGAAAAAAGAAATTTGTTTAATTTAAAGTTTTAGTTAGAGTCCATGGCATGGTTGTGTTTTATCCAGAAAGATATTACAATGAAGGGTGCAATAACAAAGGAGACCTGTATAGACTGGTAGTGTTTTTATCCAAATTAACTGTTAAATAACAAGCTTAAAGAATTTTCATGCCTATTTTCAATAAATGCATATTAAAATTATGAGAGTGATAGCTGAGCCATAATTCAGAATAAGAATCAAACAAGAGTCTACTTTTGCACAGAAATATCTGTGATTGTTTTCTCCTGCATATTCCTTGTTTAAAGGAATTAAGAACGCTGGAAACAATTATGTGAATACAGAAGGTGGGAATTAATGGCTGGCAGATTTAAATGGATTATAATGAAGACAGTATAGATAAAGGCATTTTTTTTTTTTAGATTTTAGGCTAGCGAATGGCTGTAAACATGGGTAGTGATATGACATGCCAATTAATTACCATCAGGAAATCTGGCTGTAAGCACTGGTAGTGATATGTCATGCCAATTAATTACCATCAGGAAATCTGGCTGTAAGCACTGGTAGTGATATGTCATGCCAATTAATTACCATCAATAAATCTGGCTGTAAGCTCTGATAGTGGTATGACATGCCATTTAATTACCATCAGGAAATCTGTTCCTGGCTATGTGTTGACAATAAGTGGGATGGGTGGGTGGGTAGTATAACATATGGCATAATAGCAGGTGTAGACTGTACTTTTCAGCTTACATTTATGTCTCCAGGAGATTTTAACCAACTCTTTGTAGTAGATTTAAACTGTATGGATCTAATTGATCTATCAACCAAGTTCCTCGCATTCAGTAGCATAGCAATCTAATAAAATATTATATTTATGCAATGCATGTAAAGCTTGTATCTGCAGTTGCAAAAATGACTTTCAGACAATTTTAACTGTATGTGTTTGCTGTATCGTAATTAAGTTGACTTATATAATTTTACCATTCAATTGATTGCCAGTGTTACAAATAAGAGATTATTGCCAAACATTGTCAGTACTTTGTTTAGAAAGAGTTTCTTCGGTTAACATAATAAAATGAAATTACCATTATCTATGGTCGTCCAGTAGGTTATGGTCTTGCCTGTATATAAGCATAGTGAGACATAGTTGTAACTTTTCCAGTGGTAATGGTGTCATTACTGATTTTAAGATTCTATTGAGTGTATTGACTTCCACCCAGTGAGACAGAATTTTTTTAATGTGAACTCAGTTAAGAATCTTTATGATGATGTACCACCATAGAAAATCATGGACTTCTTGAGGGAATGCAGTTTATATAACAAATCTTGACCTTATAGTTTAAGGATTTTATATCTTTTTACCATAATCTTTTATTTTATGTACCTTTTACAGAAATGTAACCTCTATACGTATTATCTTTTATCTTGCAGTACAAGTGTAGATCTATTTAAAGGGTTTATCTTTCCAAAAGTGTTTTTGTATACAATTTTTATCTTTACATTTTTAGAACTTACCCAGCATCATATAGCCAGTATTGTGTTGATGTGCCATTAAACCCTACCGACCTACCTACCTACCTACCTACCTACCTACATACATACATACATACATACATACATACACACAGACACATACATACATACACACAGACATACATACATACATACATACATACATACATACATACATACATACATACATACATACATACATACTGTTAATAGTTTCAGTGATAGTCATCAACTATTGCTGCTGGGATAATCCCTTTCTTGGCTGTAATATCTTTAATGGATATAATTTGCAGTACATGAGCAATATCAGACTCGCTTGAGACTCTTGTTGTTTACACTAAAAAAAATATTTCTTCAGGATTCTCATGGGAGTGTCTTGAAGACTGGGGACAGTTTTTTGGTTTGGCCATACCAGGAATGGCCATGAGGTGTTTAGAATGGTGGAGTTTTGAAGTACTCATATTTATAGCAGGTAGGGTGTAATTTTAAATTTTTTTGTTAAAATCACTTTTATTAGCACATCCTCGCTCCTTCCCATACCTCTGCATTGAGTGACATCAGTTCTGAATTTCACCAACAGAACTTAAATATAGACTTAACTTTTAGTTTAGAATCCAGCGATCTGATTAGCTGAAATTGATGTTTAACTTCAAATTGACCAATCAAATGGTTTAAGTCTTGACTTAACGTAAGACTTATGTTGGTGAAATGTGACTGTGCTGATTGTGGTTGTTTGTAAATTATACACAAATTACTGTGATGCAAATATGATGTTTGCAGTTGTTCATGCATTATACACAAGTTACTACACTGCAAATACCATTATAATGCTGTCGAAGAAGAAACCAACGTTTGGAGTAAAATATGTTTCTTCAGTAATAAATACCTGATCATAATACGGGCACACCCTTCCAGCAGTTGCATCCCTGAAAGAGCATGCACATTCCCTAATGAATGGACAGGATTTGGCGCTGGTCTCAATCCAAGGGACGACAACTTTTGTCTGACTTCCACCAATACAAGCAGATGACTTTTTAACACTTTTGTTTCTAATTCAAGCCTGAGAGGGCTGGATTTGCGAGGTAGTGGATGTACGCCTAAGGTATTATGATCGGGTAAGTATTATTGAAACATATTTTACTCCAAAACTTGGTTTCTGTTGTATTGTATATGCAATGAAATTATTTTACAAATAAACAGTCTGTAGCAGACTTCCCTTTAGTGCCATGAAAGGCCTTCCTTGGAAGGTATTTTCAGACTTACCACTATTCCCATTGTTGATACAAAACAGTTCTGTGACAGAGTAAGATTTGATAATCTGATCCATTCAGGTCTACACAGCTTTCCACATCTGATCATCTGTAAAATAAATGGTTTTAACCTACAAAATACACATATAGATGCCACATTGTTTGTTGTTTTTTTTCTTTGTCTAATAGATCTTTTAACTGAACCAAGCTTTAAAAATGGTGAATACCTGATAATCTGAATGGTGCTGTGATTTGTAGTTTGTGAATCCAGAAATTACAATGTGTATGCATATGTAGAAATACCATATGTATGATGTCATTGTATTTTTGTGGAAAGATGGCTACAAGCTACAATATACAGTAGTGATTTTTATCCGGTAAGATGTTTTTGTTGTTTTAAAATAATTAGTGTGTGTGTGTGTAAGAGAGAGAGAAAGAGAGAGAGAGAGATGTGTACCCTCCATTCCTAACCAGATATGGAATAAAGATGTATTTACTTGTGAAACTTTAATCTGTACAAACCTGGGCTCAAATCTAACAAAATGTAACTGAAGAAACATAATTGTGCATAGACAGAGTTTGGGCAACAATGTTTTCCCATCCTATCCATTTTGATGCATCAATCTCCTGCAAATGCAGAAATTGTGTTTTTGTATTAAGATCAAAGCATTGCATTGTATAAAGAAAATAAAACACATTTTTAAATGTTTTTATTTAGAGTTCTTATTTTTTTTTATACTTGTTATTTTGTTTTTTTGTTTTTTTTGCAATGCTTTACCAATAAGCATAAACCAGATTGTTATGAAACACTTTATAATATGCTCACACTTATTTTGAGTTGTTACTCACAATGTTCCTTTACATTTATCTTTTGATATGAGTCGATTAAACAGAAATATTGACTACTATATACTAACTTATAAGTCGAGTCCAACTGCAAACTGCAAAGACCCACATCTGGCATCACATAATGCACCTGCAGTTCTGGGTCTATGCAGTTGTTTGGAGTAAACAGTAGAACAGGCAACATAGACCCTGATTTACTGGCACGTTATGCAATGGCAGAGCAGGGTCTGTGTTGTTTGCAGTTGGACTAAATTTATAAGCGAGTACTGGGATATATAGTATTTTGCTTTTATTTACTTACCAGTACATATAGCTACATTTATTAACTACCAGTACATATAGCTACATTTATTTACCTACCAGTACATATAGCTACATTTATTTACCTACCAGTACATATAGCTCATTTTCTACATATAGTTAGTATTGTGATTAATGCAAGGGGAGTAATTCAGAATGTATTGTCTTTGGCAATGTACTTCATCAGGTTACCACAAGATAGGTGAACTTTTTTTAAAAATATATAATTTGTAATGGAAAATGAATTATAAGCATTTATTAGAAGCTTATGTTAAGTTGCAATTCTTAATCTCATAATAAATTGTGAAATTATCAACAAATCAAGAATGACTTGTACTGAAGTTTTTTCTGCTATTCTTAACATTGTGACTGACATGACATTGCACTACATGGTCCCTGGGGTGGTTTTCTCTGTCAGGTCCCAACAATAAAATATTAGGCATTTAATATTTTTCTATGAAATACAGTCATTTGAGTGGAAGGGAGGTAGGTAGAGAAGAGCAGTCTGAAATAGATCCATGAATTAGCAAAAATTATTAACTATGATATTTAAGACCCAGCTCAGTTGTTCTTTTTTTTCTTCATAGTGGACAAGTTGTTTAGTTAGATGAAAATTGAAAAGAATGAAATATTTAAAGTTTAGTTAATTTTTTTATAAGTACCTAATAATGTTCTGGTGTAATTATAATGTTATCTGGATGACATTGTTTGGAAGCAGTGCAAGTTTAATTGTTTGTTTACACGTGGCATAGCAGTAAAATATTTTGGTGAACAGTGTTACAATTTTCAACCAGAAAAGTGCATGATGAGTGGCTTACATAACTCCATGATATGAATACTTTATGACATAAGTTTTGCCACATTGCTGAAAATGTCATGGAATGGTTAATATTTCCTTTCCAGTGATATTTAATCCTAGCATATGTAGTTACTTTTCCTACAAGAAAAGGGAAAGGCATATGTTCACATAATTTGAATGTATCCTACAAAATATTTCTGCACCTGTTGTTCAGAGTCTACTATGGCAGGTAAATGCAGAATCTTGGTAATTAAAAGCAAATTCAGGGGTCCCTTACAACAGCTGAACTTCCTGCTGTAATCTGTGTACCATATGTACTCGCTTATAAGTCTAGTCCAACTGCAAACTGCACAGACCCAGATCTGCTATCATATAATGCATTGGCAAATATGGGTCTATGCAGTTTGTTAGGAGTAATCAGTAGAACAAACAACATAGTCCCAGATCTGCCAGCACATTGTGTGGTGGCAGCTCAGGGTCTGTGGTGTTTGCAGTTGGATTCAACTTATAAGCAAGTATAGATGGTACCTATCAAGCAGAGTCAATCAGATATGACTTCACTTCCCAAGAAATATCAGCTGCACTAAATCTTCACATCTAGTAAATTATTTTGTAGACAACAAAGAAAAGTGATGAACTGGTTCAATAACATTCTTAGATTTTTGAAACTTGATAAGTATCAAAAAAGATATCCATTTTAGTTTATACAACTAAATGTTTGGTCTGCATAATAGCTCCCATGCACATATAACTGAAAGGTCCCTCAATGTTTTCTCATTATTATATCATTTTGCGGTGCATGAGAGAGATTGGTGGCCATGTATTGAGACATAGTTTTGTGTGCTTCTTTTTATAGTGAATTCAGGTATACAGGGTAATGTTCTTTTCTTTTTTGCTCACTATTTGATTTCTGTACAGCTATAAAGTTTTCATTTACAAGTTTAAATTACATAATTTGGATTTGAAGAAGAAAAAAAATTGGCATTTAAGTGCAGTGGTTAAATAATGCAGTTGAAAATAAATAAGTGGCATGAATAGTAGTGTATAATCTGTCCACGTGTATAAATAGGTGTAACAAAGATAAAAGAATGCCCAGAATTATTGTTCCAAGTAATTATTTGATTTGTGGCTTACAAAATTGGGTATTGTGGTAGGTGCATAACACAAGAAAGAATTTGTGCAGTCATATCTGGCATTTCTGGGAGACCAAACAAAATAGCTAAACATCTTCAGATTTGTGGTATAATGAATTTTCAAATGCAATGCACCCACTTTGAACATTTAAGGAAAGATGTATTTTAAATGAGAATTTGGTCATAATAAATGATTCTTATAAACCTATAATTATCAGCCATATTGAGCGATCATTCGTTGTTTATAACAAACTTGCATTGATACGCCATAAATAAAGACAATTTAATATCAACAGCCTTTGTTTTATGTATAGATCATTTTAAAGGCTAGAACTTCCAGGTTCATGGAGAAGTGCATTTCAAAATTTTTAGGTATATTTTCATCTCACTATTTTCCCCAGGTCAGGTGGAAATGTAATAACTGTTGTGTAAAATCCTGGTTATTGAAAAACTAAATTTTAAATTTTTGAAAAAATTATTAATTTCACCTCCTTTTTTTCCTAGGTCTCCTTGGAGTTACTCAGTTGGCAGGACACACAATCACAATGAATATATCATATATAGCATTTATGGTAAGTGTTCACATCAATTAAGCTATGTACTAATTATCCATTCTTTCAGTCATTAGTAATAATGGATTTTTTCCTGCCTTGCAAATGATTCTTATATAATTTGGAGTTATTGGTAGGACCTAAAAAGCGGTGTTGGAAGTTAACTTTCAGAACCTGCTGAACTTCTGGCAAGCAACTGTTGAAAAATTGCAAAATTCCTTAGGGCTGTTCCATAATTAAAGATAGAGGGTGGTTGGGGATGGGGGTGAGGAGTTGATCAGAAAGCACTTAATTTAATTAAATATGGGTGGTTGAGTTGAAAGATTATTTTGATTTCAGATGGATATCAGTATTCCCAGAGTATTCAGTTTATTTTTTTCTTAATATAGAAGGTGTGTTGTGAGGTAAAAATAAGCAAAGACTAATTCTGAGCTTCAATGAATAAATAATAGAAGGTGTGTTGTGAGGTAAAAATAAGCAAAGCCTAATTCTGAGCTTCAATGAATCAATAAATAATAGAAGGTGTGTTGTGAGGTAAAAATAAGCAAAAGACTAATTCTGAGCTTCAATGAATCAATAAATAATAGAAGGTGTGTTGTGAGGTAAAAATAAGCAAAGACTAATTCTGAGCTTCAATGAATCAATAAATAATAGAAGGTGTGTTGTGAGGTAAAAATAAGCAAAGACTAATTCTGAGCTTCAATGAATCAATAAATAATAATAGGTGTGTTGTGAGGTAAAAATAAGCAAAGACTAATTCTGAGCTTCAATGAATCAATAAATAATAGGTGTGTTGTGAGGTAAAAATAAGCAAAGACTAATTCTGAGCTTCAATGAATCAATAAATAATAGAAGGTGTGTTGTGAGGTAAAAATAAGCAAAGACTAATTCTGAGCTTCAATGAATCAATAAATAATAGGTGTGTTGTGAGGTAACAATAAGCAAAGACTAATTCTGAGCTTCAGTGAATCAATAAATAATAGAAGGTGTGTTGTGAGGTAAAAATAAGCAAAGACTAATTCTGAGCTTCAGTGAATCAATAAATAATAGAAGGTGTGTTGTGAGGTAAAAATAAGCAAAAGACCAATTCTGAGCTTCAATGAATCAATAAATAATAGGTGTGTTGTGAGGTAAAAATAAGCAAAGACTAATTCTGAGCTTCAGTGAATCAATAAATAATAGAAGGTGTGTTGTGAGGTAACAATAAGCAAAGACTAATTCTGAGCTTCAGCGAATCAATAAATAATAGAAGGTGTGTTGTGAGGTAAAAATAAGCAAAAGACTAATTCTGAGCTTCAATGAATCAATCAATAATAGAAGGTGTGTTGTGAGGTAAAAATAAGCAAAGACTAATTCTGAGCTTCAATGAATCAATCAATAATAGAAGGTGTGTTGTGAGGTAAAAATAAGCAAAAGACTAATTCTGAGCTTCAATGAATCAATAAATAATAGAAGGTGTGTTGTGAGGTAAAAATAAGCAAAAGACTAATTCTGAGCTTCAATGAATCAATAAATAATAGGTGTGTTGTGAGGTAAAAATAAGCAAAGACTAATTCTGAGCTTCAATGAATCAATCAATAATAGAAGGTGTGTTGTGAGGTAAAAATAAGCAAAGACTAATTCTGAGCTTCAGTGAATCAATAATAATAGAAGGTGTGTTGTGAGGTAAAAATAAGCAAAAGACTAATTCTGAGCTTCAATGAATCAATAAATAATAGGTGTGTTGTGAGGTAAAAATAAGCAAAGACTAATTCTGAGCTTCAATGAATCAATCAATAATAGAAGGTGTGTTGTGAGGTAAAAATAAGCAAAGACTAATTCTGAGCTTCAGTGAATCAATAAATAATAGAAGGTGTGTTGTGAGGTGAAAATAAGCAAAAGACTAATTCTGAGCTTCAATGAATCAATAAATAATAGAAGGTGTGTTGTGAGGTAAAAATAAGCAGAGACCAATTCTGAGCTTCAATGAATCAATAATAGAAGGTGTGTTGTGAGGTAAAAATAAGCAAAAACTAATTCTGAGCTTCAATGAATCAATAAATAATAGAAGGTGTGTTGTGAGGTAAAAATAAGCAAAGCCTAATTCTGAGCTTCAATGAATCAATAATAGAAGGTGTGTTGTGAGGTAACAATAAGCAAAGACTAATTCTGAGCTTCAATGAATCAATAATAGAAGGTGTGTTGTGAGGTAAAAATAAGCAAAGACTAATTCTGAGCTTCAATGAATCAATAATAGAAGGTGTGTTGTGAGGTAACAATAAGCAAAGACTAATTCTGAGCTTCAATGAATCAATAATAGAAGGTGTGTTGTGAGGTAAAAATAAGCAAAGACCAATTCTGAGCTTCAGTGAATCAATAAATAATAGAAGGTGTGTTGTGAGGTAAAAATAAGCAAAAGACTAATTCTGAGCTTCAATGAATCAATAAATAATAGGTGTGTTGTGAGGTAAAAATAAGCAAAAACTAATTCTGAGCTTCAGTGAATCAATAAATAATAGGTGTGTTGTGAGGTAAAAATAAGCAAAGACTAATTCTGAGCTTCAATGAATCAATAATAGAAAGTGTGTTGTGAGGTAAAAATAAGCGAAGACCAATTCTGAGCTTCATTGAATCAATAAATAATAGGTGTGTTGTGAGGTAAAAATAAGCAAAGACTAATTCTGAGCTTCAATGAATCAATAAATAATAGAAGGTGTGTTGTGAGGTAAAAATAAGCAAAAGACTAATTCTGAGCTTCAATGAATCAATAAATAATAGGTGTGTTGTGAGGTAAAAATAAGCAAAGACCAATTCTGAGCTTCAATGAATCAATAAATAATAGGTGTGTTGTGAGGTAAAAATAAGCAAAGACTAATTCTGAGCTTCAATGAATCAATAAATAATAGAAGGTGTGTTGTGAGGTAAAAATAAGCAAAAACTAATTCTGAGCTTCAATGAATCAATAAATAATAGGTGTGTTGTGAGGTAAAAATAAGCAAAGACCAATTCTGAGCTTCAATGAATCAATAAATAATAATAGGTGTGTTGTGAGGTAAAAATAAGCAAAAACTAATTCTGAGCTTCATTGAATCAATAAATAATAGAAGGTGTGTTGTGAGGTAAAAATAAGCAAAGACCAATTCTGAGCTTCAATGAATCAATAAATAATAGAAGGTGTGTTGTGAGGTAAAAATAAGCAAAAGACTAATTCTGAGCTTCAATGAATCAATCAATAATAATAAGTGTGTTGTGAGGTAAAAATAAGCAAAGACTAATTCTGAGCTTCAATGAATCAATAAATAATAATAAGTGTGTTGTGAGGTAAAAATAAGCAAAAGACTAATTCTGAGCTTCAATGAATCAATCAATAATAGAAGGTGTGTTGTGAGGTAAAAATAAGCAAAAGACTAATTCTGAGCTTCAATGAATCAATAAATAATAATAGGTGTGTTGTGAGGTAAAAATAAGCAAAAGACTAATTCTGAGCTTCAATGAATCAATCAATAATAGAAGGTGTGTTGTGAGGTAAAAATAAGCAAAGAATAATTCTGAGCTTCAATGAATCAATAAATAATAATAGGTGTGTTGTGAGGTAAAAATAAGCAAAAGACTAATTCTGAGCTTCAATGAATCAATCAATAATAGAAGGTGTGTTGTGAGGTGAAAATAAGCAAAAGACTAATTCTGAGCTTCAATGAATCAATAAATAATAATAGGTGTGTTGTGAGGTAAAAATTAGCAAAAGACTAATTCTGAGCTTCAATGAATCAATCAATAATAGAAGGTGTGTTGTGAGGTAAAAATAAGCAAAGACCAATTCTGAGCTTCAATGAATCAATAAATAATAATAGGTGTGTTGTGAGGTAAAAATAAGCAAAAGACTAATTCTGAGCTTCAATGAATCAATCAATAATAGAAGGTGTGTTGTGAGGTAACAATAAGCAAAGCCTAATTCCGAGCTTCAATGAATCAATAAATAATAGGTGTGTTGTGAGGTAAAAATAAGCAAAGACTAATTCTGAGCTTCAATAAATAATAGGTGTGTTGTGAGGTAAAAATAAGCAAAGACTAATTCTGAGCTTCAATGAATCAATAAATAATAGGTGTGTTGTGAGGTAAAAATAAGCAAAGACTAATTCTGAGCTTCAGTGAATCAATAAATAATAGAAGGTGTGTTGTGAGGTAAAAATAAGCAAAAGACCAATTCTGAGCTTCAATGAATCAATAAATAATAGGTGTGTTGTGAGGTAAAAATAAGCAAAGACTAATTCTGAGCTTCAGTGAATCAATAAATAATAGAAGGTGTGTTGTGAGGTAACAATAAGCAAAGACTAATTCTGAGCTTCAGCGAATCAATAAATAATAGAAGGTGTGTTGTGAGGTAAAAATAAGCAAAAGACTAATTCTGAGCTTCAATGAATCAATCAATAATAGAAGGTGTGTTGTGAGGTAAAAATAAGCAAAGACTAATTCTGAGCTTCAATGAATCAATCAATAATAGAAGGTGTGTTGTGAGGTAAAAATAAGCAAAAGACTAATTCTGAGCTTCAATGAATCAATAAATAATAGAAGGTGTGTTGTGAGGTAAAAATAAGCAAAAGACTAATTCTGAGCTTCAATGAATCAATAAATAATAGGTGTGTTGTGAGGTAAAAATAAGCAAAGACTAATTCTGAGCTTCAATGAATCAATCAATAATAGAAGGTGTGTTGTGAGGTAAAAATAAGCAAAGACTAATTCTGAGCTTCAGTGAATCAATAATAATAGAAGGTGTGTTGTGAGGTAAAAATAAGCAAAAGACTAATTCTGAGCTTCAATGAATCAATAAATAATAGGTGTGTTGTGAGGTAAAAATAAGCAAAGACTAATTCTGAGCTTCAATGAATCAATCAATAATAGAAGGTGTGTTGTGAGGTAAAAATAAGCAAAGACTAATTCTGAGCTTCAGTGAATCAATAAATAATAGAAGGTGTGTTGTGAGGTGAAAATAAGCAAAAGACTAATTCTGAGCTTCAATGAATCAATAAATAATAGAAGGTGTGTTGTGAGGTAAAAATAAGCAGAGACCAATTCTGAGCTTCAATGAATCAATAATAGAAGGTGTGTTGTGAGGTAAAAATAAGCAAAAACTAATTCTGAGCTTCAATGAATCAATAAATAATAGAAGGTGTGTTGTGAGGTAAAAATAAGCAAAGCCTAATTCTGAGCTTCAATGAATCAATAATAGAAGGTGTGTTGTGAGGTAACAATAAGCAAAGACTAATTCTGAGCTTCAATGAATCAATAATAGAAGGTGTGTTGTGAGGTAAAAATAAGCAAAGACTAATTCTGAGCTTCAATGAATCAATAATAGAAGGTGTGTTGTGAGGTAACAATAAGCAAAGACTAATTCTGAGCTTCAATGAATCAATAATAGAAGGTGTGTTGTGAGGTAAAAATAAGCAAAGACCAATTCTGAGCTTCAGTGAATCAATAAATAATAGAAGGTGTGTTGTGAGGTAAAAATAAGCAAAAGACTAATTCTGAGCTTCAATGAATCAATAAATAATAGGTGTGTTGTGAGGTAAAAATAAGCAAAAACTAATTCTGAGCTTCAGTGAATCAATAAATAATAGGTGTGTTGTGAGGTAAAAATAAGCAAAGACTAATTCTGAGCTTCAATGAATCAATAATAGAAAGTGTGTTGTGAGGTAAAAATAAGCGAAGACCAATTCTGAGCTTCATTGAATCAATAAATAATAGGTGTGTTGTGAGGTAAAAATAAGCAAAGACTAATTCTGAGCTTCAATGAATCAATAAATAATAGAAGGTGTGTTGTGAGGTAAAAATAAGCAAAAGACTAATTCTGAGCTTCAATGAATCAATAAATAATAGGTGTGTTGTGAGGTAAAAATAAGCAAAGACCAATTCTGAGCTTCAATGAATCAATAAATAATAGGTGTGTTGTGAGGTAAAAATAAGCAAAGACTAATTCTGAGCTTCAATGAATCAATAAATAATAGAAGGTGTGTTGTGAGGTAAAAATAAGCAAAAACTAATTCTGAGCTTCAATGAATCAATAAATAATAGGTGTGTTGTGAGGTAAAAATAAGCAAAGACCAATTCTGAGCTTCAATGAATCAATAAATAATAATAGGTGTGTTGTGAGGTAAAAATAAGCAAAAACTAATTCTGAGCTTCATTGAATCAATAAATAATAGAAGGTGTGTTGTGAGGTAAAAATAAGCAAAGACCAATTCTGAGCTTCAATGAATCAATAAATAATAGAAGGTGTGTTGTGAGGTAAAAATAAGCAAAAGACTAATTCTGAGCTTCAATGAATCAATCAATAATAATAAGTGTGTTGTGAGGTAAAAATAAGCAAAGACTAATTCTGAGCTTCAATGAATCAATAAATAATAATAAGTGTGTTGTGAGGTAAAAATAAGCAAAAGACTAATTCTGAGCTTCAATGAATCAATCAATAATAGAAGGTGTGTTGTGAGGTAAAAATAAGCAAAAGACTAATTCTGAGCTTCAATGAATCAATAAATAATAATAGGTGTGTTGTGAGGTAAAAATAAGCAAAAGACTAATTCTGAGCTTCAATGAATCAATCAATAATAGAAGGTGTGTTGTGAGGTAAAAATACGCAAAGAATAATTCTGAGCTTCAATGAATCAATAAATAATAATAGGTGTGTTGTGAGGTAAAAATAAGCAAAAGACTAATTCTGAGCTTCAATGAATCAATCAATAATAGAAGGTGTGTTGTGAGGTGAAAATAAGCAAAGGACTAATTCTGAGCTTCAATGAATCAATAAATAATAATAGGTGTGTTGTGAGGTAAAAATTAGCAAAAGACTAATTCTGAGCTTCAATGAATCAATCAATAATAGAAGGTGTGTTGTGAGGTAAAAATAAGCAAAGACCAATTCTGAGCTTCAATGAATCAATAAATAATAATAGGTGTGTTGTGAGGTAAAAATAAGCAAAAGACTAATTCTGAGCTTCAATGAATCAATCAATAATAGAAGGTGTGTTGTGAGGTAACAATAAGCAAAGCCTAATTCCGAGCTTCAATGAATCAATAAATAATAGGTGTGTTGTGAGGTAAAAATAAGCAAAGACTAATTCTGAGCTTCAATAAATAATAGGTGTGTTGTGAGGTAAAAATAAGCAAAGACTAATTCTGAGCTTCAATGAATCAATAAATAATAGGTGTGTTGTGAGGTAAAAATAAGCAAAGACTAATTCTGAGCTTCAATGAATCAATAATTAATAGGTGTGTTGTGAGGTAAAAATAAGCAAAGACCAATTCTGAGCTTCAATGAATCAATAAATAATAATAGGTGTGTTGTGAGGTAAAAATAAGCAAAAACTAATTCTGAGCTTCAATGAATCAATAAATAATAGAAGGTGTGTTGTGAGGTAAAAATAAGCAAAGACTAATTCTGAGCTTCAATGAATCAATAAATAATAGAAGGTGTGTTGTGAGGTAAAAATAAGCAAAGACCAATTCTGAGCTTCAGTGAATCAATAAATAAATAGGTGTGTTGTGAGGTAAAAATAAGCAAAGACTAATTCTGAGCTTCAATGAATCAATAAATAATAGAAGGTGTGTTGTGAGGTAAAAATAAGCAAAGACCAATTCTGAGCTTCAGTGAATCAATAAATAAATAGGTGTGTTGTGAGGTAAAAATAAGCAAAGACTAATTTTGAGCTTCAATGAATCAATAAAAAATAGAAGGTGTGTTGTGAGGTAAAAATAAGCAAAGACCAATTCTGAGCTTCAATGAATCAATCAATAATAGAAGGTGTGTTGTGAGGTAAAAATACGCAAAGACTAATTCTGAGCTTCAATGAATCAATAAATAATAGGTGTGTTGTGAGGTAAAAATAAGCAAAGACTAATTCTGAGCTTCAATGAATCAATAATAGAAGGTGTGTTGTGAGATAAAAATAAGCAAAAGACCAATTCTGAGCTTCAATGAATCAATAAATAATAGAAGGTGTGTTGTGAGGTAAAAATAAGCAAAGACTAATTCTGAGCTTCAATGAATCAATCAATAATAGGTGTGTTGTGAGGTAAAAATAAGCAAAGACTAATTCTGAGCTTCAGTGAATCAATCAATAATAGAAGGTGTGTTGTGAGGTAAAAATAAGCAAAGACTAATTCTGAGCTTCAATGAATCAATAAATAATAGGTGTGTTGTGAGGTAAAAATAAGCAAAGACTAATTCTGAGCTTCAATGAATCAATAATAGAAGGTGTGTT
This sequence comes from Margaritifera margaritifera, assembly GCA_029931535.1. Taxonomy (NCBI): domain Eukaryota; kingdom Metazoa; phylum Mollusca; class Bivalvia; order Unionida; family Margaritiferidae; genus Margaritifera; species Margaritifera margaritifera. Next base: position 2,331,335 of record JAQPZY010001538.1, read on the forward strand.
GTGAGATAAAAATAAGCAAAGACCAATTCTGAGCTTCAATGAATCAATAAATAATAGAAGGTGTGTTGTGAGGTAAAAATAAGCAAAGACTAATTCTGAGCTTCAATGAATCAATAAATAATAGGTGTGTTGTGAGGTAAAAATAAGCAAAGACTAATTCTGAGCTTCATTGAATCAATAAATAATAGAAGGTGTGTTGTGAGGTAACAATAAGCAAAGACTAATTCTGAGCTTCAGTGAATCAATAAATAATAGAAGGTGTGTTGTGAGGTAAAAATAAGCAAAGCCTAATTCTGAGCTTCAATGAATCAATAATAGAAGGTGTGTTGTGAGGTAAAAATAAGCAAAGACTAATTCTGAGCTTCAATGAATCAATAAATAATAGGTGTGTTGTGAGGTAAAAATAAGCAAAGACTAATTCTGAGCTTCAGTGAATCAATAATAGAAGGTGTGTTGTGAGGTAAAAATAAGCAAAGACTAATTCTGAGCTTCAATCAATCAATAATAGAAGGTGTGTTGTGAGGTAAAAATAAGCAAAGCCTAATTCTGAGCTTCAATCAATCAATAATAGAAGGTGTGTTGTGAGGTAAAAATAAGCAAAGACTAATTCTGAGCTTCAATGAATCAATAAATAATAGAAGGTGTGTTGTGAGGTAAAAATAAGCAAAGACCAATTCTGAGCTTCAGTGAATCAATAAATAAGTAGGTGTGTTGTGAGGTAAAAATAAGCAAAGACTAATTTTGAGCTTCAATGAATCCATAAATAATAGGTGTGTTGTGAGGTAAAAATAAGCAAAGACTAATTCTGAGCTTCAGTGAATCAATAAATAATAGGTGTGTTGTGAGGTAAAAATAAGCAAAGACTAATTCTGAGCTTCAATGAATCAATAAATAATAGGTGTGTTGTGAGGTAAAAATAAGCAAAGACTAATTCTGAGCTTCAATGAATCAATAAATAATAGGTGTGTTGTGAGGTAAAAATAAGCAAAGACCAATTCTGAGCTTCAATGAATCAATAAATAATAATAGGTGTGTTGTGAGGTAAAAATAAGCAAAAACTAATTCTGAGCTTCAATGAATCAATAAATAATAGAAGGTGTGTTGTGAGGTAAAAATAAGCAAAGACTAATTCTGAGCTTCAATGAATCAATAAATAATAGAAGGTGTGTTGTGAGGTAAAAATAAGCAAAGACCAATTCTGAGCTTCAGTGAATCAATAAATAAATAGGTGTGTTGTGAGGTAAAAATAAGCAAAGACTAATTTTGAGCTTCAATGAATCAATAAAAAATAGAAGGTGTGTTGTGAGGTAAAAATAAGCAAAGACCAATTCTGAGCTTCAATGAATCAATCAATAATAGAAGGTGTGTTGTGAGGTAAAAATACGCAAAGACTAATTCTGAGCTTCAATGAATCAATAAATAATAGGTGTGTTGTGAGGTAAAAATAAGCAAAGACTAATTCTGAGCTTCAATGAATCAATAATAGAAGGTGTGTTGTGAGATAAAAATAAGCAAAAGACCAATTCTGAGCTTCAATGAATCAATAAATAATAGAAGGTGTGTTGTGAGGTAAAAATAAGCAAAGACTAATTCTGAGCTTCAATGAATCAATCAATAATAGGTGTGTTGTGAGGTAAAAATAAGCAAAGACTAATTCTGAGCTTCAGTGAATCAATCAATAATAGAAGGTGTGTTGTGAGGTAAAAATAAGCAAAGACTAATTCTGAGCTTCAATGAATCAATAAATAATAGGTGTGTTGTGAGGTAAAAATAAGCAAAGACTAATTCTGAGCTTCAATGAATCAATAATAGAAGGTGTGTTGTGAGATAAAAATAAGCAAAGACCAATTCTGAGCTTCAATGAATCAATAAATAATAGAAGGTGTGTTGTGAGGTAAAAATAAGCAAAGACTAATTCTGAGCTTCAATGAATCAATAAATAATAGGTGTGTTGTGAGGTAAAAATAAGCAAAGACTAATTCTGAGCTTCAATGAATCAATAAATAATAGAAGGTGTGTTGTGAGGTAACAATAAGCAAAGACTAATTCTGAGCTTCAGTGAATCAATAAATAATAGAAGGTGTGTTGTGAGGTAAAAATAAGCAAAGCCTAATTCTGAGCTTCAATGAATCAATAATAGAAGGTGTGTTGTGAGGTAAAAATAAGCAAAGACTAATTCTGAGCTTCAATGAATCAATAAATAATAGGTGTGTTGTGAGGTAAAAATAAGCAAAGACTAATTCTGAGCTTCAGTGAATCAATAATAGAAGGTGTGTTGTGAGGTAAAAATAAGCAAAGACTAATTCTGAGCTTCAATCAATCAATAATAGAAGGTGTGTTGTGAGGTAAAAATAAGCAAAGCCTAATTCTGAGCTTCAATCAATCAATAATAGAAGGTGTGTTGTGAGGTAAAAATAAGCAAAGACTAATTCTGAGCTTCAATGAATCAATAAATAATAGGTGTGTTGTGAGGTAAAAATAAGCAAAGACTAATTCTGAGCTTCAGTGAATCAATAATAGAAGGTGTGTTGTGAGGTAAAAATAAGCAAAGACTAATTCTGAGCTTCAATGAATCAATAAATAATAGAAGGTGTGTTGTGAGGTAAAAATAAGCAAAGACTAATTCTGAGCTTCAATGAATCAATAATAGAATGTGTGTTGTGAGGTAAAAATAAGCAAAGACTAATTCTGAGCTTCAATGAATCAATAAATAAATCAATTAATCAGGTTGTTATGATACAAACTGTAGTGATCTTTCACAATGAGTGTTCAATAATGCAATGGCACTTATCGAGATTATTAATAGCAGCAGATTTATGACATAAAATAGTAGCAGATTCATGACATCAAATAGCATTCATGACATAAAATAGTAGCAGATTCATGAGAGATAAAATAGCAGATTCATGACAAATGAAATGGTAGCAGATTCATGACATAAAATAGTAGTAGATTCATGACACATAAAATAGTTGCAGATTCATGCCAGATAAAATAGCAGATTCATGCCAGATAAAATAGCAGATCCATGACATAAAATAGTACCAGATTCATGACAGATAAATAGTAGCAGATTCATGACATAAAATAGAAGCAGATTCACAACAGATAAAATAGCAGATTCATGACATAAAATAGTACAATATTCTTGACAGATGAAATAGTAGCAGATTCATTACATAAAATAGTAGCAGATTCATGACAGATAAAATAGCAGATTCATGACATAAAATAGTAGCAGATTCATGACAGATAAATAGTAGCAGATTCATGACAAAGTTGTAGCAGATTCATGACATAAAATAGCAGCAGATTCATGACATAAAATAGCAGCAGATTCATGACATAAAATAGCAGCAGATTCATGACATAAAATAGTAGCAGATTCATGACAGATAAAATAGTAGATCCGTGACAGATAAATAGTAGCAGATTCATGACATAAAATAGTAGCAGATTCATGACATGAAATCGCAGCAGATTCATGATGGATAAAATAGTAGCAGAGTCATAACAGATAAAATAGCAGATTCGTGACAGATAAATAGTAGCAAATTCATGACATAAAATAGTAGCAGATTCATGACATAAAATAGTAGCAGATTCATTACATAAAATAGTAGCAGATTCATGATGGATAAAATAGTAGATATATTTCAGAATACTACATGGTAACCATTTTAATTGAATATCTCACATTTTTCATTGGTAGATAGGTGGAATTGCTGGATGCATACATACATACATACATACATACATACATACATACATACATACATACATACATAGCCAATTTACCTTAAGAGACATTGAATGCTATCCAAACAAATGCATATCAACTGACTAAATTGGAGACACAATTGATGGGTTTAATTTACTGCACCCTCTCATACATCCATAGAAAGATATAGGAATCTTCTTACATAAAAAACATAATTTTAGAAAATAATGTATTAATTATACAAGTGGTTATGATACTACATGAATGTGCGTGCAAACATTGAAACTGAAGAAATATAGGAACAAAGCAGCTTGTCTGCACTAAAAGGATGATGCAGATGGCTGCTAAGATTCATCAATATAATTAGTGTTTACATTTTTTTTTATTGGTTTTTAGCTCAGACACCCCTACCCCCAATTGGTAAATACAATGTGCTGGGCATATTTATATATCAGCTTTGAACGATGCATGCCCATAGCACAATTAAAACCATGTTCAATAATGTACAAACACATAATATGTTAGATCTTACAGTCATAATGGTACATATGTCCACTATTTGTACCATTGTCATGTAATGTTCATGAGGTGTTTCCCAACTCACATGCTAACCTGAAAAGGTCTGTTGATAGTTTGACTATTCAACATAAGCCCCACCCACCATTATTTGCATGGGAAATTTTTTACTAATTACAGACTAAGTGCCTGTAATAAAAATAAGCTAACTTCAAAATTTCAGCTAAATCAAATTAATACTTTTGGAGTTATCGAAGCTCAAAGTTGCTATATATTCTCTTCATTTTAGTCTACTTTGACAGACCTTGCCAGTTTTTGCTCCCACATGTTTGCCAATATTATGCAATACTGTGCAATCACTCTCACCAGACAACAGCTGCTGACCCAGCTATTGGTCATAGGTAAAGAGATAGGGAGGTGCTAAGTAAGGTTAATTGACATGGTGGAACTACAGTGCTCCCTTGTTTTAGTACACCCTGATAAATCACAAATTAGATTATAATGTGGAGGCAGGTGTGGAACCCATTTTTTCTTATAGAAAAGGCAACAAATAGGCTCTGTTTGCTTAACATTTAGAAATGACAATTAAAATTGGTAAATGAAAGCTGGATATATCGCTTGTTTTATCATAAAAAATGGCAGTATGTGTTAATTCAGAAATTTTAATAAGGGACATATTTTGTAAGATTGTCTTTAATAAAAATATTTTCTCATTAAATAACACAATTTATGACAAAATATCAATGAATGAAAATGTTGGGAAATGCCTACTGGTGGCAACACCGTAAGAAATAAATACCAATTTAATTCAGTTTTATTGTAATTGTATCAGTTAAAGAAGTCTTGTCAAGTGAAATTCTTGTTTTAATTTTATTTTTTAATTCAGTTTTATTGTAGTCATTGTAAATATGACATGCCATCTTCTATTTAAATGTGAACAGAGTCAAATGACTATCATGGTGATGCCACGAGCACTTCCATTGGAACTTGATTAAGTGCATATTCTGCAGCTAAGCTGGATTTATTTTGACAACTGCTAAAAACTTAAGGGTCTTTGGCATGATAACAAAAGCTCATTAAGAGATTAATTGTTTCAGTAAGTTACAGTACATTAAAAATCTGACATCAGAGTAACATCCATGTGGAAGGCCAGCCTTAATTTGTTGTCGAAATCACACACTGAAGACAACTCCAAAGTTGTTGCTTTTGTCTTATTTGTGGATTGTTCCTCAAAAATTGCAGTGATACATTTGAAGATATACTTGTAAGTTAAAAAAAAATGCACATATTTTTGTCTTTTCTCATTCTTATATGTCACATTTTTTTTCCAATCTGGATGTATTGTTCCTGAACCATGCAATAGCTGTGTGCTGTTTTTGTTAGTATAAATAATATAGGGTTGTACACAGTCATTACCATGTTCTATCAACTAAATACTGTGACATTTAAAATTGCTGTCTTGAGGAATTAACCAGCGCAAACATATTGATGGGTTTGGCTCAGGTGGTTTATGAGTGTGCTTGTAATGGAAACAAGTGTTCTGACCCTAAAAGGGAGGTAACTCCAACTTTACTTAGACATGAATTTGTAAGTACTGCATGTCAGTTGGATCTCTATTAATAGTCTGTCTTCAATTATTGACCTTCATTGACTTCATCAGATTTGATATCCATAAATATTAAAATCCATTAGATGAAAATTTGTGTTGGACATTGGAGATTATAATTCTCCTGTATCCTGAAAAGTGCTAGCACTTCACCCACCTCACCCCTTTTCCCCTTCAACTGTTAAAAAAAAATTGAGTCTCCCTCACTATTTTATACCATTGCCTGCGCCATGGTGATGTTTATGGACCCCATCACTTGTGAGTTATTGATGGAAAGGTGTAATAATTTTATGAGTTATTGATGGAGAGGTGTTATAATTTTACATGCTACTTAGATATTATACCACATTAGATTTTGCACCCTTGTAGTCCTGGGCTCAATCCTCAGATCCAACACTGGAAAGGATCAGTCATCACCTATCAGTGGTTGGTAGTTTTCTCCATCCCCCTGTGGTCTCATGGATATAGAATAGGCCAAATGGTTGGTAGTTTTCTCCATCCCCCTGTGGTCTCATGGATATAGAATAGGCCAAATGGTTGGTAGTTTTCTCCATCCCCCTGTGGTCTCATGGATATAGAATAGGCCAAATGGTTGGTAGTTTTCTCCATCCCCCTGTGGTCTCATGGATATAGAATAGGCTAAATGGTTGGTAGTTTTCTCCATCCCCCTGTGGTTTCATGGATTTAGAATAGGCCAAATGGTTGGTAGTTTTCTCCATCCCCCTGTGGTCTCATGTATACAGAATAGGCTAAATGGTTGGTAGTTTTCTCCATTCCCCATGTGGTCTCATGGATATAGAATAGGCCAAATGGTTGGTAGTTTTCCCCATCCCCCCTGTGGTCTCATTGATATAGAATAGGTCAAATGGTTGGTAGTTTTCTCCATCCCCCTGTGGTCTTATGGATATAGAATAGGCTAAATGGTTGGTAGTTTTCTCCATCCCCCCTGTGGTCTCATGGATATAGAATAGGCCAAATGGTTGGTAGTTTTCTCCATCCCCCCAAATGAGTCCTCCTACATATCATAAAAGTTTACTTATGGACGCAACCCATTTGTTGTTGGATGCATCTGAGATAATGTTCCACCTAAGGATTTCGGCTTTTTAAAAAAGTACAGTTTATAGGGAAAAAGTTTGACCTTATATTTAAGGATTTTACACTTTTTATATGCCTGCCATGAGGTGGAGTGTGTTATATTATAATGTTCTCCATCTCTCCATCCTCTGTCTGTTACCAATTTCATTTCCACTCACCAACTCAAATTCTCCACCATCTACAGTTGCCAAGCTTTGTGGATGGCATGCACTCAGGGTAAAGAAGAAGCTTTCAATTTTGGTGTAAAAGGTCAAGGCCATTGTGACTAAACAAAGAAAAATGCTTTCTGCACAAAAATGCATATATAAACCATATATATTCACCAAAGTTTGTGGATAACTTTTATGTGAGTAAGAAGGAAACCTTTTGATTTTCGTGTAAAAAGTCAATCAAGGTCATTGTGAATGACAGAAGAAAACAGTTTTGCATAATAACTTCAGTTCTAGAACATGTACTGTGATCAATGTTTGTGGAGGGCTTGCATTTAAGTTATTGAAGAGGCAAATTGAGTTTGGGGTCAAAAGGCTGAAGTTCAGGGCCGTTGTGACTCAAAGAAAAATGGGTTTTGCAGAATAATTTCTGTTGTTGCCTGAGTTCCCTGACCAAACTTTGTGGTTGGCTTGCACTTATGGTAATAAAGAAATCTGTAGATTAAGTGGTCTGAAGGTCAGAGGTCATGGTCAGGGTAAGTCTGATAAGAAAATAACATTTTTTTCACACTAAGTTAGGTTATTTCAAGACCACATACCTTGAGTAAAGGTCCAAGTCACTGACACCCAGTGGTCAGTAATCTATAGAGTCAACCATGCCATACTAGTGCCTGCACAGGAACTGTTAAACATGGGGTGGGCTTATAATGTGCCATTCATAATATTCATGTTTATTATTATCTCTATTGTGGAATTTAGCAATCTTTTATTGTACCATTTTTACTAGGTAATTTTTTAATATTTGCCATATAGCCAGGATTGTGCCGATATGCCTTTAAACCCTATGCATACATGCATATGTACATACAGACATAGATACATATAGTTTTCACAAGTTCTCTGGTTTCTTCCAGCATAAACCAACCTGTTGCTACTAGCTGGGTCAATGAGGTTACCTAGTACAAGTTGTGAAAACTGAATATAAAATTGAGGTTGAATAAATAAAGTGTAAATAAAATATTCAGACATTTGATAATCCAATAAAATCAGTGTCTTGTGACAAATGCAGTATAGTGATATTTATTGCATGTTTACACTGGTCTGTCATAATAATGTGGTTTATGGATACATTAAAAGTGTACCCCATTATAAGGAAGGTCATTTTCGGGTATGGTTGTAACCTAAACTTCAAAGCAATGGTTAAGTTATATGCAAAACCACTCAATCATTGGTTCTTAACTATTAGTAAAGAACTAAACTCTAGTGAAATAATTTACTGTATATACTCACTTATAAGTTGAGTCAAGCTGCACAGACCCAGATATGCCATTGCATAATGCACCAGCAGATCTGGGTCTATGCAGTTTGTTAGGAATAATCAATAGAACAAACAACATAGACCCTGATCTGCTGGCACATTATGCTATAGCAGATCAGGGTCTGTGTTGTTTGCAGTTAGACTTGACTTATATGCGAGTATATATGGCTCGGGTAGTTATGATTATGACAGTATAATGGGATCCATACAGACCTTACCAGTAGGGGTGGTGGTATACTGGGGGGGGGGTATTGTGAGGGACCACTATACAAACATTGCATTCTATAGACTATTAATTTTTAAGAATGCATCAGATTTAACAAAGTTTTTTTTTTCATGTTGAAGGTTCCATATGGTGTGTCCATAGCAGCCTCTGTGAGAGTTGGTAACAATTTGGGGGCAAATCAACCAGTCATGGCTGCATTGTCAGCAAGAACTTCCTTGATAATTGGTGGTCAGTAGTTCAAAACTTTTATCAGTTAAAGAAAATAAAAATCAAGGCCAAATTTAACACCTAGAAACTTCTCAAAACCTGCTCTTCTGTAACCTGGCTTTCTCTGTAGATGACCACTTATTTTGTTCCCAATACAGCCAGTCTGATACTAATGAAACCTTTGTGTACTGGCAGCAACTTTATTGTCATGGTTGTTAACATTGATTAAGGTTTTGATTCAAAGTTTTCACTATATTCTGATAGTCACAAGTCCCAAACCCATGGATTGATAGCTGTCATACTTGGACTTCAGAATTGGGGATCTGTGCCCTTTCATATCCACGCACCCCTACCCTCGCTCTCACACCCAGACATGGTACAGGTCATATAATAATCTTTTAAGATTCTTATTAAAGTAATTCTATGTGGTCATAAGTTCCAAACTCTGGTAGGGTAAGTTATCATACTTGAAATTTAGAATTAGGGATCTCCACTGTTTCATATCCATGCACTCCTACCCTCGCTATGATGTCCAGGCATAATCAAGATCAAAAATTTTAAAATCTTGTTTAAGTTTTTATTAAAGTTTTTCTGTGTGGTCAGAGGTTTCAAACTCGGGTAGGGTTAGTTATAATACTTGGACTATAAAATTAGAGATATCTAACCTTTCATATCCATGCACCCATGAACCTTGATATGATACCTAGGCATGGTCTAGACTGTTTGAAATTCTTTGTTAAGTTTTTGGTTAAAGTTTTGGGTATGGTAGTAAATCTTGGATTTTGGAAGGGATAGCTGTTATACTTGAACTGTAGAATCAGTAAGCATAGCCCTTTCATATTCATGCACTCCTACCCTCCCTCTGACCGTCAGGCAAGGTCAAGGTCATTTAAAAGTGAAAACATACATGTATCTGTTTCAGGCAGGGTAGACATATAATTCTTTTGAATTTTTTGTTTTTACTTGATGTCAACCTTATTTTCCCGAAATCTTCATCTTTTAAAGGGCTTGAATAAATATAATAATTAGCAGATTTTAGCTATATTTTACAGAGATTTTGCCCACTCTCATCCAACAATCAAGGAATAAAGGAATCATGCATGTTTTGCTAAATTCAAACATTTTCCAGAGCAGTGATTTTAAGTTAGTGGGTTCAGAATTCACCTGAGGTGCTGTGGAAAATGTTTAGGCTCAGCAGTCTGTGCATGAGTGTTATTCTTACATTACTGGACGAATAAATTATCGTCCAAATAGAAAAATAACTTTTGTTCGTGGATGTGGTTGATATTATAATTATATGCTCAATCACAGAAGGATAGGAATTCTAATGTCTCACAAAAAGTCAAGGATTCAGATTGTCATGGTCTCTTTATAACTTTGCTTGATCTTCAAATTTGTAGCACTGTATACACTTGCTTTTAAGACGAGTCCAACTGCAAACTGCTCAGAGATCTGCCATCTTACAATGCACTGTCAGATCTGGGTCTATGCAGTTTGTCAGGAGTAATCAGTAGAATAAACAACATAGACCTTGATCTGCCAGTGCATTATATGACAGCAGACAAGGATCTATGTTGCTTGCAGTTGGAATTGATTTATAAGCGAGTATAGACGGTATATTTTTTAGAGTTATGGTTCTTGATAGACTTTAAAAATCTTTATGACGTGTGAACAATGTTAATATAAGCCATCCACTTTTCAACCTTCATTTGATTCAGATTTATTATGAAGCTTTGTCTCAACAAGATTTATGGATAAGTTTGATGGCAAGCCAATTTTAGAGTTCTTAAAGTCTAGAAAGGGGCTGATCTTACTTAGGCCCGGTCTTAACTCAGCAGCCATTGAAGAACGTTGCATGGGGATAATATTTGCAAATAATGGACATACTAGCATTTAGATGATCTTTATTGTCTCTCTGACAAGACTTGTTCATTGTTATATTATTCTGTTGGAACCCTATGTCATATTAGAGCATATTCAGTGCCCTTTTAGATCAGCTCATGTACTTTTTTTTTATCCTTTCAGGATTGTTTGCAGTGATTGTATCAGTAATTATTCTGACCCTGAAAGGAGTCCTTCCACTAGCATTCACTAATGACAGGTAATAAAATAATTGACCACATAATGCTTACCTTTATTTGTGTCATAACATCATATCATAAGTCATTCACCACACTATGGTGTAACACCTAGAAACATCATATAGCAATATCATTGAGTAATGCAAAGTCCTTTATGCTGTGTGATCAATAGAATCACAACTAGTGTTCATTCGATATGAAATTTATACAACTCATTGAATAATACAATACACTCACTGTAAGCAGTTTATGGCAAATAATATTATTCAACTTGTTTTATAATTGTTATATTAAGTGAACACTGATGTAAGGTCCTCTGTCTGTTATGTATATTGAATTAGGACAAAGAAATCCCACAAGAGGGACAGAGAAATCCCAGAAGTCTGTTATATACATTGATTTAGGACAGAGAAATCCAACAAGAGGGTCTGTCTGTTATATACATTGATTTAGGACAGAGAAATCCCACAAGAGTGTCTGTCTGTTATATACATTGATTTAGGACAGAAAAATCCCACAAGAGTGTCTGTCTGTTATATACATTGATTTAGGACAGAAAAATCCCACAAGAGGGTCTGTCTGTTATATACATTGATTTAGGACAGAGAAATCCCACAAGAGTGTCTGTCTGTTATATACATTGATTTAGGACAGAGAAATCCCACAAGAGGGTCTATCTGTTATATACATTGATTTAGGACAGAGAAATCCCACAAGAGTGTCTGTCTGTTATATACATTGATTTAGGACAGAGAAATCCCACAAGAGGGTCTATCTGTTATATACATTGATTTAGGACAGAGAAATCCCACAAGAGTGTCTGTCTGTTATATACATTGATTTAGGACAGAGAAATCCCACAAGAGGGTCTATCTGTTATATACATTGATTCAGGACAGAGAAATCCCACAAGAGGGTCTGTCTGTTATATACATTGATTGAGGACAGAGAAATCCCACAAGAGGGTCTATCTGTTATATACATTGATTTAGGACAGAGAAATCCCACAAGAGGGTCTGTCTGTTATATACATTGATTTAGGACACAGAAATCCCACAAGAGGGTCTCTCTGTTATATACATTGATTTAGGACATAGAAATCCCACAATAGTGTCTGTCTGTTATATACATTGATTTAGGACATAGAAATCCAACAAGAGGGTCTATCTGTTATATACATTGATTTAGGACAGAGAAATCCCACAAGAGGGTCTATCTGTTATATACATTGATTTAGGACAGAGAAATCCCACAAAAGGGTCTGTCTGTTATATACATTGATTTAGGGCAGAAAAATCCCACAAGAGGGTCTATCTGTTATATACATTGATTTAGGACACAGAAATCCAACAAGAGTGTCTATCTGTTATATACATTGATTTAGGACAGAGAAATCCAACAAGAGTGTCTGTCTGTTATATACATTGATTTAGGACAGAAAAATCCCACAAGAGTGTCTGTCTGTTATATACATTGATTTAGGACAGAGAAATCCAACAAGAGTGTCTGTCTGTTATATACATTAATTTAGGACAGAGAAATCCCACAAGAGGGTATGTCTGTTATATACATTGATTTAGGACAGAGAAATCCCACAAGAGGGTCTATCTGTTATATACATTGATTTAGGTCAGAGAAATCCAACAAGAGGGTCTGTCTGTTATATACATTGATTTAGGACATAGAAATCCCACAAGAGGGTATGTCTGTTATATACATTGATTTAGGACAGAGAAATCCAACAAGAGGGTCTATCTGTTATATACATTGATTTAGGACAGAGAAATCCCACAAGAGGGTCTGTCTGTTATATACATTGATTTAGGGCAGAAAAATCCCACAATAGTATCTGTCTGTTATATACATTGATTTAGGACACAGAAATCCAACAAGAGTGTCTATCTGTTATATACATTGATTTAGGACAGAGAAATCCAACAAGAGGGTCTGTCTGTTATATACATGATTTAGGACAGAAAAGTCCCACAAGAGTGTCTGTCTGTTATATACATTGATTTAGGACAGAGAAATCCAACAAGAGTGTCTGTCTGTTATATACATTGATTTAGGACAGAGAAATCCCACAAGAGGGTCTGTCTGTTATATACATTGATTTAGGACAGAGAAATCCCACAAGAGGGTCTGTCTGTTATATACATTGATTTAGGACAGAGAAATCCCACAAGAGGGTCTGTCTGTTATATACATTGATTTAGGACAGAAAAATCCAACAAGAGGGTCTATCTGTTATATACATTGATTTAGGTCAGAGAAATCCAACAAGAGGGTCTGTCTGTTATATACATTGATTTAGGACAGAGAAATCCCACAAGAGGGTCTGTCTGTTATATACATTGATTTAGGACATAGAAATCCCACAAGAGGGTCTGTCTGTTATATACATTGATTTAGGACAGAAAAATCCCACAAGAGGGTCTGTCTGTTATATACATTGATTTAGGACAGAAAAATCCAACAAGAGGGTCTATCTGTTATATACATTGATTTAGGACATAGAAATCCCACAAGAGGGTTTGTCTGTTATATACATTGATTTAGGGTGGAGAAATCTCGCAATAGGGTAAGATGTAAGGTCCTCTGTCTGTTATATACATTGATTTAGGACAGAAATCCCACAAGAGGGTCTGTCTGTTATATACATTGATTTAGGACAGAGAAATCTCTCAAGAGGGTAAGATGTAAGGTCCTCTGTCTGTTATATACATTGATTTAGGACAGAGAAATCCCACAAGAGGGTCTGTCTGTTATATACATTGATTTAAGACAGAGAAATCCCACAAGAGGGTCTATCTGTTATATACATTGATTTAGGACAGAGAAATCCCACAAGAGGGTAAGATGTAAGGTCCTCTGTCTGTTATATACATTGATTTAGGACAGAAATCCCACAAGAGGGTCTGTCTGTTATATAGATTGATTTAGGACAGAGAAATCTCGCAAGAGGGCCAGAATTATTGGGCAGGAATAAGGATTTGTTGTTTTTCCCCATAAATTCCAAACCTTGAGACTGGGATTCCTTATCCCACACAACAAGTATGATAGATTTTTACTTTTCTATCATTTCTGAGCAGAAACATGTCGAAAACAAGATTTTGTTTCAATGGTTGAAATGTAGCAATATAAATGCAGCACATATTCAAAGAATTTTTACATCATGAGTAACAGCATGAAAAGTTTTGTTCACAATGAATTCTATGTTGTAAGCATTTTAGTAAAGCTAAAGTGTTTTAATTGACTTTTCATAACTCAAAATTATTTTCCTTCTTTGTTCCACTCAAATTATTCATTACTTGTGTGAAGCAAGGCTTTTTATTGCTTTTTAGTGCATACTTTTCGAAATATGCTCTGAAAATTTAAGGTTTAGCTAATGGTTGCTAATACTTCCAAGCTCTATTCCAGAAATAGGAGTGGTGGGGTCACCAAAAAACTTCTTATGATGTCTAGTTGGTCCTAAATGAAAGTGGTGCCTATCTTACATCCAATATGGCCACCATGGTAGCCATCTTGAAAATCTTATTGTTGCTCAAGAAAGTCAACATTCAGAAATTAGAAAGAAACAGTTTTATCTTGAATTCATGGAAATTCTTTGTGGCCAGTAGAGCATCAGTGTCTTAAGGGACTCTTGATGTTTTTTTTATGTCCATCCTAAGTCAGGCATATTATGTGATGGCATTGCCCATCCATACATTTGTTTTTAACATTTGGAGAAGTTTTCATGAAACTTTGTCCTAATATATATCATGACTTGACAGTGTGTCATGTACCGTAGCCATGACCCCTGCCTGAAGGTCAAGGTCATGACAAGGGAAAATGTTATTCTGTGACATGTATTCCTGTCTGGAGCATAACATTTGAACCACTGAAGATATTTCAATGAAACTTTTACCAGTTATATATCATGACTAGACAATATGTCACATATCATAACCATACCCCTGCCTCAAAGTCAAGGCCACAACAAGAGAAAATATAAATGTGACCTTTGTCCATGAATAGTATAACCTTTGAATCGCTATATTTGAATAAAACATTAGTCTTTTATATGTCTTGACTTCACAGTGTCTGGTGTATTCAGTCATACAGTTGAAAGATGAATTGAGAAAATTTACAAGACAGTCATTCCTCAAGGTCAGGGTTACAGTAAGGGATAGTGTAAGTCAGTGACCTGTCTCCTTATGCATGCTGGCACTTTTTAACCCTTAAAGATATTTTGATAAAACTTTACCTATGTCCACACCTTATGATACAGTAGTCAAGTCTCTAGTTCAAAGGTCAAAGTCATTAGTAGGTATAAGGTTACAACATGGATGTATCATGTGCTGTTGGTGATACTTTTTTCTACAAGTGGAAGGGTTCTCAATAAAAATATATCATGAAATTGTGGTGCAAAATGAATCACTCCCACTCCACCTCGTCCCCACACACTTTCTTTTAGTAATCACGCTAAAACATATTACATACATTTTCGTAAATATTTAAGTCTTTTATTGTTGGTATATGCAGAGGCTTTCACATAAATTCATTATATTGATAAAAAAATATGTTTATCTCGGTGTACAGATTCTGTTATAGCATAATTGTAATCTTTATTTCAGAAAATGTAGAAATTGAGTAAAAATACATTTATATATATTTTTTCAATTTTTCCAGTGCCGTGGAGATGCTGGCTAGCAATTTGCTTATGCTTCTTAGCTTGGAACACTTGACAGATGCCATGCAGGTATATTCTAGGCATGTGACCTTGCAGAATCATGGCAGAGTGCATTGTCATCTTGGAAGATGAATGGAGAATTACAAAACTTTTAGCAACATCTGACCATAAATGAAAATTCAGAGTCATAATGTACTTCTAGCTATCTATGTTTCCATCAGTTTTGGCCAATGTATCCACTAAGTGATACATAATACAGTCCCAAAAACATGGTAACTACTCTGACATTATTTCCCTATACTCTTAGATACTCTTGTCTGTAAGCTGGTTTTCCACATGTACAGACAGTTTTCACCAGTGATGACAACCTGTGGCCCTGAAAAACTTAAAGCAAGTGTTTTCAAGTCCAGATTAACAAGAAAAGTGATAAATAACAGTCACTTTTCCAACAGTAAGGGTTGCAGGTGGTAACAGAAGTGGCATCAACAGTTTTGTTAAGGTTTGGGATAAGGATGATTGGAATATTTAACTTTTTTAAAAATTTATATTTTTGACATGTCCAAGCAGCTCAGAATCACAAACAAATGTATAGATTGGTATGCATTTTCTTGTGCTTTAGTAGTTGAATATATATCCTCAAAATAGGGGTCATTAAATTGAAAAGTATGGGAAAAAGTCCCCAGTTATTACTTGTCCATAAAATAGCTGAATGAGTACCATATATACTCAATTATAAGTCGACTTGACATTAAGTCGACCCACCCTTTTTAGGGCTGCAAAAAGGCAATTTCTCTTTGACCCTCCTATAAGTTGGGGTGTATTTTGCAAGTTGGATTCGTCTGAAGGTTTGACTTGTTGTCAGTGAGTCAGAGTTGCACTTTGGAAAAATAAACAAGCCAAACTGGATAGATAGATAGATAGATAGATAGAGAGATAGGAAAAATAAAGACAAAACCAGTGTAAAATACAATTATATTATTGAGTGAAATACGTCACAAATAAATTGACAACTTACAGTTTGTCCATCTTCATGTAATAAAATCCATGGAAATCCATAATGCTTGACATTTTAAATCCATTTATATGATAAATCCATGAATTCAATTATAGGTCGCATACCAGTATAAAAATAGTAGTTCAGAATGATCCGATTCACAATATCCCGTAATATGTTAATTCCATACGTCTTACAAATAAACAATGAAAGTTAATTCCACATTTTTGTGATTCAGAGTATCCTATAAATGTCACTATCTAATGACATCTGGTACAAAGGCCAAGAATTCATCCTCATTGTCTGATAAAGTTTTGAAATCCTCCATCGTCATCTAGTCATTGTAAATCGTCGTCTAGTCGTCGTAAATATCGTGAGGGTGCTTATGTAGAGACTGAGCTTGGGCTCTGTAAGTAACACTTTGATTATAAAGTCTGTGAAATCGATTAAAGGATTCAACTGAGCAGGTGTCAACTGTGTGGCAAGATCACAGGGAGTTCAACTAACCACCTTCTGTTACTTGGCACTGAACAAGTATCAAACTTGTGACTCATTCAAAGGGTGGTCACATGGGAAAACAAAGAGGGTGATGCCTTTACAAGCTAAGAGATTATGGTCAAACATGCACAGGAAGTTGTAGAACTCTACTTGGCACAAAACAAGTATTAAATTCGCGGCTCGATCAAAAAGATTGTTAACTTGAAAACAAAGTGAGTGCTGCCTTTACAAACCAAGGGCTTATCAGCACACGTGCACTGGCAGATAACTTGGAAATTAAATCTGACTTATGGACAAGGAAAATGCAAATGAAGTTAAAACTTTGGTTGCATCAAACACAGTGTTTATACAGCAAAACACAAATATTAATACAAATACAAGTTCAGACCTGCACGAAAATGGAAGCAATATACTTGCTAGTAAACACCCATGGTAAACAACATTGATGGACACTTTACTTTGCAGTAGATAGTATTTAATTTACCAGTAATATTTTCAGATTATTAAAATCCAAATAACTGTAGATACAAGTAATGTGTAATGAATACCATCATGAAATGGAAAAACTCAGTGCATACCATATATGCATTTCTGAATGGGAATAGTGGAATGAAAACATAAAAATATTTGAATTGACAGTATTTTTATGTACTGCAAGCATCTAGAGTTTCCAACATTACCCCTAGATTTATCAAATTTTTTTGTATGTCGGGCTTATAAGACGACCCCTACTATGCACAAATCGAATTTTCAGGAAAAAAAACCATTGACTTATAAGCGAGTATATACAGTATTTAAAAATTCATAAAATTTACACGGGTTAAATATCACGGCTTATCTGATCCAATAAACAAAGAAAAGATATGTTAGTGGGTGAATTTCTTCTCAGTATGATATAATTATTGAAATCATATCATTTTTCCACAACAGAAGGCCTGTGGAGTTTGTTAGGAGTAATCAGTAGAACAAACAATATAGACTCGGATCTGCCAGCACATTATGCAATGGCATATCAGTGCTCTATTTTTGTTGTGGTTGGACTCGACTTATAAGTGAGTATATATGATAATTATACAGTTAGCAGGAGTGAAAACAAAGGAGTGGATGGAAAGTGTGGAGGGGTTATTCTGCCTGTTTTAAGACAGAATTAATATAATTTA
This sequence comes from Margaritifera margaritifera, assembly GCA_029931535.1. NCBI lineage: Eukaryota > Metazoa > Mollusca > Bivalvia > Unionida > Margaritiferidae > Margaritifera > Margaritifera margaritifera. Next base: position 2,349,578 of record JAQPZY010001538.1, read on the forward strand.
AATAAGCACAAGGGTTTCTACCTTATTTGAAAGTTGTAAATGGATCACCTTTGGAGTTTCTTTTTAACTTTGATTATAGGTCTTGGTTAAAATTGGTCAAAAGTAAAAGAGCTTCAGAACTTGGAGGCAGGTCTTTGGTTAGATGTGACACCCTTCTCCACATAAGGCATTTTTGTTACTGCATGTTATAGGACATAATTGATATCATGCAAATTGACATAAGATATTGGTCATTAGTTCAAAAGTTGAAAAGGATCAGAATTGTAAAATTTATGTTTTTGAGTTTAAAGATAAAATGTTGGCATGACATTGTAAACAATTCATATGTAAAAAGTACCTTTCTTCACATAAGACATTCTTGTTACTGCATGTCATAGGACATAATTGATATCTAGTCAATTGACATAAGATCTTGTTCATTAGTTGAAAGTTTGAATTGTAAATTTTATGTTACTGAGTTTTAAATTGAAATGAGACCTATAGCAAACATGATATAATTTGAGAGGTGAGAGAGTTTTCAGTCCGTCTGTAAAAATTCCTGGTTAAGCACAATAATTTCTGTGTACATTTCAGTGTGTTGCAGGTGGCATTTTAGGTGGGTGCGGACACCAGGTGTATGGAGCTGTTATGAATCTCATTGCATACTATGCCATTGCCCTACCTATTGCTATCTCTCTGATGCTTAAGACGTACCTGATGGCAGCAGGTAAAATTAGTCTGACTCTAATGGTGTTTTTTTCCATGTCTGTATCAGAAGTGAGACATAGGTACCATATTTATTACTCCATTAATTTGTACACATGATAAGTGTCCTATGCCTTTGTGTGAAAAGTGAGGAACATAGTATTCTTATTTCTGTCCATCTGTCTGTCCTTCCATTGTTCCATCTGTCTGTCATACTTTCATTTCTGCTGTATAAATTCAAAGCCATTTGAGATAAAGGGATGAAATTTGGTATATATCATCACTAGAAGGTGTAACTGAATCCTTCATTTGCATCAGTGTAGGATATAAATTCCATCCGAAGGTCAGATATTGCATCAAACCCGAGGCTGCCAAGTGTCTGACACAAAATTCAGATCATGAGGGTGGAATTTTCCTATCCTACACTGATGTGTAATGAAGGGTTATATTTTTCTCACATTACTGAACAAAAAGTGAGGGTCAAAATCAAAATGGTGTGTTATGTATGCTGATGCAACATTAGCACAGTAAAATTCCCATTGAAAATTTCATCACTTTAAGATAAAGCATAAAAGGTTACGTTTACACTAAAGAATTCTTAAGTGATGTTTAAACACATATCAGCATTCAAAGAACAGTAGTCAAGACCATCGAGGTAGTTGCAATACACAATGTCCAAATTTTGGCCAAGGGGCTTTGGGCTTTGCCTCTCTTCCCTGGCTTCCTTTCCTGGCTCCCCACACAGCATTCAAAGAACAGTGGTCAAGACCAGTGAGGTAATGGCAATACATAATGTCCAAATTGTAGACTGAAGAGAGCTTGCACAGTGTACAAAAATGTAAACAGGTAACATAGAATCCACTCTTATCCCTAAGACTAAAAGACAGACAAAATAAATAATGATATAGCCCTATTCAGCTTTGATCTAGAATCGATTTGCCTTTTGTAAATAATAATGAGGAGATGTGGGTTTTTTTTAAAAAATGACAGTTACAACAGCAGCTTTTTAGACTTGAAACCGGACTTCAGGATCTGTAGTTGTAGCTAGGTCAATCAGTGGAAAACATCCTGTTTGCGGGACACTAACTTCAACCAGTGCATGTTTTAGGATGTAAATGTGTTACAGTTATTGTTTATCTTGATTATTGTAAAAGAATGCTTAAATGATGATGAAAATCAGGGAGTTTTTGTCAGTGTGTGTGTGCACTATGACTGCTATAGAAGGTCATGTGATAAAAGACAGCAGTCACATAATGAAAGAGATATTCCCCATTGGTGTTCTATGCTGGAAAACATGATCATACTCATATTGGAATGTGAGAATATTTACCACACTGGCAGTGTTGCATCTAGAGTGTGTTTTTGCATACTTTACATGTATTTGTGAAAGCCTGGTGTAAAATCTTTTGTCCTGTGGGCCATTTGTGTCATAAAATATCCAGCATTGGTGTAAAAATTCATTCCTAACGCAGTGTTTAGTTTTTGGAAATAAAATGATATTTTCTACCAGCTAACCATTCCAATTTAGTCGGATTCATTCTGATATTGCACCTAGCATTCTTAATTCTGAATTTGAAACCAGAAATTCCAATATTAAACTGCCTAATGTCCATTTAATAGCAAAATGAGCATCTTGTAAAGCAGTGCTTATTTGTATTGGCACAGCCATGTATCCTGTCAAAATCTCACTACAAACATTTCATAACCTTGCTTTACAGGAGATTGTGTGAGTTTCATTTCTCTTTCACATGGACCCATGTTTATCTTACGCATGGACACCTGTACAAGAACTGGCATTGGTATTTTCTTTATTTACACTCTGATAATCATGTCACAGGCAGATACTGATTCAGATGAGACACCTCATCAGAAGAGTAATATGTGTGTCATGGCTATGGTTAAGTAGAAATACAGGGACAAGTACACTTGTATGTGTCAGAATGTCATCGGCAGTTTTCAATTAGGACAAAGTTATGCTTTTTGCAAGGTTTGTAGAATGGATATGGTTATTTGTTCTGGAGGAATATATTATATAAAGAAACATTTTTGAGCTCAAAGAAAGATTTATTCTATGGAAAGGCAGTTAGAAAATGACATTTGTCAGTATTCCAAATGCTAAAATTTAATTTCAAAAGTTGACAGGTATGATATCCTTGAGAAGGCTGAGTTTTTAGAATTCAAGAGCAAAAAATAGCATTCTCCAGTCAAAATGTACTCTTCCTAGCATCAGTTGGTCACTAACTGTTGGAACTCCGTCATATTCAGACTAGTGATCTCGCTCATGTGCCTCATGACCAAGCTGAGATTATTGATCAACAAGAGACTAACCCGCAGTCATTGAGTGACAATTTGAATTTTATGATATGTTACTTTTGAAGATGTATTGAAAAAGATCTTTGGTTTTGTTTCTTAGGAATGGGATAGTGAAAAAGATATTATTTGCATTGTGATTTTCCTCAAAGCTCGTCCAAAATGGTGGATTTACTGTTTTTCTCATTAATATCCATTGCTGGAAACCCATGTGTGAGCAGTTCCATTACCACTCCATTCAAAATGAATTGAGAGTTTCTGATGTTGATCTTGATCATTCACATTTGCAGTTTGTGCTGCTTTTTCATGGCATTGTCAAGAAAGTTTCACTGCATCACTGATTTTTTTTCACAAAGTTAATGAGTGTGATCAATCCCAGATGCATGAACCAACAGTTTCTATGTCAGATACATTACCCGATCACATTAACATTAGGAATTACTCTCTGTTACCTCCAAATCATCCTGTGTGTGTGTGTGTGTGTGTGTGTCTATATATATATATATATATATATATATATATATATATATAGGGAAGTAACTCACATAGTCTTACAGATTATCTCCCTTGTTTCTGCCAGGTGGCCACCCATATCCTCCTGGATGTAACTAGTTTAAACGTTTGCTTGCAACTGTGAACAGTGATTCCAAAGAATCCATTGCAATTTATATTTAATTTTGGTCATCCAACATTTATTTTCTGTGGTATCATAAGTCAAAAGGTTGATATACCTCATGTATACACATTTGCGTTTTTCCTAGTGAGTTTATTCATATTTATGCATTTTAACACTCAAGTTTTCCAGTCAAGTTATATTGGAATTGCATATGATACACATGCTACAGCAAGCTCTGTTTTGTCTGGAATGTCAGCAATAGAGTTGGATGAAAATTGGACCATTTTTAACCCAAATTGGAAGTCCACTGGGCATAAGCACTTATCACCGACCATGTATGGACTTAGGAACATTGAAGCTGGGCATGCTAGATTATTTTCCAACTTTTCTGGCCCAACTGGCCTGCTAGTTGTATATGATTTGCTGCTGAGCAACTGGGTCAGCTATACAAACAATCAATGTACGGTTTCGGCGGTCATGAATCTGTCATTTATGGACTGGCAAACAGCATGTTGATTGACAGTTCCTACAGCAGACTGACCTAAATGGCCAGTCGGCCAACCAGCCAGATCGACCATATTCATGATAGCAGTACATGGTGTACCAACAATCACATTTTGAGCTGTCTGTCAGCTGTCCATCCCAGCCCAACCATGCCAGACCAGTATTCTCCAGCCGGACCACAGAATGCTATACACCTGGATGCAGAGCATACAGGAGGAGGACAATCCCCCGGTTGATGATGGGGTGACATAGACTTGCCTGAACATTGTGATCCAACCATGGAAAGGACGGAATTTAGTTTTAAGGTGGCAATAGAAGAGATATACAGAATTTTGCCTCCATTGGCCATCCACCACTGGCAGTCAATATTATGTACAGGGTTAAGGTCTCACTGTACATTGACAATGATGACAAACATCAATCCTTCAGAATTTTATGACAATCATCATAGAGTGCAGAAATTACCAGGCATCTGTAAATAAAATTCATGACCACAGTAACTCAAGGTCCTTCTTTTCAGTTAGTCAGTTGCCTGCAGTTTTCTCACCAGACTGGTACTAATCACATACTGATGTGTATCATTTGGATATACCTAGCCTAGACAAGGATATTACTGCTGTTAACATGTCCTCTCCACTCTGTTATAAGTGGACAGACAAGTGTTTAATGCCACATCTAAGTTGGTCAGGAATGTCATGTCAACTTTCTCCCTACTCGACATGGCATAGCTGGCAAACTTTCGCCCATCCAAGAAGGTCAGATGTGACCATGCGTTGGAATCTGTATGCCTTATTGCAAAGGTAGTCAATAGGGTTGCTCACCACATGATGGCAAATGCCCTAATGGCCTCTTGTAACCATGGCTTCATAAGAAGAGCTGCACTCCTGCAATCTTCTTCTCTTAAACCCCACCATGCTGCAAACATGTGCTCCCTCCCATTTGGTTCCCCCCATATGTTTGGGGGTCGAATTGAGAAGGCGAGAAAGCAGGTGGCACAGGAGTTGCCCCTTCAGCTCTCTGTGCAAGCCCTTATCTCTTTGCAACCCCATCAGGTGATGTACCAGAGATGGAATGATTGGTGACAGAAAAATCGCAGGTGTAAATTTCAGCAACAATGGCAACCTTTTCATGGCCAGGCAAGTTATAGGTGGACATATGCACCTAACATCTGAAGGCAGGCCAGGAGTGGGGAGAGAAAACATGGTTTCTCATCCCCCAAACCTCCCACCAACTGTAATGATATACCATCCCTCCTGCTTGCTGGTAGGTTATTGTGGTGCCAGACTCCTCCTCTTACACCAGATTTTATTTGAGTCATTTCAGAGGTGCTTCACATCTTGTTCATCCAGCCTTTCTCTACTTTTCGTTATCCTCCTTCATGATGGAGATCCCAAGCAATCCCATGAAAGCAGACATTTTACAGAGGGAGATTGAGATTTTCCTAGTAAAGCAGGCAGTGGAGGTAGTCTGAAACCAGACTTCCAAAGTTTCTATTACAGACTTTTTCTGGTTACGAAAACCAATGGAAAATTGAGGCATGTCATAGACTTGAGAAGACTCAATCAGTTTATTACTGCCCCGAAGTTCAAAATGGAGACAGCAAGGTCCATCCATCTGTCTGTGCAATGCAATTAATATGCAATCAGTTTTGACCTGTCTGACAGGTGTTTCCATATACCCATTTACACGCTATCATGCAAATACTTTCACTTCGGCTACCGTGGGGTACTGTACCAATTCCGAGCCCTTCCGTTTGGCCTCAGTCCCAGCCAATGGGCCTTCACCAAGACATTGGGCTGTGCCTTATCACACTTCATAATGTCCTTCTTCACAGTGATGGTGGTGTACTTGGATGATGTACTGCAAATACTTTCAGGAAGTTTTGTTTTGGTTCATGATATGAACATCCTTCTCATCCTCATTCAGTTTAGGGTGGATAGTCTATGAGGAGAAGTTTGATCCTGTCCTTTTTCAACATTTTGTTCATCTAGGTATGGTGTTTCTAAGTCATATCAACCTGGCTCATCTTTCTTCCGAATGCATCAACAGTATCATTCATTTAATGGAGAAGGCATCCACTAGGACATTCATTTTGGTGGGGGAGTTTCTTCAATTCTTTGGCCTGCTCATTGTGGTGGCAGACCTGTTATATCTCAGCCACCTTTACATGCTCGCCCTGGCACAGTGGCACATAATCTCAGGTTATTTGGATCACCAGATTACCAAAATCAAACACTTCCTGTTTTAGTGGCAAGATAGGAAGTGGCTAGAGGCAGGGATACCTTTAGAAGCCCCACAACTGGAAATCACAATCTGTTCAGATGTCAGTTTGTCGGGTTGGGGACACACTCATTACTGGACTTTGTGATGGTCAGTGGCAAGTGGACACTGCAAAAGAAGGCTCTTCACATCAACCTCCTGGAAATTAGGGCCATTCTCAAAATGGTTCTGATAATGTCAGACAGTTCGGTCTCGATCAAAGGGTTGGGAAAACAAAGTGAGTGCCGCCTTTACAAACTAAGGGATTTACACTGGCAGATAACTTTGGAAGGAAATTCCTACGGAATTAGGAATCTGGTTGATGAAATCGCAAATATAAATCAAATCAAAACTTTGATTGCATCAAACAGTGTTTATATAGCAAAACAAAATATAATACAAATATGGGTTGCTTGGACTTGCACAAAAAAAAGGTCTGTCCCAGAACATATAGTGCACAAAAAAATTACTTTAAAAATTAATTTATGGTGTGCCAACACATACAGTGTCCCAATATACATGGTAAATATGGTACTGTCAATTGGCAGCCAACAAATATGGTACTGTCAATAGGCAACCAATAAATAATCATATGCTCTCTCTCTCTCCTCGACCGATCCATCAAGGGAGGCAAAGCTGCAGGACCTGGTACATGCCCTCTGATGCTACCTGAGGCACACAGAGAATGCCTCCAGCAGCTGTCAAAGGCTCTTCCTGCCAGTTAAGGCAGAAAAGCAAGACATAACCCCTAAAGTACTTTCCGCTTTTGGGGATATAGGGAGTTATTAGATCAGTGTACTCTGAACTTTCACAGGATCAGATATGACTTTCGGCATAAGAAATGTGAGTATTTCCACAAGCCTGGCCTTCAAACCTAATGTCTCAATTCTAGACATAGTGGAGTCAGTTGGCTGGCATGCCTAATCTACTTTCTCCAGCTTCCATTTACAAAGGAGAGAGCTGAATCTTCTTCGTCCACTGGTAACTGCCCATAAAGTTACCATGTCCTGTTCATGACAGCATAACCTAAGCCTCGGGCATGGCCTTGCCACTTTTGCCGGATTTGCCTGCAAAACTTTTAAATGTAAGGCAATAGCCATGTGCAAGATCCCACAGGGATCGCCTTGCATGTGTATAAATGCATAAGCTTTGGTTATGCTAACCTCACATTAGAAGAAATTCATCCTATGGTATAGCAATCATCATGCTCTTACTGGGTGACATAGGTAAATGTTGTTAATGTGATTGGGTAATATATTTGATGGAGAAGGCAAATTGTTTAGTAAATTATATTTCTCCGAAAATGCCTACACAATCCCATTACTATAAATCCAACCCATCCTTCCCCACAAATGCAAGGATCCTGTTATAGGTTTTGCTTAAGCTTAAGCTGGTTACGTCCGGGATATGGGTGGTCACCTAGTGGGAAAAAGGGGAGTTAGTTTGTAAGAGTTACTTCCCTTCAGCTATATGATTTATAGATGGAAAGATGGTTTTTATCTTTTAGGAAGGGAGGGATTCGGAGGTAGCAGAGACTTAATTTACAAAAAAAATTCCTTGCTTAACAAAAATTGTGACAGTGATGAGAGTGTTCAGTTAGATATTAGGCCCGTGGATTTGGACTCCAGTAGTGAAATGTAAGTGCCAAATGGTAATGTATGAAAAAAATGTTCATAAATTTTGTGGAGAAATTTGATTGGTTAGAAAACAATGAAACTACTGGTGTGATGACTTGCAAACTTTGTAAAGAATCAAATTATAAAAATAAACTAGAACAGAATTTTACAAAGTACAGAATTTCAGCACTTACAAGGCACTTACAACTATCTGATCATCACAATGCAGTGAAAAATATTGGGAAGAATTTTAGTTAGGCTGCTGGTGCTGTAATTAGAGATTCTGCCAGGGCACGCAAGTGCATGAATTGTGCCAAATTTGTATGAATTCGCACACTTGAAGAGCAGTGATGTGCAAGAACTCAAGCAAAATTAGTTTAAAGTTGCACATATAAAAATGTACTCTGAGCAGTATACAATTTTTATTTAACTGTTAACCCTTAAAGTGTTTGTTGCAACATAAGTCACACCGCCAGTATAGGTCTCGTAGTGCTTCTTGCGACATGTGTCATTTTTCAGTTAGGCAACTGTTTACACATCTGGGTACTTTGACATGAATGGTTGTTAAACTAAATTTGATGACACATTGGGCCCTGGAACAAGCAATCTGTCATAGTTTTAACCTTCAATTCATTAAGAAAGTTTTAGAAATGCTTGTTTAAAATATGGGCTACCAAGAAAATCCAAAATGGCTGACTCCCCCACATGTTTCATCTTCAGATGATGACTTTGTTCTGCAAATACTGGCTGATGCTAGCAATGATGACAATGATTTTTAAAGTTTTGAAGTATATAATGATTATTGGAGCTGTGAAAGTGTTACTAAAAATACCAATGAGGGATTTTGAACCCGAAAATGATGTTGAATACAAGTCCGATGTACATTCTGGTTGGACAAAAACAGATGGCATGCTGGTCAACCCCCTATTCAACAGTATTGCAAAAATTAAAATGTCAAAAAAATAGAGTACCAAGCCAAAATAAAATACAGGCAATTTCAAAGTTAAAGTGCAATTTTCATTTCTTTTCACAAACAAATTCAGCCCTGAGGGTTAAGATAAATCGAATAAATAAGAATCTTAAAGGAAATTAAAAGGTAAGGATATTTATTTGATCAAAATACCTCTGTCTGAGCAAGCAGACATCAACATTGATAACCCTAATAATAATGCATTAGTCAGCAATGCACTGGTTCAAAAAAGTGTAACTTAGGCAGAGCTCATGTTAGTGAAAAATCTTATTTTGGAGCAGAGATATCCAAGAGACAATACCTATGAGCTGTGGAAAATTGTACATAACAGCCATAAAGAATAGTTTCCGTTCTTGTTCATGCTGACTAAGCTAGCTATGCATATGCCCCTTCAGACAGCAGACTGTGAAAGGGGATTCTCAGCACAGAACAATATTCATACACAGATAAGGAACAGATTAAGCTCAGAAACAATCAACAGATTCATGCTTATACAACTTGAGACATCTTTTGAGGATTTTGATTTAAATAGAGTTCTAACAGAGTGGAGTAGGAAGAAAGAGTGATGGATATTTAAGTGTTAAGTAAATATTGAACTATGGCTGTTTCCTCTTCCTCCCCTTTTTATTTATACTCGCTTCATATTTTGGTGACAAGGGGGGAGCTCCCCCCTTTAGATAAAATCCTGGCAGCATCTCTCTGTAATTTTTCAGTGGACTGGCTATTGGGTAAGTAACAAGCGTGTTGTGATTTTGAAATATGTCTTATTACTCTCACTGTTGAAACTTCAAGATTGGCCAAATATTGAAGCCCTTGGTGTTGGGAAGTATGGTTTCTATGATTCTATAGCTACAGCAGATGATTCCAACAAATAATTGCAAAAGTTATTTGGGAATAAATTGATGCCATGTTAACCAGTAGTGAATTCACATCAGTACTCATAGAAAAATAGTACTGACAGCATAGTCATCCAAAATTTATAATTTATTCACACTAAGTTGAAAGACTTTTTGACCTAAAGGGGGTTTCCTATGATAAAGATTGCAGCATTTGGATCTGATGTGGCTTCAGTAACGATGTGTAGCAAGAGTTGAACTGCTGTTTTTTTTTGTTTTAAAGTCATGTCATGTTCATGGAGGGTATGTAAAAGTATAGCAGATGAGAAATAATGTTCTGTGAAACTCGTGCTTAAAATATTGGTACAGCATGCGTGTGTTTTCAGAAGTTTACTAGGCCAGCTAGTAAATGCTTTATGAATTGGAAGATAACTTACATACTGAAAAATACATGAACCAAACACTAACCATTCAAATACTTAGCATCACCTAAATAATATACCCAGTTTGATGCAGTTTTATGCTTTTTAAACACTGGTCACATTTGTATTAGAGAAGGGACGGATCATTAAACCCAAGAGAAAGCCAAGAGTTAGAAAGGTTTTTTGTTTCCCCTGTCCCTCTCCATGTCAGGGTCACTGATGGAATAAAGAAAAATGTTGTTTTGCATAATAACTTTAGTTCTAGACCATGTACCTTGACCAGAGTTTGTGGAGGTCTTGCATGTAAGGTATGGAAGAGACCTGTTGATTTGGGGGTCAAAAGATCAAAGCTCAGGGCCATAGTGGCTCAAAGAAAAATGGGTTTTACAGAAAATGTATTTGCTCTAGGGTAAGTTCCTTGATGAAACTTTGTGGATGGCTTGCACTTAAGGTAATAAAGAAACCTATGGATTCTAGGGTCTAAAGGACTGAGGTTATGGTCATGGTCATGGTAAGTCTAATAAGAAAATAATGGTTTTTGCATTGTAAGTTTAGTTCAGGGTCACATACCTTGACCAAAGGTCAAGGTCATTGCAACCATTTGATCAATAATCTCCAGTTTCAACCAAGCCGTATTAGTGCTTACATAGAGAACTATTGAACAGAGGGGGTGGGCATATAAAGCACTATTCACTGTACTCTTGTTGTATTTGTCCTTCAGTCTTTGTTTTCTTCTTGATTTCATTTTCCTACATGAAATTACATGTGCATTTTAGAATTATTGATGTAAAGCATTTGTAAAATTTACTGTGCCAAAAAATTAAAAAACAAGAAGTTTAATTTATGTCTATATTTGTTCATTTTCAACAGGTGCTTGGTGGGGCATGTTGATAAGTACCTCATTTCAGACCATCTCCTTTTTGCTGAAGATTCGATTGATGGATTGGAAAAAGGAAGCACAGAAGGTACCGTATATACTTGCTTATTGTCCAACTGCAAACAACATAGACCCTGATCTGTTGTTGCATAATGCACCAGCAGATCAGGGTCTATGTTTGTTCTACTGATTACTCCTAACAAACTGCATAGACCCAGATATTCTGGCACATTATGCGATGGCAGATCTGGGTCAATGCAGTTTGCAGTTGAACTCGACTTATAAGCAAGTATTAAATTAAATTTCATGTTGTTGCAAAACATAACATTTTTTTTAGTACAGTGGTCCCCCTTTCCAATGAAAATGTGATCTTATGAAAGGGTTGGGGTCTTATAAGGGGAACAAAATGATTAAGTACAACAAACAGAATCGACATGAATCAGCCAATGCATCATATGATAGCAGATCAGTTTTTTTTTTCAGGATGTGAGTTACAAATAAATACAGTGCCCTGCAGCTTAGGCAGTGTTTCCTGTCTAGATAAATTTCTAATTACTGTGTGAAACTGTATAAATATAAATTATATATCAAGCTTCCGGAAACCGTTGTATATTCCAGACATGTCAGATGGTAACGATATTTTGACCGATTGCAACATACTTCTGACAGACATTCATAGTTATGAACATACATATTATTCTTTTTCTTATATTTAACTCCACAGCTGTAAAATCAAATAATTTCAGTTCCCCTATCTGACAAAATAAGCATTGGATGGCAAATCTTTGTATGATGATGTCAAACTGCCTTGAGTGTTGGTTAAAATTGCTTCATAATCCTGATTTTAGCACTTTCAACAACAAAGCAGATAAAGGTATACACTGCCATGCCTGAGTGATCCCATCTATATTTCTATGCATACTGTCAAGTGTCAAACGTAATCTTCACTTTACATTGTCGGCATTGCTACAACAATAAATACCAATGTGACTTTGTTTCAAATAAAAGTAAAGATGCAGAAAACAGTAGGAAAGTAAAGATCAATCAAGCAAACAAATCACCTATCTGAGTTTTATTTGTTGGTTGTTTCAGGAGCAAAAACAGCCAGTCAAATAAGTTTGATAACACTAATTGCCATTGATTAGATCATGAGAAAGATGCAGCACTATTATTTTCACAAGAGTTATCATAGATCTTAAAATACACAACAAGCATTAACCACTAATAATTAGTTTCGATCTTTCACTCATTGTCGCGTGAGCTGCAATTATCCATTCAGTCTGAATTAGCTTGATTAATGAGGTTGCAATTAGTGATCGTCACCAGTAACATCTTCCTTTTACGTGATTGCCTCCATGACCTGTTTAGCATACCAGTTGTGGAGTGTGATTTTAATTCTTCTTTGTACTCTTTATTTATTTTCAAGTCTAGTGGTTGAAGTTGGTCTGTACATGATGCAGGAACAACAAAAGCATGATTCCACTGTCTTCCAATTTAGTTAGCATCTTCTCACATTGGTAGTCTCTAAACACATCAAATATTGCCACTGCCTGCTGATTGCATTGAGCAAGGGGCAAATGGTCATGTGTATTGTTCACTGTATGGACAGTGGTTTAAGTAAGAAATCATACAGATGTACTTTAATAACCGATTGACTTAGTGTTGTTGGCTTTGTCAGCTTCCTTTGATGTTGAGCACTCAGACAAAAACACAGTGTAAGTGATTGATCTTGACAGGTGTTTAATTGGTGTTCATAGAGATGGTAGCATTGTTTTAGTGTTGTTGGCTGTGTCAGCTTCCATTGATGTTATTCACTTCGACAAAAACACAGTGTAAGTATTGAACTTGTCAGGTCTTTGATTTGTACTCATACATGTGGTAGTATTGTTTTAAACCTTAAAGTGGTTGCCATTTGCGGAGAGGTTAAACCATGAAATTAAACACTTACTAATATGCAAATATTGACAGGCAAAACCACAAATTTAAGTAGCCACAAAAATGTATTTTTTTACAAAACCACGAAAATAAATGATACTACAGTATATATAAATGGAGAGCGATCCCAAGCATAAAGGTCCATAATGATGAAAATCTCAAATCTTTATTTTTTTATAATTGTACTTTAACATTATAAAGTAATGTTTCAAAGTCATTTTCTTCTATTCTTTGATTTGATTGTTCTTCATTTTCTATAAATTTTTTATTATAATTAAAATCATGCAGTTATGTCATTTTAATTATAATTAATACTTTTATGTCATCTAGTTTATTACATTATCATCCTGATATGACCTTTATGTTTGGGATGTTTCTCTCTCTTTCTCTCTCTATCTCTCTCTCTGGTTACTCATTTAACTAGATTCTGCAATAGCTTACATGACCTTGGCAAAAATGTGTGCAGTGTTCACTATCTCAAAGAGATATTAAATTGAGAGTTCCATCTATCCATGTGTTGTGTGTACTGTCTCAAAGAATAATAATATTTTCAGTTCCATCTCTCCATGTGCTGTGTGTATTGTCTCAAAGAATATTAAATTGACAGTTCCGTCTCTTCATGTGCTGTGTGTACTGTCTCAAAGAATATTAAATTTACAGTTCCATCTCTCCATGTGCTGTGTGTATTGTCTCAAAGAATATTAAATTTACAGTTCCATCTCTCCATGTGCTGTGTGTATTGTCTCAAAAGATATTAAATTGACAGTTCCATCTCTCCATGTGCTGTGTGTATTGTCTCAAAGAATATTAAATTGACAGTTCCATCTCTCCATGTGCTGTGTGTACTGTCTCAAAGAATATTAAATTGACAGTTCCATCTCTCCATGTGCTGTGTGTACTGTCTCAAAAAGATATTAAATTGACAGTTCCATCTCTCCATGTGCTGTGTGTACTGTCTCAAAGAGATATTAAATTGACAGTTCCATCTGTCCATGTGCTGTGTGTACTGTCTCACAGAATATTAAATTGACAGTTTAAATATCCTTTGCAGCTATCCAGCAAGAAATGACTGCAAATATTTGGACATCTTATCAGAAATTTGATCTTTTGTCATTAATCTAGTAATATTTGTCACATCTGAACAATTAGGACTGCCATTTGTTAAAAAAGAAGTATAAATTCTGTCGCATTTGCTTTAGTCTATAAAATTAAAATTTCTCAGCACTTTTACCTACTGCTTTATTATATTTGTTTTGTATTCACAAAAGTTTGTTCATTCTGAGGGAGAATAGTATGTTATAAATGAGTTACCTTAATAAAATAAAATATATTGTTATTATTATTGTTATTATTATTATTATTATTATTTTGTAGTTCTTGAGGAAAAAGGTAATCCATTCATCCATCCATGTTACAAGCAGTTTTAACATCTTTATGCTTACTAAAATATTACCCTTGTCCACCTGTCTGTCCATCTGTCTGCTGGGTTGTTTTGCATGTAGGTCAGTTTTCAGGCCTTGTTCTGGGGCATTTGCGCTCCATGAACTAATTTCTAGTTATTATTTCGGTTGATACTTCATATTCTATGGTCAGGACTGAGATGGAGTAAAACACTCCGGGTCAGAATCAGGCAGTGTTTTGGGACATTTGTATTTCATGAACTTATTTCTAATTATTATTTCAGTTCATATTTTGTATCAAGTTTATGTACTTACCTATTCTAGGCTCAAGACCGAGCTGGAGTGAAGCAAACAGAGTCAGAATCTTTGAATGGTAAGTTGCATTTGTTACTGTATTGAATCTGCTTGGGAACTATATTTTCTAGTGGAAAAGGTGATATATAATTAGTGAGGAAATTTTTATCTTTCCATCTGTCAAAGAGTTACAAATTTGTGGGCTGACTGGGGTTAAAACCTGGGACTTCCCTAACACAGCCAAGTGTTCTGTTATTGGTACAGTTTCTTCCTGCTTTTTCAGAGACATCTTTCCAAGTCTGCCTTGATTCTCCCTTATTTCTTCCCACCTTCCCTATGCAGGTCGCAGATTTCCTCTTGTTATCCTGCTGACAGAGCCAAATTTAACAGGGCAAAATAAAAATTAGTATCTATACTGAGGTTTAAACCCAAGACCTCCCTGACACTAGCCAGGCACTCCACTACTTGAATAATCTGAGCAGACACTTCTGACCTGTTCCACAACACATCCATACTTTCTCCTTCCGGTACACGCCAATTATTTACTGTCCTCCTTCCCACCAGGGACCCGCTTGTGGGTGTCAAACTCCTTCTATTTTGCCAGACTTGGATCAGCCTCTTTCCAGCCAATGATTGGGTGAACCTAGCTATTTCAGAGGTGCTTCAGATCTCATTTATCCAGCCCCCTCCACTTTCATTTGCTCCCTTCTTAACAGAGGTCCCAATTGATACCACGAAGGTGGATGTTTTACAGAAGGAGATGTCTGCTCTTTTATCACGGAGAAGATTTAGAAAGTTAGAAGGCACTCCACTTTGAAGGTGTACAAGAGAAAGTGGTGCATTTTCACCCACTGTTGTCAGATCAGTGATGTCACACCCCTCGTAGTCTCCATTCCCCAGTTGGTTACATTCTTTCTTTCCTCCTTGAGGAGAAGAAGTTCATCGCCATTACTATCTAGGGCTGTTGTTCCATGATTTCCAACATGTTCAGACATCATGGATGAGAATATATTGGTCACAACAAGGATTTTTATGACCTGTTGTCCAGTTTTGACCTATCCTGGTCCCACTTGCTCACCTTGTTTTCCAAATAGAACCTCTCCTGTGTCTTGACATCTCAATTCACCGCAGTTTGAGCCCATGGCTTTCTTTTCACTGAAGCTGTTATCTTATAAGATTTGCTTCCTGATAGCTCTAGCTTTTGCGTGCAGGGTGAGTGAACTGCATATACTGTATGTGGATCCGAATTACATGCAGTTTTATTCTGACAGCTCAGTCATATTGATGACACAACCTGGTTTTATCTATAAGAACAGGTTGACGTCAACAGACAATAATAAAGTAATCATTCATCCAATATCTTTGATCAATCTGTTGAGAGAGGTGAAGCTGGAGGACCTGGTCCATGCACTTGGGTGCTATATAAGGCACACAGAAAATATCCACAGTGCTCGTCATAGGCTCTTTCTACCTATTAAGGCAGGAAAGCAACTCATAACCACACCAAGCACTGACCTAATGGCTGAAGTGGATAATTAGATTGAGCAGGATCAGGTATCTCTGATGAAGATCTTTGCTCACAAAATACAGGCGATTTTCTGTGATTCTTGCATCTGAATGTAATGTTTCCATTTGGGAAATAGTGGAGTCATTTGGATGACATGCTCAGTCTACTTTTTCCAACTTCTATTTAATAGATATGGCCTCGCAAAGGTGAGAGTTGGATCTCATTGGGCCACTGGTAGCTGCCCAGACAACTACCATGACCCGCCCATGACAGCATAACCTCAGCTCCAGGCATAACCTTATAGCTTTTGCTGGATTCACCAGAGAAACTTTTGTAGGTAATACAATATTCAGGTACGGGACCCCATGAGTGTCACCCTGTACAATTATAAGCATATATTCTTTCGTTGTGCTGCCTTCACGTTCAAAAAAAGTTAATTGTTTCAAGAGAACAGTCATCTTGCTCCTAGAGGGTGATGTGGGTAGAGGTTGGATGCTCATGCAGTTCCTCCTCCTCTTACCAATTCTCCTAATGTTAATGTGATCGGGTAATGTATTCAGTGAAGAAAGGAATTTTTGTTGTTGTAAATTATCGATCCCTGTCACCTTTCCCTGCAAATGTTGTTGCTATATAGGTGGAAAGACAACATTCGTCTTTCGGGGAGGACTGTATTTGGGAGGTAGCAGCATTTTGTTTCATAATTTTAATGTGATTGGGTAAGTATAAATAATTTACTTAAAAATTTTCTATCTCTATTTTTCCATTTTTGAGAGAGTAAATATCTCTTGTAAATTACTGTTACATCTTTCATAGCAATTATGTGTAACCACCTTGGCTTGGCATACATTAACAATAATCTGCTACTGTATGGTGATTTAGTTGCAGGGCTGATCAAATCCCATAGCCCGAAGCACCGGACTATTCATTTTCAAAGTCGGACAAGTTAAATTTTCCAAGTTGCTAGTCCGTGACAAGTGCTTTTTTCCTAGTTTAAAAAAGGTGGGCAAGTCCTTATTTTTGTGCTTTAATCACTTTATCTGCCTTTATCTGGCCATTCATGCTCTCCAGGCATACTGAATGATTGATTCTACCCTTCTCCATGTATAAATTTACATCCTGTATCATACATACTGGCGGTCATTGATAACTGTCACATGAGCACACATTCTATTACCACTTGACTGCATATTGGGCTAAGCGACCAAATTATTGGCAAATCAAAACACATCAAACAAAACAAAGCTGGTATGATTAATTAGCAGTGTTTTAAGCATCTTTGTTGTATTGTGCTTACTCAAACCAGATCCACACAAATGGCTCACTCAGTGTAATTAAATTAATGAAAGGCCCTTTACTGACATCAGTGTTGGTTTCCTTTATGAACTGATTAAATGACAGTAATGATTCTTTCATTTTTAATTGATTATACAGAGGATTAACTTCCAAATGCGATATTTTGCATTTGAAGCAAAACAATTACGCTAAGTAATGAACTGTCTCTGTTTATATTTAAATGACAAATGCTGTTATGATTGCTTTAGAAGTAGCTGTCAAGCATGCTGATATTTACTGTGGATAAAATGAGTTTGCAAAATTATTTTTGCAAGGAAGGTAATAAGGAAGATTCGGAGAAGGAAAATTCATGTGAAAGTGGAGGGATAAAACGTAAGAGTGTGAGGTAACTATTTTTCCAAAGAGACGTAAGCCAGAATCAGTGGCAGCAAAAAATGTCAAATATGACACTACTAAGAGACAGAGAAATTTTCAGCCACATTGGGTTGATTGTTATCTATGGCTTCAATTTATTGACTCAGTAAGAAAGATGTTTGCAGTTATTGCAAACAATATCCCAAACTGGCACAGGTTGGAAATTCAACCAGTGTATTAGTCAGTGGAACTGACAAATTCAGGATTGAACCAATTAAGTTTCATGACATTTCTGGACGTCACAAGGCCTGTGCAGCACAATGTATGCATGACACTAGCCAGCATGTGCAGAAAATCTGTGAAGTTAGAGTTGCTGAAAGGACCTTTCAAAACTAAGCGAGACTGAAATGAAAAAAATGAGAGCTCTTTAACACAGCTTGTCCAGGTAGCAGACATGTACATTGACATTTTTTCAAATCCAGCAGCTGAAACATATATACCTGAAGTAGCCAAATGTATAATATCAACCAATGTTTTGAAAAATTCAATTCTTTTATTGTATTAAAGTGCATACACCTCATCAAATCTTGGCAAGTGATTACAATTTTGGGACAAGTGAAAAGTAAGGTGGGACAAGTGAATTTTCAGAAAAAAAGTGGAAGAAAAAAATTTGATCAGCCCTGAGTTGGCTTACAAAGGTTAATATAATTTGCCTTTAATTACCTCCTTCTATTTAAAATATTTTCATAATCTAAGAAAATGATTCTTAACATTATTATTACCATATGTACTTCACTTATAAGTCCAACTGCAAACAACATATACCATTATCTGCCATTGCATAATGCACCAGCAGATCAGGCTCTGCATTGTTTGTTCTACTGATTACTTCTAGAAAACTGCATAGATCTAGATCTGCTGGCACATTATGTGATGGCAGATCTGGGTCGGTGCAAGTTTGCAGATGGACTTGACTTATAAGCGAGTATAGATGGTATATATGTCTATTTCAGCTCAAGATTTTGAAAACAATATTGAAGTTCCCTCCCAGGAATTAGAAAACTCTTCAGTACTACAGAAAATGGACATCCAGGATGTTGATAGAGAGAGTGAACTGCTGATAGGACAGAAGAAGTTAACAAGGAAACAAATTGTTTTCCGTAGATCTGTTACATTTCTATTTTTCATACTCTCTCTTCTTGCTGGAATTTTATCTGACCAGTTTCTAGCAGGACATACCAGTAATATTAACTGCATACTTGTAAATGGAACTGGTCTAAATTCAACTTTTATTTCCACAGAGCTGAAAAATTTAGACAAATTTAATCTATCCTCAAGTGATGTCTTGTTTTTGAACATGACAAGTATCTATGAAAATGCCCACAACTGGAATACAACATTTCTATACTGTAATGGAAAGATTGACAATACTACAAATAATGTCCACTGGCCCTGGACTCAGAGGATGGATTTGCTCACTGGTCTTGTTCAGCCAATTGCCACAAAGGCACATGGGTAATTTGGACTCATAAAGTTTGTTTTGGCCATGGGAACAGTTCCTTGACAGCATTTTTGGTATTCACACTCCTCTTCACAGCGGCTATTGACTCAATTGGAGGCAAATATCTTCATATTTTTTCTGTAATGAATTCAATTTAAAATCTAGAGAGCGAACTAAATGCGCATTTATTTATGTAGGCTCTTATTTCCAGCAGAAGTACTATCAGACTCTCAAATGCTCAAATACAGTAATTGAATGGTACACATGATCTAATGAAGCATCTGCCTATATAAGACAATGACATACCCTGCCTATAAAAGCCTGTTAGTAGTTGCCGTTTAAGATTATTAACCCTTGTTTTACATTAATACTTTTGGAATACGTTAATACTTTTGGAAATATGTCAGAAATCAAGATTTCTTAAATTTTGTATTGTATATAGTTATTATTTTGCAAGTTGACATCGATTAATAGGCATGATAAGAGAGAAATTAGTATCAGTTGCAGTTTGAATTTCCAGTGGAAATTGTTTTCCCAGAGAAAAACCACAATACTAGTAGTTACTAAAACAAAGGATGAATTGATAAAAACAGGTATACATAAACATTTATTCCTTGTAGCATTTAATCAAATGTTGAAAATCATTTGAATCCATTTTATGTCAGTCATGTGACCAACTCATTAAGATAGTCAGCTAATTGTAATTCGCAGTATTGATGCCTTATCCATATTGTAAAATGTCTTATAAAAAGAATACTCTAAATGTATTTGCCTTATCTATATAGTAAAATGTCCTATAAAAAGAATACTCTAAATGTATTTGCCTTATCTATATCATAAAATGTCTTATAAAAAAGAATACTCTAAATGTATTTGCCTTATCCATATGTAAAATGTCTTATAAAAAAGAATACTCTAAATGTATTTGCCTTATTCATATCGTAAAATGTCTTATAAAAAAGAATACTCTAAATGTATTTGCCTTATCTATATCGTAAAATGTCTTATAAAAAAGAATACTCTAAATGTATTTGCCTTATCTATATAGTAAAATGTCTTATAAAAAGAATACTCTAAATGTATTTGCCTTATCTATATAGTAAAATGTCTTATAAAAAATAATACTCTAAATGTATTTGCCTTATCTAATAGATATATTATGAATAAATTAAAGAAGAAATCTTGGTGTAGTACATTGCAGAATTTGTTTAACATTTTCCCTTATGTACTGACATTTGGTAATGTTGAATCCCATTCTAAGTGACCAAAAATAATATATTACTTTTCTGTTTAACTAAATGACATCAGTGTTATATATTTGTCACTGAAAGCTGTTTCTTTCACATTCAAGGGAGAGAGAGAGAGAGAAAGAGAAAGCTTCAAAACATGATGCTCAAACATAATGTTCAACCTGCTGAATACCAAAACAGCCCATTCAGATGTCACTGAGAAGTTTGAATTGTAATAACGAGTCATCAGTAATGCTCACACCTCACTTTGATACCTTGTGTCACTTTATCAATGTACTGTTACAGTGCAAGCACTGGTTTGCTAATTGTTCAGTTAGGATGAATAAGGGCAGCACACAATATAGTGGGCAATATTACAGACTGTAATGGGGGAAATTTGAATAAAAGAAGCAATATTTCAGGGATTTATTTTAATGAAGGCTTCATTAGTCTTTGACAATCTCAGTTCAATCTACCAATTTCACTAAAACAGTTTAATCTTACACACAGATCATCATGTATAGCAGTTCTGACAACTTGAACTTCAATGACATTGACAAACAGTTTAATCTTACACACAGATCATCATGTATAGCAGTTCTGACAACTTGAACTTCAATGACATTGACAAGCAGTTTAATCTTATACACAGTGAGATCATCAAGTACAGCAGTTCTGACAACTTGAACTTCACTGACATTGACAAACTGCAATTTTGATGTCAGTATTTTCTTGTTTGGAAACAACAGCATTTGCATAAAAGATGTCAAAAGCAATTGATATATAGACTACAAAGATTCTCATTTCATGGTGCCTACATTGTAAACTTAATCATTAATTGTCTGACTACAGAGACTAAACTAATGATTGATCTCGCCACAACCACAGCCCATCACTAAGTTTTCAGACAGTTTTTGTTGGAAATTATGTTCTCTGTCCATTGGTTTTTTGGACATCATAAAAGGTAAAAATTGTTTTTTGGCATCTGAAAATGTAGGGTAATGATGGTAGTTTAGTGTCAGAATTAGAACCTGAGATAGCCACAGATACTGGGTAGTTAGTTTGCTATCTGGATTTTATACTGTATTCATTTCAGGAAATAAATTTGAAGAATTGAGACATGACTGACCTCATGTCTATCTGTATCCATCTGTATAACACAGGGTTACATGCCTTGTCATTAGCTAACTAAATGTAGGTGGGACATTATATGTTGTATTAAGAGTAAATGTGACTTTTTTTGGAATAGCATGATATTTTTCAGGTACCAATCTGGCAGGTCTGTCAAAGTAATGGTGAGATTTGAGAAAGTTTCTGGCACTGAGATATTTTTCTAAGTTCCTACATGTGCATCAGTTCCAGCTGCTGACAAACTTGTATTTCAGTTCACTCTTACCAGACATAAAAAAGTTAAAGATTGCATGTTATGTGCAAGGAATATTCTGATAGAAATGATTCTTTTCTAATTCTCCACATGTTTTAAGCATTATTCAATCTGCAACTTTTTATCCAAACACTTACAAGGCATTTTCTTTAAGTTAAGACTAAGATTACGTACTGCAGGTAAGTAAATTGAACATGCAAATCATAAAAAGTGAGTGCACATATTTTCTCATCAGAAACTTATTTTTCTGTCAACAGTTATACTCACACAGTGAAATTGAAATTTGTCCCAGATTTTGTCTTGCTGTGTAAGATTTTGTCTTGCTGTGTAAGAGTTTATCTTGCTGTAAAAAAGTTTATCTTGCTGTGTAAGAGTTTATCTTGCTGTAAAAAAGTTTATCTTGCTGTGTAAGAGTTTGTCTTGCTGTGTAAGAGTTTATCTTGCTGTAAACAAGTTTATCTTGCTGTGTAAGAGTTTATCTTGCTGTGTAAGAGTTTGTCTTGCTGTGTAAGAGCTTATCTTGCTGTGTAAGAGTTTATCTTGCTGTGTGAGGTATCAAAGGTATGAATAGGTCATGTACAGTTAAATATCCTTTGTAAACTGCCTTCCTCTGCAAACTGACCATATAAACCATATATACTTTCTTAGAAGTTGAGCCCTGCTGCAAACTGCACAGACCCAGATCTGCCATCATATAATGCACCTGCAGATCTGGGTCTATGCAGTTTGTTAGGAGTAATCAGTAGAACAAACAACATAGACCCTGATCTGCCAGTGCATTATGCAATAGTAGACAAGGGTCTATGTTGTTTTCAGTTGGATTTGACTTGTGAGTATATACAGTATTTTAGTTCCATGGGGCCATTCTAAATTTAATCCAGCCTCTTTATACTAGCCATCTTTATGAAAGAGCCGAATATTTTGGTCTTGACACGGTGTTGTATTTGGACTGGGCTGTCTGGGGGACATTGTCAGCACCGTGTCCCCTTATAATTATTTAGATATGAGGATTGGCATCTTTTGAGAGTGATGCACATGGAGTGTCAGGTGAATAAATATCCCTGGACATGCCTAAGGTGCAGCACTGTTAAGTGTGTCCAGTTTAGTGACCCTATGATATTAGTTACTTGCCATAAAGTCTCTGTTTTTTTGTGTTGTTTTTTAAATATGCCATTCTACTACAATTAAAATTTAGAATCTCATTTGTACATCCTTTTTTCTAACACCGAAACTCATTTAGATTTTTCTACTTATTTATATAAAAAATTTATATCAAATTTGATTTGTATCTTGTTGATTGGTAATCACCTGTACATGAATATTTTACTTATAACATTTTATTTCCTTAAAGTGTGTGTTGGAGAAAGAGGAGGAAGAATTATTTGAATTTTAAATTTAGCATATTATGTTATGGCATTGTCTCTTAACATTTGCTTGTTCAGCCCAGAACTGTAGCAATTGGAGAGGGTTTCATGAAAATTGTAACAGTTGGAGAGGGTTTCATGAAAATTTGC
This sequence comes from Margaritifera margaritifera, assembly GCA_029931535.1. Lineage (NCBI taxonomy): Eukaryota > Metazoa > Mollusca > Bivalvia > Unionida > Margaritiferidae > Margaritifera > Margaritifera margaritifera. The sequence goes on from JAQPZY010001538.1 coordinate 2,373,083, forward strand.
CCAAGGATATATCATGACTAGATGTTGTGCTGCATACTATAGCCAGGTCCTCTGCCACAAGGTCAAGGTCAGGGTAAGGAAAGAAAAATGTAATTTTGTGACTAGTGCCCTTGTCTAGAATATAACTTTTGAGTCACTGAAGATATATTTATCAAACTTTAACCAATTATATATCAGGTATAGACTGTGTTGCATATCATGACCATGTCCCCTACCTCAGGGTTAAAATCACAGCAAGGGAAGATGTTCCATGTTCGGAGTATAAGTTTTGAACCACATGAAATTTTAAGGAAGCTTCAACCAATTATATATTATATAAGAATGTTGTGAACTAAAAACTTTGTTTCAATATTTTTCGGTAATTCAGCCTGTCCTGCAATAGATTTCTGCAATGATGCCAGCAGTGTTCTGCAAACATGGATTTGCTTATATATTTTTCAGTCTATTTATGTATGCTATACTATAATGATACATATACAAGAAAATCATCTTGATACAACATTGCTGTCAATACCTAGCTAATAGCCACACCTCCTGCCCCAAGGCCATGGTCAAGGTCATTGCAAGGGGAAATGTAATTTTGTGACTTGAATCATTTGCTGCAATATGACTTTTGAATCAATGAAGATATTTGAAAAACACTTTAGTCAATTATATAACATGTATAGATGGCATGTCACATACCATAGCCATGCCCCCTGCCACATGGTCAAGGTCACAGCAAAAGAAAAAATAAATTGGATACCTTGGTCAGTGTATGGGTATAATTTTTAAACCAGTGAAGATATTTCAATGAAACTTTGCCTTTTATATATCTTTACCTGACAGTATCTCGCATATTCAGTCATACCCTCTGCCCTCAAGGTCATGATCACAGCAAGAAATAATGCAAGTCATTGTCCTTTTTCCTTATCCAGGCTGTCACTTTTTAACTCCAAGAGATATTTTAATAAAACATTATCCAGGTTCACACCTTATCATGTGATAGTTAAGTCTCTAGCATGATAAGGTCATTAATATGGAAAAAGTGACGGGCATACCATGTGCTACAGGTGCTGTGTGTTATAGCACTATTAACTCAGGAAGAGTTTTTTATATATTATTATTATTCAGACAGTTTGTATAATCATATCTCTATAATTTTTATTCATAATTTTTATTTATTATTACCTGTTACTTTTTTAAAAAATAAAATAAAGGCTTTCTTATAAAAGCTACCAGATGATTATACTTTGAGTAGTTGGTTCACCTTTTCTACTGTATAACAATCGCTTTGATTTTCATGTCCATTCATGAGTCTTGATGTCCATCTGTCATCACCTCAGTGTTAAAGTTTATTTATGTGCTCAGCTTCTCTACTACAGTTAGCCAGAGTCATGTTACATGATATGTAGATACATGTTAATGTGTGCAACACTAATTTACTAAAAGCTCTGTGGCACATTCAACATGCACAGCATGACCAGCTTCTTTTTTATATATTTTTTTGTATGCCCCTATTCAGTCAGGCATATTGTGTTATGGCATTGTCTGTATGTGCATCCATCCATCCATTAACATTTGCTTGTCTGACCCATAACTTTGAAACAGTTCAAAGTATATATTATGATTAGTTGGTGTGCTGCCATGTCCACTGCCTCAGGGTCAAGGTCAAGGCAAGGGCAAATGTAATTCTTTGACTTATATCTGGAATGTAACTTCAAACCACTTAAGACATTTTAGTGAAACTTTGCCAAAGTATACATCATGTTTAGTATCATAGCCATGCCCCCTATTTCAGGGTTAAGGTCATGGAAATGTAATTCTGCGACTTGTATTCTTGTCTGGAGTGTAACTTTTGAACCACCAAAAATATTGTCATGAAACTTTAACCAGTTATATATCATGACTAGACAGTGGGTCACATACCATAGCCATGCCTCTTTCCTTAAGATTAAGGTCAATATTAATCAGTGATGTCTATCCATGTACATTTTTTGAACCAATGAATAGATTATCATTAAAACATTAGCCATTTATATATATTGACTTCATAGTCTCACATAATCAGTCATACTCCCTGCCTCAGTGTTAAGGTCACAGCAAGGAATAATGTAAGGCAGTAGTCCATTTTCTTATCCAGGCTGTCACTTTATAACAGAACAGATATTATGATGAAACTATACCCAGGTCCACACCTTATCATACAATAATCAAGTCCCTAATGTGAAGGTCAAGGTCATTAGTAGCGAAAAGATCACAAGACAGATGTAGTATGTGCCCTTTGCAGTAATGTCGTTCAGGCTTTTTGGCACTGACACTTTATTTTTTTAATAGTTATTTATTTGTTGCTGTTCTGTTTCATATTATTTCTTGTAGCCCACGTGGCCATAAGGCCAAGTGAGCTTATGGTATTGTCTTTCTTCCCTTGTGCATTGTCTGTCCACAGTTGCTATTTCTCAAAAATTGCTCAACAGAATTTGACCAAATGTGACAAAAAGCATCCTGGCATGAAGGTCTTTCAAATTTGTTCAAATGATGATGATCTGCCATTAGATATGGCCACTGTTACTACAAAAAGCAAACCTTTAAATGTCTTCTAAAGAATCACTTAATAGAATTTGACCAAAAGTGATGGAAAGCATTCTGGCATGAAGATATTTTAAATTTGTTCAAATATAGCCACAATTACTAAATACAGAAATTTTTTTAAACGACTTCTCAGAAACTGCTTTGCAGAATTTGACAAAATTTGACAGAAAGCATCCTGGGATAGATGGCTTTCAATTATATACATATGATGCTGATCCACCTTCAAATATGGCTACTGTTACTAAAACTTGAGAAACCTAAAACCAACTTCTTCTCAGACACCACTCAATAAAATTTGACCAAATTTGACAGAATGCATCTTTGCATAAAGGCCCTTCAAATTTATTAAAATGATGCAAATCCACCATTGAATATGGTTGCCATTACTGAAAACAGACAATGACTTCTTTTCAGAAAATGTTTAGCAGAAATTGACCAAATATGAAAGTAAGCATTCTGGTATTAAGGGCATTCAGATTTACACAAATGATGCCAATTTGCTATTAAATATGGGCACAATTACTGAAAATGGAAAATCCTTTAAACAACTTCTTTTAAAAAAACTAAACAGAATTTGACCAAATTTTACAGAAAGCATTCTGGCATGAAATGCTTTAAGTTTAACGTGCAAATGATGCTAATCTGCCGTAAAATATGGATGCTATTTCTAAAAGTAGGATTTTTCTGTTAATTATTTTCTTGAAGTATATATGATTTTCATATTGAATGTAGCATCTCAAGTATCAGTTGTAGTACCCATTACACATCAGGTTGATTTACTGATAATGCTGATAAAATTGTATTTAAACAACATTTTTTACCTTAGAAAAACATGTTTGTTAAGACGGCCTTTGATCAGTAAAATTTATTTTGCAGACACACCATTTCAAGTTTTTAAACCATTCTACAGTTTCTTAGTCATTGTAGATCTTTCAAAAGCATCCAATGTGCATGTCTATGCAGTAGGTCCAGTTGCTTTATCGACTTGTTTTATCATGTACATATGTGTGGTAGCAGTAGGAAACAATATCATGACACTCCTAAGGATATTGCACCTAAATTGTTAGATATATTCAACAAAAAGCTATGTTGTATACTGAATCCTGTCATAATAAGTGCTAAAAGACATACAGAAAATGAAACAATCACAAGTTGAGACAGGTACATTATAATAGCAGTCAGCTGTTCAGTAAACATAACAGGTGGATAGGGGGTAAGGCTGAGTTTCTAATCGTTTTGATAAAACGCCATCATTTTGGTTTATTATAGACCCTATACATGTTTAGAAATTTTGGTAAATGTGGCAGCCTTATCAGACAGTATAAATACATTTATATAGAGAAAGGCTAGACTTATGCACAAAGTTTCAAACAATATTGCCCCATTATATCTCGAGGAACTATTTCATGCTAGAAAACAAGGCAACACTCCCAATTTAAGATTAATTTCAGCTAACCACCTTTGCATTCCAAAACCAAATAAAGAACTCTTTAAGAAAAGTTTTAAATATTCAGGGTCACTAATTTGGAACAGAATCCCAAAGGAAATTAGAGAAAGTACAAATATAAATGTATTTAATTATAATTTAATTCAATGGATGAAAAGTGGAACCTGTTCGATTTGACAAATACATTACAACTTAAAGTATAAAAAGTCTCAAACCTTCCACTTTGTTGTCTCACTATTTTTATACTGCATATACACAATGTACCTTGTTGGAGAATGTTCTTACAAAACTTTCTGTTTATTATGTCCATATATACATGTAGCTTATTATCAATGCTTTTATTATTTTTTTATATTTTTTTAAAATATAATTATTATTGTGTGTGCAACTTTGTACATGTACTCTTTATGTAAATATGCATATAATAGAGGGCCACAAGGAGGATTAGTTCCATGCAACTAATTGTGTCACGCTCTTTAAATAAAGTCATCATCATTATTATTATTATTATTATTATTATTATTATTATTATTATTATTATATGTTTATTATATAACTTATAATTAGCATCAGTTACATGATCTCCAAATATTATCATAAGGAAAAAATAAAATATTTCAATGGATATGTTCTTTTATTTTTACTAACTTCATTGTTTCATTCATAAGGCACAATAATCCAAAGAGTTCAAATACATTTTTACAAGTTGGATGAAGTCATACTATTTATAGATTATAGCGTTTGTATTGTTGGATATTGTGGACAAGAGCAAAGTAGAACAGGGTGAACTTGCTGGGCTTATGTACTTTGGGCGAGATTAAAATATCCAACAGCACAAACATTTTAATTTATTTATCATATACCCTATTTGTAAGTGATACATTGTATTTGAAATTGTTCTTTCCAAAGATTATTATGAATAAAGCTTTGGAAAAAATTATTTGACTTAAATATGCATACCTACAGACATTGAATTGTGTGAGGTGATTTTATGTACCTTTGCATCATGATTGACCTACTGTGACTTCATGTTGTGCATCAGCAAACCTATTGGGTCCTTTTGTGTGCAGGAGTCACTGTTGCTTAGTGATTAGTGTGCCAGACTCACAACCGACAGAATGCAGGTTTGTATGCTACCATCGGATTGGCCCAAATTGGCTAGTAGTGTGTCCTTAGGCAAGGCACTTTACTCCAGTTGCCTTGGCTTTAAAAAACCTACTTGTGTTGGATCACTGGATCATCCCATATATTTGCATAGGAAATCATGTGAGGGACAAACAACAAAATGTTGGATGACATCATAATTTCATAATCATAATCAACTTTATATACCACCTCATGATGACATATATGAGGAAGATATTGTTTAGTTACCAGCAATGTTGACCAGGTTCTGCTATCACATAATGCGTAGGCAGATCAGGGTGTATGTTATTTGTTCTACTGATTACTCCTAACAAACTGCACAGACCCAAATCTGCTGGTGCATTATGTGACTCGACTTATAAAGAAGTATATATACATATATACAATAGCTCATATGTTAAGTCAGTCAGACAAAAACTGTGTATAATACATTTATTTATAATTTTATCCATTCATGAAATATTTCTCCAGTGGGAGGTTCAGTATTGTAGTCATGAACACTACACCAGGAAAAGGCTGGGATGCAAATCTAAAACTGTCCAGTAACTAGTCTGACACTTTTTCATCTTGCTAATCTGCTATCAAAAGATGTTGAAAAATACATGTAAAAGTATTTGCCGCATGGAGACTGTGGATTTCACAGGATTTCAATGTACTCATGCGATTGTCAGAATTTTCACTTAACAATATGACAGTATTATTCAAAGAATGAATCCATTGCTATTTTTTTTATAAAAGTAATGAAAGCATAGCCAAATGTTTTAAAGTCACTTTCCATGTGCTATTTGTCTGTTGATACATGATCGAAGGGAGGTAAATAAGGATGGATAGGCTAAGGCACTGTAACATGGTACTTTATAAGCTGTACTTAGCTGATTGTTTTTCAAATATGTTACCCAATCATAATACCAATAGAGTACTACCACTACCACACAAATCCAGTCCTCCTCTAAAATGTTTAGCTATGGGAAGTAAAAATTGTCTGCCCACATAGGTGGAAGTCAGAGTGATCTCCCCATGACAGGGCTTTGTATCAAATCCTGTGTGTACTTCTTTTGCTTCTTCCATTCATGCAGAGTAGCATACTCTCTTGTGACAGGCCTCACATACCAATGTCAACAGTTCAGGTATTCAACTTTAGAGCAAGTTGGAGAAATTTCTTATCTTTGGGAAGTATATTCCATATATATATTTCCAACTATTTCTTTCTCTTTTCTTTTTGAGATGAAGTTTTTTTTATGTATTGTAGAATTACAACTTGGTCATAAATATACAGGTTATGCACCCTTTTTGTAGCTACCTGCACGGGTTGCCAGTATGAGCATTAAATTATATGTACTTGACTTTTATATATTTGCAATATAAATTATAGACTTATTAAGTCATGCAAGAAAATTTTTGGCTATGGAAGACTATAACTGTTTTGCAGCGTCCACCTCGGTAAGTTTCAACAATGTTGCATGCATTTCTCTGTATAAAATTCCGCTTACGTTTGGAGTCATACAGGTAAATTGTTTATATATAGTTTATAGTCATAGTATCCACTTCATAGTTATAAAGCGATGCTTCAGTGACTTTACCTGTATAGGCCATCGCTTGAGTCCCTTACATTACAGGTAATTTTCAGTGATATAGTGTAGTAGCTCAGTAATGTCCACTGCATGAGTTTATAAAGCAATATACATGGCTGGCAACTCCTGTATCAATATTGTCTGCTTTCTATTTACATAGTCTGGAATATGGGTAGGACTAAATGCAAGCAGTGTAAACACCTGAAGGGCATGGATGATAACCATAATACATGTTTGTCATGTTTGGAGTGCCACTTGGGAAACACATGTCAAATATCATTGTATGGATGGAGAGTCAGTGGGCATCGGTACTGGGTGCTCAATCTAAACAGAAAGAGAAAATGGGGAATCGCATTTTGAGAGACAAGGACACCATTAGAATCTATGCTGACATCACCTCGGTCAATAATTTCCTGAGGGATGAGAATTGCAAACCAGAGGGATCACCAGCCAATAATTGAATCAGGGGATCCTTTCTGTGACAGTTACATCCCCAGCTCAAGCCTTGTCACCTCAACTAGACAAGCCCCTTTTGGCAGTTCCAATAGGCCTGATGCCTCAAATGTATGATGGTCAGTCTTCTCTCTCTGCTAGATAAGAGCCAGATCAAGAACATACCAGTCCCACTCAGATACTGTCTCACATGATGCATGGACTGGTTTTGTGAATCGCATATCCCATAACCCATCCCAGTATAAGGAACTTAACAACATTATGAAGGATAAGATGGCACTGTTCTGCTACAATCAGACTATGCCATTTGAATCAGATTGCACAATGTCTACACCAAAGATGATCTTACCAATAGTGTCAAGGAATCTCTTTGTCGAGTATGCTGATCTGACCCCGGAACACTGGCACCCTTGTGGATCGGCATACTCATTATAGTGCTACAAGGTACTTGGTACAGTCTAGGTCCAGTTTAGTACCCTAGTGCTTGCATGATATGGAATCAGCTTAATCACATGCCTATGCCATTCAAAATGAGGACTTGCTTTGCAGTCACCTGGAAGTTATCGTATCTAAATTCGGATGAACTTCTAGTTTGGTTAGTTGTCACATTCAACACTCTTCACAAGCTCATCTAATATTGTACAAGAGGCATCAGCATCGCCACATTCTTCTAGATACAAGAAATTACACATACAAGCTCTATTGTCCTCACTAGATCTAATGATGAAAAGAGAAGATTCTGCCTTCCGAGTATTGTTCATAGAAGTCTTTTGATTTTTATCACCCGAATTCTGTCCACCTCCTCCTTCTCCGACAACAGCTTGGTCTAGAGCTCCAGCATCTGTTGATATTTTAATCAAGAAAGACCAACCAAAGTTCAAACTGTTACTGCAGTCTGGTTGAGTGACTGACTTATTGGGTTGCTTAGAGAGGCAATTACAGGACCCTAGTGTCAATAAACCTTTCATGTCACAACAACGACTACCATCCAGTTTTAGCAGAACTTTATATAAGACACAGACACAGAAATCCCGGCAGTACACCGAGACATTGCAGGCCTGGGAATATCAAAACACTCTTCTGTAAGGATGGACTGGAAGCCCTTCAATGACACACAACATTTGGTCCGTAATGTCATCACTATAGACTGGAAGCCCTTCAATGACACACAACATTTGGTCCGTAATGTCATCACTATAGACTGGAAGCCCTTCAATGACACAACATTTGGTCCGAAATGTCATCACTATGGACTGGAAGCCCTTCAATGACACACAACATTTGGTCCGTAATGTTATCACTATGGACTGGAAGCCCTTCAATGACACACAACATTTGATCCGTAATGTCATCACTATGGACTGGAAGCCCTTCAATGACACACAACATTTGGTCCATAATGTCATCACTATGGACTGGAAGCCCTTCAATGACACACAACATTTGGTCCATAATGTCATCACTATGGACTGGGAAGCCCTTCAATGACACACAACATTTGGTCCGTAATGTCATCACTATGGACTGGAAGCCCTTCAATGACACACAACATTTGGTCTGTAATGTCATCACTATAGGCTCAATATTGGACTTAATCTCAATGGCAATTTTCCAACAAGTGAAAACCAGTTTATCCTCACCCAGTGTCACACCCACTGGACATGCATGGGAGTCTGTCTCACGAATGGCACAAGTACAGAACAGCAGCACAGCAAACGCTGGCCAATGTCTTAACAGCAGTGGTAAATTTACAACTGGTGGAAAGAGATGCAGTGCCCTTATCTTCCACCATTGTCAAAGACCACCACAAAGCCAACCTGATATCGCAGCCATTATCTTCCAACCTTGTCTTGAACGGCCAGGTGGAGGAAGTATGTAAACAGGCCACCAAAGAAACAAATCTATCTCAGGCACAGCGTCAGAGCCAGAGGAGATTTTTCAGGAGAGAGATCAAAGGAATCGAAAGTACACCCTGAGGACATATTAGAAGGGACGCTGCCCTACAGATCCTTTACACATGGTAGGTCACAATTCTTGACAGTAAATGTGGACAAGAAGCAGAGAGAAGGGGATCCTTTTCTCCCTTGTTTCTCTCCATGACAGCCTCCTTCAAGAAAGAAATGGCGACATTCTCACGCCGCCCATACCAGATATCCCAGTGGAGGAAAGACTCCTCTTTGCAGTCAAATGGAAAAGAATTTGCCATGTCGATGTATGGACCCAGCAAGTTGTTTCAGAGGGCCTTTGTATCACATTCAACCAATATCTCAAAAGACCTGTTCAAGGCAGATGTCCTGCAGCAACAAATAAACAATTTTCTCCAGAACAGGACAGTAGAGATTGTTCACAACATAAAATCACATGGCTTTTACTCAAGACTCTTCTTGCCCCCAAAGGCCAATAGCATTCTTCAACCATTCATAAGCGCTTTCAATCATTTCATATGGGAATCATGGTTCAGAAAGGAAACACCAAGGTGGGTTTTAAATTCCAGTCAGGAGGGAGACTTTGCAGTCAGTGTAGATCTGACAGATGCTTTTCTAATGTCCCAATTTACAAGTTTTCTAGGAAGTTCCTTTGGTTTGCATTCAGGGATACAGTTTACCAGTTCAGGACACTCCCTTTTGGGCTCAACATCAGTCACTGGGTCTTCACAAGAAATATGGACAGAGGAGTGTCTCACTTCTGGACAATCTCCACGTCCATGACATCCAATTACTCTGACAAAATCAGGCGAGTTGTATTTTAAATCAAGACATGATATCACTTGTTACACTCCTCCTCAGCATTGGATTCCTTGTCAACAAGTAAAAATCTGATTACATACCAGCTCAACATTTCAGCTACTTGGGTATGGAGTTCAAAATGCATCTGAACAATATGTCTGCATCAGGAAAATGGATTCAGACTCAGTCTTGGCATTCATCATCGACTTATCGAGAAGAAAATGTGTTCTAGTATTAAAGGGAGACTCCTTAAACCTACCATATACATAGACAGGGTGAAACACTTGCTGGACCGAGAAATGGAGGGTTTTTCAATAGGATATTAGTGAAAAGAACTCAGATCTATTACAAGATGGCAAAAGAGCTCATCAAAGATCTGGTGAATTAAGAAAAAGAAAATGAGAAAAGGAAGTGGGAGGAAGAGTCAGGGCCATTTCACCACCTTCTTTTACGTCCTATGCTGTGTTGGTCAGCAGATGAGTGGGCGACGGTCAGTCAGATAGTGTGTTGGTTAGTAAGTGTGGTGTTGGTGAGTAGATGAGTGGTTGCTGGTTAGTCTATCAGTCAGCAGGTGTGAGTGCTTATACCCAGAGTGATGCACAATGTTAAATTCTCATAACCACGATAGTGCCATACTAATGTTTATGCTATGGACATTTTACCATTAAATTCCCATTACGGCCATACAGGGCCAATCCAAAATACCAGCTAATGGTTAAATTTCGATAACCACCATAATGGCTCACACTTTTAAACCTATAGACATTTTTAAAATTAAATTCCCATTAATGTCATACACGCCCAATCCAAAATGCCCGCTAATGTTAAATTTCCATAAACACCATATCGGCCTACAATGTTAAACCCATGAACATTTTTGACATAAATTCCCATTACCGCCATACAGGACAAATCCAAAATACCTGCTAATGTTCAATTCCCATAACAGCCATATAGACCCATTTACCGCTATATCGTCCATCTATACTACTGCTGGGATAACCAATGGAACATATTACCTTGCTTAATTCCAAAAGACGACACTATCATTGGGACAAGCAATACAATTTCCCCAAAATATTTTTAAAATATTAAAATGTCAACTTACTTTCAGGACATCAATTGTAAACAGAAGACTAGAGTTTTGCATAATTTCAAGTCTTGGCAAGCATTTCACACCTCATTTCACACTTACCAATTTATTCATGGATTTTTCTTTTACATTTTAAACATGCTGCTTCGAAAATACCGATCTAACTTGTTCATGGAGTTAATAACATGAAAACACATTCATAAAACTAACCAGGTGTTGTTCTAAGCGATATATATATATATATTCTGTTCTTACCCTAGGAAGATCCAAAATACTATTGTAATGTGTCATTTAAGAATATCTCCATTTATACTATTTATTAATTACAAAAACATCAGTAGATTTGTGAAGTGGAGACAATTTCCCTGAAGGTGTTTTACTCATAGAACATAATCCCTAGTGTAGGCACAACATGAAACAGCCTTTGGTGTACATCAATTTTAATCCAGTATGAAATGTATGTTTACTTTACCGTCAAGAACAGCTGAGTTATATTGAAAGCTAAGTAGATTAACTACAACACTGCGCTTATCGTACCTGATATTGAACAAAGTTTGAGGGAATTTTATAAACTTCAAAGTCTATGGATCAAAGTCGTTGTAAACAGAGTGTTGATAATCTTTCCTTGCAAGCAATTAATTACAGGTGCTATATTATAGTCTTCATACATAAAAGGTAGGGCTCGTAGTTGTGTTTATTTATATCTTAAGAGTATACTGCTTGCTACAAAAATGACAGTGGTTAAATTTATAAAGAATAAAAGAGTGAAGGATAACTAATTTAGCACTTAAAATTATATACCTACCAATACATTCAGTTCTCTTGAAGCTTTTCTACATATTTCACTTATATGCTCATCAAATTTCATAAGGAAATCTAATTCAAATAATATGTGCAACCCTCGTGCTTCTTTTGGCCAGTGCAGATGGCCAGGAACGTGTCTGGGTTGACCCTTATCCCATTCAAACAAACCAATCGACCATGCATTCACTCTCCGCATGCAGCACATCTTTAACATAAGTAATTTCAGCATGTTTACAAGACAAAATATTATCATCTGCAAAGTTCACAGTGTTGCCTGCTTGACAAAAGAAAATATATCCTTTATGAAGATATTAGATAGCAAAGACCCAAGAACAGATCCTTGGGAATACCATTTATTATGTCTGACCAGTCACCCTGAAAGGTAGTTTTGTCTGCTGTTTTTTATAGTGACTGGTAGTTTGAAATTAGATTGCATGCTTTATTACCGACTCTATAAGCCTCCATGTTTCGAATAAAAAAATCATGGGGCAGGCAATCAAATGCCTTGGATAGATCCATTAGGATTGTCCCAGCACACTTATTTTCAACAAGTGTGCGATGCCAATCCTCATGGAGACGAAGTAAAGTAGTGTGACACCTATATCTTGGTCGAGAAGAAGATAAATATGGATGGAAGGTTATTTCGAAATGCTTGCTCAGTTGAGGCAAAATTTCTTGTTCATATATCTGTTAATAATAAATTATTTTCTTTTCGAGAAAGAAAATCTTGATCAAGATGTTATTTGTCACATAGGCAGTAGCTCGTAAACAAATATTAACAGAAAAGGGTAATTTTTCGCGATAAAAGTGTGTATTCTTCAGGTAAAAAATTGGAAATCTTCACGAATTCATGAAACGTCTTTTTTTTCCACGACAAATTCAGTCTTCATGAAGCATTGTAATTTTTTACGAAAAGGTGCATAACAAAATCTTTCTGAAACATTCTTCACTTGAATTGCAGAACCTCCAAGAAAGAAAGTAACTTTTATTCGCCAAAAATAAAATTTGATTTATCAATTGCAAAATCTCATGAAAAAAGTTGATTTCTTTACAAAAAATATGCAATTTTTATGAAGAATGTGATTTGTTTTTATCTTGAAGTCAGTACCAATCTTCATGAAAATATTGATTTTTCATGAAGAATAGGTTATAACGAGAACAAATTTTCGTCAGTAAAAATCACTTAATTTGTAATATGTTCGGTCACGGTAAACATTTTGTACGTGCTTAAGCGATCACTTTAATTCTTGAAGATCTTGAGATTTATTAGTTGTCAAATCTTTAAGAGATCAGTTTCTTCACAAAAAAATGGTCTTTTTCGTAAAAAAGACACATTTAAAAGAAGTTACTTTGTTATTTTTTTCTGCATACAATAATTCCGTGCAAGATATGAATGACCACTGATAATTAGGCTTTATAACCTATAAATGCTTTTGCAAACAATCATCCTCCTTCTAATGAGTTCCGTCATTACAACTCTTGTTATCGTCATCAGTCTGTTGTATTATTCCAGAGGGTGTGAAATTTTTGTCCTGCTAATATCACCAATCAAAACCACGAGTTTTTATTTTACCTGTCAAACTATGTTTTCAAGGTCGGATAGCTCTTTGTAGACTTTCCAGTAGTATCTCTTATCATCTATAATTGTTTCATTGGTCCCCTTAAAAGTTTCTCCACCAGTGAAATTTATAAATTATCAAATTAGTTTTTTTGTGTGCTTGTTTGTCGCATTACAAATAGCAATTTTTAATTTTTAATTTTAATATGAAATCCATAAAGGGCATCAACACATTCCAATAAGAAATAAAACATTAGAGATGGCCATCGACGCTGCCAAATTCTGTTGATTTTGCCAAAATGTTATATCACACCAGGCTGTATGGACTCGTCATGGCTTCAAATCTTGTAAAGCACTTAAATGATGGTAGAAGAATGTATGACTTCCATCATGGTTTTTGCAATAAAGATTTTGCGAAACGTAACTTACCATGGGGAAATAAGCAGTCTTGGTACTCTTTGATTTCAGCAAAGCTTTAGAAAAAGTAAACCAGTAAAAATGTATTCATAAACTCCACTTGAATGGAATCAGAAACAACATTATCTGGATTCAAGCTTTTCGAAATGGCGAGTCCCAGAAGGTTGCTCTGGAAGTTGAGGAGTCATCTGAAGTATCTGTGACTTTTGGGGTTTCCCAAGGACCAGTCCTTTCCCATATATTATTTATGGTTTATATTATTGATCTGCCTAGTATCATAACTTCACAAGCCAGACTCTATTCCAATGGCACTGCCACATACATAATTGTAAATAATGAATCAGATACAGACCCTTCTAAAGATTTCAATAGGCTTCAGGTTTGTGAACACAATCGCATATGGAGTGTTATCCATGAATATATCTAGTCTTCCATGTGACTACACCAAGAAACCCTATACGCACACAATAACTTATCCTTAAATTAAAATTATTAATTAAATGTCATGTTTTGCAATGTGTCACTCATGCTAAATATTTAGGTGTTAATGTTTCCAATAATCTCTCCTGGAATTTACATGTTGATAAAATTGCTAACTCTGCAAATTACACTTTAGGTTTCATTACTTTAAATATCAAAAGCACAACTCAGAGAAATTGCTTTTAAAAATGTTATAAAACCAAAACTGGAATGTTCAAGTATTTTGGCACTCATATTCTAAAATAAAAAACAATTAAAAGATTAAACAGATTTAGTGAAATGCCACACCGGGTTGTCAATGACTGTTCGTATCACTCAAAAATGTGTTCGATATGCTGGATAGGGTTTGGCTGGTGTATCACTCAAATGTGTTCGATGTGCTGGATAGGGTTTGGTTGGCGTATCACTCAAATGTGTTCGATGTGCTGAATAGGGTTTGGCTGGCGTATCACTCAAATGTGTTCGATATGCTGGATAGGGTTTGGCTGGCGTATCACTCAAATGTGTTCGATATGTTGGATAAGGTTTGGCTGGTGTATCACTAAAATGTGTTCGATATGCTGGATACGGTTTGGCTGGCGTATCACTCAAATGTGTTCGATATGTTGGATAGAGTTTGGTTGGCGGACTCTCGAGAAGAGACAGTCAGATACACATCTAGTTCTGTTATTCAAAAGTGTATATGGCCTTTTGGCAATTCCAATGCCTTAATACATCCAATTAAAAACAAACTTTCAAAATACAACCATTCCATGACTTTTAGACCATGTTATACTACTAAAGACATCAATAAGTAATCCCTCTTTTAAATGGCCATTTTCAATGGAATTCACTTCCTGAACATATTGCAAAACCACCATACCTGAGGTGTTTCAGTCATGAAATAAGGAATACTTACCACATCAAACCATATTTTATCACTTTTGTTACATATTGCAGTGACATATTATCTTAATTTTGTGTCTTTTAAATTTTAACAAGTTGCTGGAAATCTGGGAGCGAGTCAAAATATGGACATAGTATGATAAAAAAACAATTTAAAAAAACTCCTCTGCTAGAAAGGTACATTGCAAGAGGTTTCATGCATTTTTTAACATACCTTTTATGTACATTGAATTTATATGCTTGTAAAGGGAACAACATTTGTACTGTTTTACAAGAACAGAACACAGCTTTATTCATTCATCAAATATTTTGCAGGCCACTCGCAGGTGGCATATGAGAAAACACAAATTACATTTAAGTTAGTGCACCGTATTCATATTAGGGTGTCAGGATTACTTGGAGTGAAAATCAATCAATGAATGGCATATATATATATATATATATATATATATATATATATATATATATATAGAGAGAGAGAGAGAGAGAGAGAGAGAGAGAGAGAGAGAGAGAGAACATTTTTACATTTTTGTTTGTCTATAGAGTACATATATCATACCAGTAGGAAAAAAGCTAGGCATTCATAACTACAGTAAATTCAAGACATAACAAGTTTTAAGTCTACAGAACAAACGTGTTAAACAATGTCAAAAAAAACCTTACCATGTAATGAAAATTCAACTGTTGTTAATAATGAAATATGGAGATATAGGAAACATGTACAAGTATGTAGGTAAATATGCGTCAGTTCCAAATGTACAATAAGTAACATACATAAAAAGTGTCATAAAGCAATCCTAATAACGAGCAGGTTTTTTGTAGGATTTGTCACTCGTTTTAAAATTTTGTTAAAACAAGAAATATCTTTCAAAAGAAACACGATCTATAAACACGTACAAATATAAAATATTTTTATAAAGAACAAAATAAACCCAAACTATCCTTTTAAATGGAAATTTTGTTGTTGTTGTTGTCTACATCAGTCATTCAAATACACACTCCTAATGCTTTAATATTTTTATAGAAAATACATAAATTTTGATTTATTCATTGTGGAGAGTAGTTCCTGAAGTTTCACTAAATTTGGTCCAATGTAAAAATAGGAGTAAAGGTTAGTGACTCTATCCCATGAAATGGTGACAGACAAACAAACATTGAAACTCATCCTCAGCTTCTGCAATTCCACATAGATTACATGTTCTATCCTCGAATGGTATATTTTCCCAGCACCCTGATTCAACATTTATGTTATGGTTACAAGTCCTAAATTTCAGTTGAGGAATGTATATAATTTACGGTACTAAAAATTCACATCTTGTTTGAATGTATAATAGTTTCTTCCCTCAAATGACTCACATACTTTTGTATTTCATTGTTGTATGCACAAATCATTCAATGTTTTTACAATACTGGCTTAGCTGATTCTAGGGTTACTGATTGAATCTTAGTGAGAAAAAAAAAATTGGGTTGACCAAATGAAATCAAAATGCTTTTTATGCAAGAAATAGATCTATAACAATATAGATATTTCAAGTTCAAAATATGATCACATTCACTTCCTCAGCACTGCAACCAGTCCCCATTATGAATACAAATGGATCAACTTTATGTATATATTTATTTATATTCAGTAGATTACTCTATTATACTTTGAAGTCGTTTATGTTAGTTCTTAGATGGAAAAAGAAGGTAGCACCACATTAACCCTCCACCACCTCCATCGCCATATTTATTATTGTATTAATCTGTGTGTGTGTGTGTGTGTGTGTGTGTGTGTGTATATATATATATATATATATATATATATATATATATATATATATATATATATATATATATATATATATATATATATATATATGTATGTATGTATGTATGTATGTATGTATGTATGTATGTATGTATGTATGTATGTATTACCCAGAACATGAAATCTGAGGTGCTCCGATAATATACCGGAGGGTATTACAGTCAACAATAACAACGATAGCGGTGAGCCCAAGAAAGCTGGTAACCTGAACAACAAGAACAAGAAAATATGAAGTACAACCGGAGCCTACCTCAACAAACGAAAACTTCAGCTTCACAGTTTTAAACTGGTATTTTCACACTGAAAATATGGAATTATAGAGTTTGTTTTTATAATTAAGGTAAAGGCAGACTGAACTGTTTGAAGATTTGCTGGGTCAAGAGTTTTCTTCGGCAGTGAACTCTATTTTCGAGGAACAAATGTGACATTGAGTTGTGACTGTAGGCCACAATCTTCCATTATCTAATAATCCGTTTGTGGGAGCTTTATTTGAAATACACTCAGCTATTTATTTATTTCACTCGTGTGATAATATTTCATAAAAACTCCCTTTCATGAATTTTATATAAATTTAAGATAGCTCTTATAAATGGTTTCAGATTTTACAGCAAGATTTCACAACAGCTTGAAATCTGCGGTTCATTGCAGTGCATGTATCGCAGCAGTGCATGTATCACAGCTTAATGTGCAGTTGACTCCACTTCAGGTAAAATGCTTTAAAGATCAATTTCAGTGTTGATGAAGGCCCTAACAGTTTGTTTTACCTGCATTAACACAGGCTCAGCAAAACGAGTATCACTTTTAATGCAATAACAACAATCATATATACTCATGTATAATGTGGGTCCAACTGCAAACAATATCATACCTGCCATAACTTGACATGTCATGCTAAAAACACAATGTTTGACTCCCAAAGCCCCCGACATGGTCTTGTTTCGAATAATATGATTTTCAGTAATCTTAGCAACACCAAAAAATAACAGACAGAATGAGGGAGACATTTCTTGACGACTGCAATATATGTAATGTTATTTGTTATTTAAGAATAACTCCAGTAGGCGATCTATACTATTTATTAATTACAAGACATCAGTATACTTGTGAAAGGGGAGACAAGACTGCCCAAAATGTATTTTTCTCATAGAACTTAAACCCTAGTGAAGGCATAACATAAACCAGCTGTTGGTGTATATCAGTTCTAATCCAGTGTGGAATGTCTGTTTACTTTTACTGCCATGAACAGTTGAGTGAAACATAAAGCTAATTAGACTAAGGCTAACACTACAATATGTAACCTGTACAAACAGTAAACTGTGCTGCTTAGATTTGATGTAAAACTATCATCGGGGCAGTTTATTCAGCTGAATTGCAATAGAGGCAATTATGGCTATTGCATGCTTTTACACTCCCTCACAGAGATGTAGATGCAAAAAAATCATTTCTATGCTGAGATAAATTCAACAAGATCTTCGGGGAAGCATGAAAGACAGTACCATACACTGTTTAATGAGTGCAAAAATGAACACAAATGACTTTTGCATTGCCTTCAAACTCCTACTGAACTATGGAGAGCAGCAAAGACTGCATCTAATTAAAACTATATTACTCTGTCCAATGGATTTTAAAGACATAAACTTGGTGTATTTTTTATTTAATGCCTATGTGATTGGGGTTATGTGAGTGTGTGTGCATATGTGTGTGGCGATGAAATTTGACAGTGCTAAAACTACCAACTATTTTTTGTTTGTAAGTGTATTAAATGCTTCAAAGAAAACATATACATTATTTTCTTTATTCAGATTTGAATTTCCAGTCATTTTCTGTAGGTTCATATGAAGAGATAGCTTGTCCTCAATTGGAAAAAGTCAGTTTTTGGGGATCACATGCACTGACTTCTCTCGGGACCCCAAAACACACTTTTTGAGTCTTGAAAACCCCACAACACTGTCTGGGAATATGGCAGGTATGCAATATAGACCCTTCTTTGCTGTCATATAATGCACCAGCAGATCAGGGTCTATGTTGTTTGTTCTTCTGATTTGTCCATACAAACTGCATAGACCCAGATCTGCAGGCACATTATGCAATGGTAGATCTTGTTTTATGCAGTTTGCAGTTGGAACAGACTTGTATGCAGGTTTATATGGGAGTGGAAGCATCAACAAAGTGATGATTTTTGCCTTGCCTGCATTGTATGGGTGAGAGATAGGGAGACTATTACTTCTTCAGCAATGTTGTGGTTGTCGTTGTTAGTGGTGATGAAAGTGACAGCTTTGTTTTTAGTTTTTGTAAGTGGCTTCATTTCTCTGACACTTGCATGCATGCATGCACAATAATGAAACTTAAAGGATGGGTTTACCCATTAGGAGTACTATTCAGTGCTAGCAAAAATTAGTTACAGTTACTCACTTTTCATGCTCTAGTCATTATATTAAGTTTTATGAGTAGCTCCATTTTGCTGACAATGTTGATTCTAAAACTTGATAAGTGCATCTGTTGTGAGGACTAATGTGCACACCTGTATAATATAGGTCACAGTGACGTACTTTTCTTGTGACAGTGACTATGCTTGGGTTTGAATTTTGCACAGGAAGAGCAGGCAAGACATGACAATTTGCAAATTTTTCTGTTTTTAAAGTTATACAACATTGATCTTTTTGCAAGCAGACTTGGGGTAATTGTACAAAGTAATTGTAATCGTCTGTAATTGATTACAGGTTGTAATTTAATCATTTATAGTTGAAAGTAATTGAACTCAGGACTGTTTGCAAGTGAGACATAATTGATATGTGGAGACTTTTTTTTTTTTTCCTGTTCATCTATTCATCCATGTGATCAAACACTTTTGACATAGTTGTATGTCCTGTATTTGTTAGGGCAATGTGACAAGGCACTGCATGCAAACAAAGCTAAAGAATGGTGAAGATCCCCAGTGGTACATTGACTCAAAGGTCAAAGGTTAGGTCATTATTAAGTTGGACACTGATGAGATTTTGAATCAGAGTTTTGGTTAGCTACCTATTGATTTTCTGACTTGATATCACTACTTTCTTTTTATTTTTTGTATTATCCCCATAATAGGATGACTACTTGGTCGGGGAACAACATCACAAGGCCATCTAACAGTCAAACATTTCTGGTTTTCAGATTATCTAGGGGCAATAAATATGGTGTACATGAAAAGAAAAGAAGAAAAAAAAGAGAAAAGAATCACACACACACGTACACATGCATATAGCACGAAGTCTCTTTGGATACACTATTTAGATGCACAAACACAAGTATGCAGCATCTAGGTGATATAGACTTTTGTGATACGACAGTATTTTGTTCCTGTTTTCCATCAAATACCTCTACTTTGTTATCACTACAGAGAATTAATTAGGTTTTCCCTTATGGAACTTCTTGAAAGATGGATGCATATTTGCCTCTTCTGCACTGAGTATGGTTATTGAGAAAACAGGAGGGTTTTCAAAAAGACACCACCATATTTTTTTAACCAGCCATAAACTACCTTCCATGATTCAAAGCAGCAGTCAAATTGACTTTGTTGAGGAAAACTTTTCTTTGGGAACCTCTGTGGATAGGTACTGTCAACTATTGAATGCTAATGTTGAACTCATTTTTGTGAAAAGTTACCTATTTTCAAAATTACCTTATATTGCTGTTAATAAAGTTATGCAGGAGATTTTCAGATTCAAGATTTTTAAGTATGATGAATATTTTTTAAATTTTAATACTCTTTAACTTGCAGAGTCAGAAAGACGCCACTTGATAAACTATTAAAACGTGTGACCTCCCATTCAGTTCTCTCTATTTTTCCATCACTTTGCCCTATGTAGACAGAACAGGAGAATGCCTGAAATTCTGAGTACA
This sequence comes from Margaritifera margaritifera, assembly GCA_029931535.1. Lineage (NCBI taxonomy): Eukaryota > Metazoa > Mollusca > Bivalvia > Unionida > Margaritiferidae > Margaritifera > Margaritifera margaritifera. Next base: position 2,393,923 of record JAQPZY010001538.1, read on the forward strand.
GCATTATCCCTGGATAAATATAATGATTTCACTTAACATTATTCAATTTTTCTCAAACTATGGTCAGTGTATGATGGGGAAAATAAAACTTGGAGTGTGTTTCCCACAGGATCTAAAAAGGGCATGGTAATTATCCTCCTAAAAGGGCACTTAAAACTCAAATAAGGGGACTTTAAACTAGTATCAAGGGCACCTATTTCATCATGAATTGTTGTTTCTATTATTATTTTTTTTTTTATTATTATTATTATTATTATTATTGTCAAATTAGGAGCCTATGGGAGTAGTTGACTTGTAAAGTTCTAAAAATCCTAGCATTCTACCCAAAATGTTGCAGGAGTAAAATCCTATAGTTTTGCTCATTTAGATTTTCTTTTTCTTCATCTTTACTTAGCAAAACATATATTTGACAGATTAATAATCCTTTGAAAGGATATTCCTTTTATTCTTTCATGCCTCCTTTAAATTCCTTGGATGAACTATGATTTAATTTATTGAAGAGCAAGATCTGTGTGTTTACTAGTTCATTACCTTTTAAATGGAATGCTAGCAGTAGCATTTATTGCAGCTGCCATTCGATTTTGTCCTTGTGAGAATGGAATAGTACTGCTAACATGGCAGCAGAGATTACTTATTCAATTTTCAGCTTTAATCTGGAGGAATAAACTACAGTAATGTTATTAAATTATTAACTAACAACCATTGAAACCGGTCTTAACAATTTACAAAAAGCAGTCTTTCGGATAGATTCAGATTCAATGCATTGCTATCCCATGTTAATTATTGTAAGTAGACAGTAATCGTCATGTCATTTAGAATAAACAAAATTGACCATACCGAGCCATTGGCTGCAAAGACAATTCATGTTTAAAAAAAAAATCTCTTAATAATCCTATCTACACAACAGCAAGTCAAAATGTCCAGTGATTGCACACTGCCCTGAGCAAGTCAGTTCCAGTAAACAAAGACTTCCTTTATGCATTACTGCATGGTGTTAATCAAAAGGGCTCTGCTTCACAGTGAATAGCGTTAGCTTTGGGCACAGGTATATTGCTGCTTAAGATCAAAAAAGATGTTAAAATGAAATTGAGCACATAATCAACTGTTTACATTCATGAGAAAGAAGAAGGGGCATTTTGCAATAAAAAAAAAGGGCCAGTTGCTGCTAAAAATAGGTCTGTCACTATGTAAAGAGTGACCTGACATAATAATAAAAAAAAACAGAATGGTGCAGGAAAAGAACAACATGGTGTAGGAAAAGAACAGCATGGCATGGCGCCATTGTAAAATGACCTGGGGGCAACACTATTTTTGTGCTATCAGGTGCTCCTACATCATGTAAGTGTAAGAAGCAAAAATTTGAACATTTTGCATTTTTCAAATCAGCTGATGCTGTTGGCACAGATATGAGGAGTAGAATGAACTATCAGCTCAAAGATTTGAGGAAAACAATAAAATTTCCCAATACACTGTAGCCATTCCAGGATTTGTCTCCAAAATGTTGTGACCTAAAAAACACATTTTTAGGAATGGCAACAAAATTGGGGGCAAGATTTTAGAGGCTACCATGAGCCCTGCAATCGAACAAATGTTTTATGAATTGGTATTAATAGGAAAATGGTAAATGATACATATCACCAAACAATTTATGCAGTAAAAATATGATGTAAAAGGTAGTATAAAGACAGGTGTCTGGAATTAGGCACTCGCACCTGCTGGCTCAGCATGTGTGACAACATGATGTAATTATCACTTTCTTTAAGTCATTAGTACTGAATGAGTGTCCAACATACAATCACTCAGAGAGAACCTACACTTCGTTAAATGACACAAAATCGGCTACTGGTAAATTTAGATTGCAAGAATGACAGATTAATATCACTAAAGACTGCCAGATTTGGGTACCATGATGTTAAGTCATGAATGTCATGTCTGCTGTCCTGATAAAAATAAAATGAAAATTGTTCTGCTTAACTAAGAAATGCTTGTGCGACCTCAGTGATAGATATTCTCTACAGTGAGACATTTTGTCTCAATGCAATAATGCCAGACTTGTATGTTGTATCTCTATAACGTGTAGAAGATTTTTTTAATTTTATGGTTGTGTATAAAATATATTTTTGTCACAATGAAGAGACTTTAAAAATAAATATGGCAATTTTTATTAATTGTTATACACGGGAGTTATTAATGGTGTATGTGAATGATATTTTTAAACTTTGAAAGCCACATAAATCAAACAATGTAAATTTGTTGCTATATCCTTTATTTTACTGTTTTAGGTAAGAATGGATAATGTTGACATTGACTCCAGAAATAAGCACTCTTCGCTCTTCAGACGAATTTTCCCACCAGGATCCTGGGTTGAATTGAAGGAGATACTAAAGCTGTCATGGCCTATTGTGAGTTTGCACAGAATACAACAATTTTATCAGTTATTTCCCCTTATATGAATTACCTCCCTGATCATCAGATGACTCCAAATTCAGATTATAAAATTTGGCCCAAAAATTTGATAAAGACTTGAAATCTTCCTAAAGTTAACAAAGAGTTTCCATATTTATCATGCCATATATACTGGCTTATAAGTCGTGTTCAACTTCAAACTGCACAGACCCAGATCAACCATTGCATAATGCACATGCAGATAAGGATATATGCAGTTTGTTAGCAGAAATCAATAGAGCAAAGAACCTAGACCCTAAATTGCCAGCACATTATGTGACGGCATATCAGGTTCTATGTTGTTTGCAGTTGGACTCGACTTGTAAGCAAGTATACACAATATATATTCTGGGTCTGTTCTAGAACAGAAAATTAGCAGGAGTGGGGGGGGGGGACAATTCCCTCTCCATTTGAAAAAGGGGGGATTTGTCTGAGTATAAAGGAGATTTAATGAGGTAAACAAAGGTGTGGTAGGTTTTGTAAAAATGATGCACTATTTTCATGCATTCAGATCATATTTTCGTGCTTTTTGGAAATTAGGGTGAATCATGGATTCACATGTCCTAGAATAGTCCCTGTATATTTTGGAAAAAAATCTGGAAATGAAGAAACTAATCTCCTTGAAGAAAATGTTAGAATGTTTATGAATCAGTTTATATGACTTATGATCATCAGTGTATTTGATATGGCATCTTAGATTGGAAAACATCATTGTCATTCAAAATTAAATACATTTGCTGTGAATTTGTCTGCATTTGTGATTTTATAAAATAAAACAACAACTTTCCATCAGTACTTAAATTCATGGTCCTATTTTTCCAAAAGATAGATTATTGTTTGTTGGATTTTTAATCTCCTGGTTTGTTGCAAGCTTGAAATCCACTGAAATTGGTACCCAGTGAATAATAGTCATTGTACAGTATCTGATGATTGACATTTCTAATGTCTTTAATGGGAAAAGCTTGATTAAGTAGAATGTAACTCATCTTTATAGTACATTCTGTACAAGCTGAATAATAAGTGCATACATGAAAATGAGCACACATGGAAAAATAAACGCACATGGGCTGTCTACTATTTTGTAGTAGATATAAGCTCATTTATTTGTGCAAAATGGAAAACAAGTTATAAGATGTAAAACTATCATATTTATTCATATATAACATGTACCCAACTGTAAACAGAAAAAAACTTGATCTGTCATCGCAAATTGTGCCAGCAGATCAGAATCTACACTGATAGCTTGGATTAATAAGCAGAATGAGGATAGACCCTGACCTGCCATCATATATTGTGCCAGCACATGAGGATGTACACTGTTGGCTTGGATTCATAAGTAGAACAATTGTAGATCCTGATCTGCCATCACATAATTTGACAGCAGAAGGGGATCTACACTTTTAGCTTGGATACACCAGTAGAAAGAGTCTCGATCCTGATCTACTGTTGCCTGTTGTGCCAGCAAATCAGGATGTACACCATTAGCTTGGATTCATATGTAGAATGAGTGTAGACTCTGATCTTCCATCACATAATGTGCTAGATGATCAGGATCTACACTGGTAACTTCAATTCATATGTAGAAGGAGTTTAGACCCTGATCTGCCATCGCATATTATGCCTGCAACAGATCAGGATCTACACTGTTACCTTAGATTCATTGTTAGAATAAGTGTAGACCCTGAAATGACATCATATCATGATCTGCACTGTTAGCTTTTATTCAGATGTAGAACAAATGTAGACCCTGATCTGCCTTTGTATATTGTGCTAGCAGATCAAGATCAACCTGTTAGCTTTTATTCAAATGTAGAACAAATATAGACCCTGATCTGCCATTGTATATTGTGCCAGCAGATCAAGATCTACCTGTTAGCTTGGATTGATAAGTGGAACTATTTAAAACCCTGATCTGACATTGCATAATGTGCCAGCAAAGAAGGATCTGCACTGAGTGTAGACCCTGATTTTCAATCACATATTGTGCCAGCAGATCTACACTGTTATCTTGGATTCATAAGTAGAATGAGTGTAGACCCTGATATGTTGTTGCATATTATGCCTGCATATTGTGCAAGGTCAAGGTCACTGATAAATTTTGTATACCCCTGTTGTGCACCTTTTCCTCAAATGCTCTTTAAGATAGGGCAGTGAAACTTGGGTTACTTCCGATGTTTGCCAAGTAGCTTTACAGCTCTACCTTAAAGGTTATAGTCAGATTTCATGATTGAACTTTTATGGCCTCACTATGGTGAGGGTTATTGGGATGAAAATGCACAGAATTTGCTTGGTTTTAGCATGAAACTGGAAACATGCATATTATTTTTGTTTGAGGTCTAATAGACAATATGGCCACTAAGTGCTCCAAACTCTTCTTACCATTTCACATTTTTATACATGTATGAATTTGCTTTCACAAGCTTACACATGTCAGTTATCAAGGTGAGTTATATCAGGCCCACTTGGCCTCTTGTTGGTTTGGTTTGGTTTATGGGTTTAACGACATTTTTCAGCACTTGATAGGCTATACATGGCGGCAAGTATATTTGGTGGAGGAAGAACCTGGGAAAATCCCGGGAAGAACCACCGACCCACGGAAGCTACTAACAATCTTTCTCACATAACCATATTGGCCGAGCCCAAGACTTGAACCCATGTGGACAGAGGTGAGATGGCAGTGATCAGTAAAGGCGAGCGCCTTAGACCACTCGGCCACCCGGGGCCCCGGCCTCTTGTTGTAATTTTACTATACATGTATAGAGTGGAGATTACTGAAGCATTGCCATTAAACTTGTAAAATAGAAAACTGTTTTTATTTCAAACTTGTATGAAATGATAAAAAAAAATGTTGGAAGCATTTATATAAGTAGATAATAACATTTTATGAGATTTATTTTTGCAGTCTCCATCTAAGACTGCTAAATTGCTAAAATGTCTCAACCACTAAAATAAGGTGCTATGTGATGTTTTATTTATATACCTTGTCCTCATTCTTCCTTTTTTTGTTCTTTCTCTTTCTCTAATCTTTAATTAAGCATATTTTTGGTAACATGCTATTCAGTCTCTTTGACCAACCTAAATAATAAAGCTTTATCAATAGTTGTATTGGTATTCATTCCACTATGGGCATGGATATATGAAAATAAGCATGTACAATCTTCACAAAGTTTAGAATTAAGTGTATTATATGCTTGTTATACAGGTTTCAATATATTCTGTATTTTGTAGGTGACAGCTCTGATTCTGAACCAGGGAATTCTGATGGTCAGCCTGACATTCAGTGGTCATCTGGGGAAGGAAATACTGGACAGTGTTGCACTGGCTGTCACTGTAAATATTTGAATTTATTGTATAAGGAAAACTTCTTTGTAGTTCAGGTTTTATAAATTTGGCAATTTAGTAAGACTTTTAATTTAACTTTGAATTATAAATTATCATATTGTAGGGTATGCTAAACATGTATTCTTCTGCATATTAGTTGATGAGAGGAGCAAAATTAGAGTGGTTTAAATAAACTGTCGTAGTGATGGTAAGTCATGGGACACTATAAGTCTTGGGACACCCTTAATTATTTTCAAAAATACTTTTTTTTATGACCTGTAAAAGTTGGGACACAAGATTATATACATTTTTTCATGTATTATAAGTCTTGATACATCTTAGGCATTTTTTTCTGCTGATCGCTTGACATATTTTATTGATCGTAACATTATTTTTTTTTTAAAAACGACTACACTGTTGTTAAGTGTCTATCATCATGAATTATTAGATGGAAATATTATAAATTAATATAATTTGTTTGAAAAATAAAAAAATTTATTTAATTTTCCTGTTTTCTTATCATTTCTTCTTATTTAAAATATGTCTAATTTTATAGGTGATGACAAGCATTAGCACAATGTTGTAACTGTATTAACAGTAATGTCTCCTGTTTTTACTCTACTTTACTATTGTCAGTTTATGCATTATTGCATTAAAATTGTCCAAAGTCACCAGTAATTACATTTTTTACTTGAAAATTGAAATACCTAACTCATTAAAATGTGGTACTAGTGTTAAAACAATGTAAATAGTGTTTGCTTCATCGCTTGCATTTATAGTAACCTTGTTTACATCATGGCGTCACTGCGTGTACATTGAAGATTTTAACTTGTGGTGAATGAAATACATCTCTTGGTTTCAAATTATAGGCACCACTGCACTAAACTTCAATAATGTCTCAAAAGGAAGCCCCAAATGCTTTAAAAATGCTGCAATAATAATGCAGTAGTAGTTTGCTTTGATGTAAGCAACCTTAAAATAAGTACATGTTTACTCAGCTACGGTAATTGTGCAAATATTATGTAGTAAAGGCCATAAAAGGATTAATTTTGTTAAACAAAGGGGTACCGGCATTGTCTTCGGACAAAATTTCCTCTTTACCCAAGCCGGTTTAAGGGTTTAAACAATTAACTGGCCTGTATTTCTGTCAGAAAACAAAAACAACTCCACCAATTATAATCAGAAGGAGCTGCCAAAACAACCAGGATGCCAAAATCAAAAGTGGAATGAAAACACAAAACTAAAATAGATCGATGATGATCTAGTCATTCTATATTCAGAATTTTAACCTATATTATGATCTTTCTTTAATGAATATATGACAGTTATGTAAATATATGCTGGTTATTAGGTTATGTTTTTAATATATTTATAAATTCTCATTAAACATGTGTCTTTTTGAATAGATTACATCACTGTGTAGGATTGCTTATATCACTGAAAAACTGTAAATCTTGAGCACGCAAGACAAAGTTAATTAAACAGCAATGGACATATAGCTAAAATGTGATCTGGAAGAATGAGATTTGGTAAAAACGACAAATAAAGAAAAATCTGTATCTAATATTTTTAGGAATAAAAACAAGGACATAAGTGACTCTAAGCACGATATGCACTGAGTAAGTCCTGTACACTATAATACAGGTCTCTTTGTAAACTCGAAGTGGCCCGTGAATTATGAAGTCTTTATTTACCTTTAATATATTTCATGTTGATTGTGTGAAAGGTTGTTTTCTGGAACTTATTCTGTGACCATTCTAACATTAGTTCTAAGTAATTACACTAGTTCTAAGTAATTACAAATTGGGACCAATTTGTTTTCCCACTGATAAGTATTTATATGTATTGAAAAGTGATTGGGAACTACTTGTATGATAAAAAAAATGTTAAACAAATTTCCAGTGGAAAGTATGGATTTTCAGCGAACAAAATCAGCAATATTTCATTTAAGAGAAACACTGATTACCATAATCATGGTAAGTCTTGGGACACTATAAGTCTTGGGACACCCTTAATTATTTTCAAAAGTAATTTTGTTATGACCTATAAAAGTTGGGACACAAAGTTAAAGCAAGTTTTTCATGTACTATAAGTCTTGGGACACCTAAAACATTTTTTTCTTCTACTGATCGATCGGCGTATTTTATCAATCGTAACCTCATGTAAAATAAACAGGACTTCGTGGTTGTTAAGGGACTCTCATTATGAATTATTACATGGAAATATTATACATTATTATAATTTGTTTGAAGAGTCAATAAATATATTGAATTTTTCTCTGTTTTCTTATTATTTCTATCAAATTAAAATATGTATAATTTAATCAGACGATGACAAGAATTGAGCATTAGCGGTATGTTATACCCATTCAACAATAACTTCTCCTTATTGTCCTCTAGGTTACCATTGTCATTTTATGCATTATTGCATTAAAATTGTCAAAAGTCACCTGTAATTATTGGGGAGTTTTTTTCCTTGAAAATGGAAATACCTAATTCATTACAATGTGATACCAGGATGAGAACAACGAAAATAGTGTTTATTTCACCTCTAGCATTTATTTTATGCATGTTTACATCATGGCATCACCATGTGTACATTGAAGATTTTATGTGTGATGAATGAAGTACATACATTGGATTTGAATCATAGGCACCACTGCACTAAACTTAAATAATATCTTTAAAATATGATAAAGAAGTTTAAGAAATAATGCTTTTAAAATAAAAACTCCGTGGTAGTTTGCTTTGATGTAAGTGACCTAAAATAAGTTCCTGTTTACTCAGCTACGGTAATAGTGCTAATATTACGCAGTAGAAGCCCATAACACATCAAAGTACTGGCATTGCCGCTGGACAAAATTCCTCTTTACCCAAGCCAATTTCAGGGTTTTAAAAATTAACTGGACTGGATTGCTGTTGGAAAACAAAAGACAAATCCGCCAATTATAAACAAACGAGACTCCAAAAACAACCAGCTTGCCAAAATCAAAAGTGGAATGAATAATGCGTGGAAAATTATCATTTTGTGAAGAAGAAACACAAAAGTAAAATGGATCAATGATGCTCTTAATTGATGTATATTCAGAATTTTAACATATATTACGATCATTCTTTCATGAATATATGACAGTTATTTGAATTTATGCTGGTTATGCGCTTTATATAATTAAACATGCGTACCTTTTCATATAGATTACATCACTTTGTTGGATCGCTTATACCACTGAAAAACAGTTACTGTTGAGCGCTTGAATCCAAATAAATGAAACAGCAATGAATGTATAGCTGAAATGTAATCTGGAAGAATGTGATTTGGTAAAAATGATGAATAAAGCAAAATCTCCGTCAAATATTTTTGGGAATAAACAAGGATATAAGTGACCCCAGTACGATTTGCACTGCGTAAGTACTGTACACTATGGTACAGGTCTTCCGTTATATATATAAGCGGCCCGTGAATTAGGAAGTCTTTATTTACCTTTATTTTAAATCATGTTGGAGAAATCGGAAAATATGCACATGCAAAATAATAACATAAAACAATGATAGTAGTTTATAACAGTTTATTGACGAATGACATGGTAATTGAATGAGCTGGTCACTGCTGTGTGACATATGGCGATCTTCCCAATTTTGTCTTTACATTTTTTTCTGTCTACAAGTTTTGGGACACCGAAAATTTTATATATTTTACATGCATATAAGTCTTGGGACATGAACAAAAATAATAATTTTTTCGTGTCCCAATACTTACTGTAATTACGGTAGCCCTGAATCGGTATTTGCCGGATTGGGTCAGTGGTTGGAAATGTCACATGAATGCCGGAATTTTTTAATCACCATTTCATGGTAGGAGAGTGAATTTTCAACCCTGCAGATATGTCAAAGTCATACTGGCACATATCAGTTGAAAAAATATTAAAGGAAATTAGCAGTAGATGCATTTGCAGATGTAGCATATATAGAGCCCCTCACTATAAATCATCTCAGTATAATGCAGTCCTTGATATAACACAGGTTTGGATCCCACTATAGGGGTGAATTTTTTTTGTTGTAATACTCATTATATTATGCTTACAATGCATCATAGTACAAGGCAACCTTGCCTATAACACAGTCCTCTTTAATGGCTCCCCTAATCAATGCATCCTAGTACAAGGCAACGTTGCCTATAACACAGTCCTCTTTAATGACTCCTCTAATCAATGCATCCTAGTACAAGGCAACCTTGCCTATAACACAGTCCTCTTTAATGACTCCTCTAATCAATGCATCCTAGTACAAGGCAACCTTGCCTATAACACAGTCCTCTTTAATGACTCCTCTAATCAATGCATCCTAGTACAAGGCAACCTTGCCTATAACACAGTCCTCTTTAATGACTCCTCTAATCAATGCATCCTAGTACAAGGCAACTTTGCCTATAACACAGTCCTCTTTAATGACTCCTCTAATCAATGCATCCTAGTACAAGGCAACTTTGCCTATAACACAGTCCTCTTTAATGGCTCCCCTAATCAATGCATCCTAGTACAAGGCAACTTTGCCTATAACACAGTCCTCTTTAATGACTCCTCTAATCAATGCATCCTAGTACAAGGCAACTTTGCCTATAACACAGTCCTCTTTAATGGCTGCCCTAATCAATGCATCCTAGTACAAGGCAACTTTGCCTATAACACAGTCCTCTTTAATGACTCCCCTAATCAATGCATCCTAGTACAAGGCAACTTTGCCTATAACACAGTCTTCTTTAATGACTCCTCTAATCAATGCATCCTAGTACAAGGCAACTTTGCCTATAACACAGTCTTCTTTAATGACTCCTCTAATCAATGCATCCTAGTACAAGGCAACCTTGCCTATAACACAGTCCTCTTTAATGACTCCTCTAATCAATGCATCCTAGTACAAGGCAACTTTGCCTATAACACAGTCCTCTTTAATGACTCCTCTAATCAATGCATCCTAGTACAAGGCAACTTTGCCTATAACACAGTCCTCTTTAATGGCTCCCCTAATCAATGCATCCTAGTACAAGGCAACTTTGCCTATAACACAGTCCTCTTTAATGACTCCTCTAATCAATGCATCCTAGTACAAGGCAACCTTGCCTATAACACAGTCCTCTTTAATGACTCCTCTAATCAATGCATCCTAGTACAAGGCAACCTTGCCTATAACATAGTCCTCTTTAATGACTTCCCTAATCAATACATCCTAGTACAAGGCAACTTTGCCTATAACACAGTCTTCTTTAATGACTCCCCTAATCAATGCATCCTAGTACAAGGCAACTTTGCCTATAACACAGTCTTCTTTAATGACTCCCCTAATCAATGCATCCTAGTACAAGGCAACTTTGCCTATAACACAGTCTTCTTTAATGACTCCCCTAATCAATGCATCTTAGTACAAGGCAACTTTGCCTATAACACAGTCCTCTTTAATGGCTCCCCTAATCAATGCATCCTAGTACAAGGCAACCTTGCCTATAACACAGTCCTCTTTAATGGCTCCCCTAATCAATGCATCCTAGTACAAGGCAACTTTGCCTATAACACAGTCCTCTTTAATGACTCCTCTAATCAATGCATCCTAGTACAAGGCAACCTTGCCTATAACACAGTCTTCTTTAATGACTCCTCTAATCAATGCATCCTAGTACAAGGCAACCTTGCCTATAACACAGTCCTCTTTAATGGCTCCCCTAATCAATGCATCCTAGTACAAGGCAACCTTGCCTATAACACAGTCCTCTTTAATGGCTCCCCTAATCAATGCATCCTAGTACAAGGCAACTTTGCCTATAACACAGTCCTCTTTAATGACTCCTCTAATCAATGCATCCTAGTACAAGGCAACCTTGCCTATAACACAGTCTTCTTTAATGACTCCTCTAATCAATGCATCCTAGTACAAGGCAACCTTGCCTATAACACAGTCCTCTTTAATGGCTCCCCTAATCAATGCATCCTAGTACAAGGCAACTTTGCCTATAACACAGTCCTCTTTAATGGCTGCCCTAATCAATGCATCCTAGTACAAGGCAACCTTGCCTATAACACAGTCCTCTTTAATGACTCCTCTAATCAATGCATCCTAGTACAAGGCAACTTTGCCTATAACACAGTCCTCTTTAATGGCTGCCCTAATCAATGCATCCTAGTACAAGGCAACTTTGCCTATAACACAGTCCTCTTTAATGACTCCTCTAATCAATGCATCCTAGTACAAGGCAACCTTGCCTATAACACAGTCCTCTTTAATGACTCCTCTAATCAATACATCCTAGTACAAGGCAACCTTGCCTATAACACAGTCCTCTTTAATGACTCCTCTAATCAATGCATCCTAGTACAAGGCAACTTTGCCTATAACACAGTCCTCTTTAATGACTCCTCTAATCAATGCATCCTAGTACAAGGCAACCTTGCCTATAACACAGTCCTCTTTAATGGCTCCCCTAATCAATACATCCTAGTATAAGGCAACCTTGCCTATAACACAGTCCTCTTTAATGGCTCCCCTAATCAATGCATCCTAGTACAAGGCAACTTTGCCTATAACACAGTCCTCTTTAATGACTCTTCTAATCAATGCATCCTAGTACAAGGCAACTTTGCCTATAACACAGTCCTCTTTAATGGCTGCCCTAATCAATGCATTATAGTGAGGGACCACTGTATATCCAATCAAGTATATTAAGTAAATCACAGTGATAAAAAGTCATAAGTGAATACATGTTTCTTTGATTTATGATAGCCAGATTCAGTGGATTTCTTTATTTCTGACATTGAAGAGAATCAAAATTATTCGAGTTTCTTGACATTTTTTCATTCTTGCTTACAGGTGATAAATGTGTGTGGAAATGCTGTGCTGTTTGGCCTGACATTAGCCTGTGATACTCTTTTTCCTCAGGTAACACAATGGATCATGTTGTTGGAAACATAAAGGTGATACACCTTATGTGATTTGGATAGTTGGATGCTCAAAACACTGGTGTGATGCTATTGCCATTGAAATGCCAAGAACAAATAATACTCAGCAGGAGAGCATACTCCATAGCTAGAGTTGCCAGTGAAATGCCATGAACACATAATACTCTGCAGGAGAGCATATTCAATAGCTAGAGTTGCCAGTGAAATGCCATGAACACATAATATTCAGCAGGAGAGCATACTCAATAGCTAGAGTTGCCAGTGAAATGCCATGAACACATAATACTCTGCAGGAGAGCATACTCAATAGCTAGAGTTGCCAGTGAAATGCCATGAACACATAATACTCAGCAGGAAAGTGTACTCCATAGCTGAAGAAGTATGCCATCATATTAAGTATTAAGGCCTGCAAAAAAAAAAAAAAAAAACAACACAAATTGGGGGAAGGGGGTCTGGAAGGTGATTTTGTTCAAATTTTAATTGGACTTGTCAACACAGAACACTCAGAATACAGTAAAGATTGTTTATTATGTTCTTGAATACAACGTTTCCACTGTTAGATCATTTGACTTATATTTCTCCAGCCAAATTCCTAATTACTATGTATTCCAAAAAGGTTTTCTTATAATCTTCCTTTGTTACAATGTTTAGTTGGTTATAGCATTTGATTTGTGTGGTCCATCTGAGAAAATTAGCTCAATTATAAAGTTTTTATAACCTGACGCACTGAAGCCAGATAAACAATGGTGGTCGTTTAAGTAACAAAGGCATAACATCAAAGGCACGGGGTAACAAAAGCGTGAAAATCACATGACATTCATAATTAGTCAATAACAGGTTTAACAGACACCAGGTGACAAAGGCATGATAATCACACCTCATTCAGAATCGGTACTTTAGAATCACAGGTTGCTGGTTCAGTGCAATTAAAGTATGAAAAGAAATGTTTCTGTTTTGTACTTTTTTGACTAAATAATTTCTAAATATCCTTTAGCTATCATTCTATACCTGTATGTTGACTGATTAAGTACAGCTTGAAGTAAATCTCTCATGTTTAATTTGAATTCTGACTGTTGTGAAAATGGTTGAGAATTCACCGGTTAGAAAAAGAAAAAAATGTCTCTTTAAACACGAAGCTACAAATAAAAAATTTGAGGAATAGAAGTCAAAGTACCAATGTGCTCTAATCCAAAGATACCTAGCAAGCCTTGGGGGGAAAAAAGAAAAAAAATTGTGAATTAAATGTACTGTCCACATTCAATACAATTTATCATGCATAGTGTGATGTTTTTTACAGATTTTGTTGTAAACTGTTTTGTTATGGCAGGCTTTAGCGAGCAAACATATGTCATTACCAGTGATAGTGATGCTAATGATGTTCTCCTCACTATGGTGCGTGATGCCTACTTGGGTCTAGTAATGAGGATGTTGATTTCGTGGATTATGTTAATTCTGATAGTGAAACTGTCACACTTGTGATACCAACAATTGGAATGTAAATTTGTTACCATGGGGATATTGTTTGTGAAATTATTGATCATCAGGAAGCAACCGAGTTATTGAACAATGATGATTTCACATAAAAGTGATTTTTATGATTCACCGGCTGGTACATATACATGTATGCTGACACTTTCATCAGATGGTAGAACTTACTGGTTTATCCTTTTTTGCTTCTCTCATGATAACACGTATTTATAAAAATGTATGTTGTTTGAAAATTGTATTACCATTACATATGAGCTCTGACAGTAATCATATCAGTATAAATTGTTTACTACAGGTATATCGAACGTCATTGACATGGACAAGTACATAAACATTTTGAAGAAAAAAATCTGATGAATTTGGATATAACGTTTCTCGGTTATAATGTTCTAAAATCCCCGCACCCTGTGAAACATTATAAACAATCTTTGCTGTAGTTTGAATTACTGATTACCACGACATGCTCTTGACATTTTACTGGCAACTTGCATGATGCAAGTGTTACACTAATTCTAAGGTAAATCAATAAATCTATGTAGATAAAGATTTTTCAGTAATCAGTGTTGATAAATACTGTTAGATTTGAAGAAAAGCCCCCAAACAAAATGAACATTATTCAGACAGATTTATCTTAGATTTTAAGGTTTGAATGTTGACAGGTCCAAACTGCCTAAGACTTCCTAATATTACCTCTGCCAAAAACCCCCAGTTTTCTTAATAAATGCTGCATACACATGTGCTTCTAAGGATCTAATCACACCACCACTTCCCCCTCCCCAAATTTCTCTTTTGTGTCATTGATCATTAAATTTGGTTACTTCAGAATTTAAATTGTGATTTCATACTGTGAGTATACTTATGGAAAAAAAAATTAAATGTGCATTTATTAACACCAATTAATTTAAGTTTCTGAACACTATACCTATTTAGAGAAACTAGATTCTTCTTGGAATTTTTTTTCAGTGCAATATTTTGTCAGTTTTGATTTGACTCCTTTATAAACATATAAAAATAACCATTGTAAGTTTCTGTGTAATTCTAAGATGCCACAGCACATGCAATTATTTGTTTTAGGTTATATGTCTCTGTAGGGCTTGAACAATTTCCAAACTTTCCCCAAAATCAAGATATACATGAAGTTAAAAGAAAATGTATAGATTTTTCCTTCAGGTTCTGTTTAAAATCCTGAGCTAAAAACTGAAAACTTGACTTGCCCAGCAAAATGTACAACTTGTTCCAGGATGCTGAACAGTGGGGTTTTCTCCCACTGCTTTTATCACCTGTGACCGGGTAGGTCAATGAGAACCAGATGGGTTTTTTTTGCTGATTTTGATGATAAATAAGGCATTGATAAAAACTAAATCTCTGCATGAGCTCAAACTTGCAACTGCTGGTGCCAAAGCTGCATGTTTTTAATTGATGCTCTAAACCACTAGGTCACTGACATTTACATTTTGCAGTGGGTAAAAATGTTGTATTCTTATTGTCTGTGTTGGTGCACCACACAGTCTGTGCATTTTATAGTTGTTTATTTAATGATTTTTGTTTCTCCTTTTCAGACATATGGCAGTGTGAATAAGACAAAAGTTGGTGTCATTTTGCAGAGAAGTGAGTTTATATATTCATAGATTTGGTATAAGCTTTGCATAGTTATCACTTTGGCATCCATGTGCGTTTCCGTATGACCATCCACACCCTAGATTAGGACCATCCACACCCTAGATTAAATCACTTTGGCATCCATGTGCATTTCCATATGACCATCCACACCCTAGATTTAATCACTTTGGCATCCATATGCATTTCCGTATGACCATTCACACCCTAGATTAAGACCATCCATATCCTAGATTAAATCACTTTGGCATCCATGTGCATTTCCATATGACCATCCACACCCTAGATTAAATCACTTTGACATCCATGTGCATTTCCATATGACCATCCACACCCTAGATTAAATCACTTTGACATCCATGTGCATTTCCATATGACCATCCACACCTTAGATTAAATCACTTTGACATCCATGTGCATTTCTGTATGACCATCCACACCCTAGATTAAATCACTTTGAAATCCATATGTATTTCCGTATGACCATCCATACCCTAGATTAAATCACTTTGGCATGCATGTACATTTCCGTATGACCATCCACACCTTACCCTAGATTAAATCACTTTGTCATCCATGTGCATTTCTGTATGACCATCCACACCTTACCCTGGATTAAATCACTTTGGCATCCATGTGTGTTTCTGTATGACCATCCACATCCTAGATTAAATCACTTTGGCATTCATGTGTGTTTCCGTGTGACCATCCACATCCTAGATTAAATCACTTTGGCATTCATGTGTGTTTCCGTATGACCATCCACATCCTAGATTAAGGCCATCCACACCCTAGATAAGGACCATCCACACCCGAGATTAAATCACTTTGGCATCCATGTACCATCCATTTCCGTATAACCATCCACATCCTAGATTAAATCACTTTGACATCCATGTGTATTTCCGTATGACCATCCATACCCTAGATTAAATCACTTTGACATCCATGTGTATTTCCGTATGACCATCCACACCTTAGATTAAATCACTTTGACATCCATGTGTATTTCCGTATGACCATCCATACCCTAGATTAAATCACTTTGACATCCATGTGCATTTCCGTATGACCATCCATACCCTAGATTAAATCACTTTGGCATCCATGTGCATTTCAGTATGACCATCCACACCCTAGATTAAATCACTTTGACATCCATGTACATTTCCGTATAACCATCCACACCCTAGATTAAATGACTTTGACATCCATGTGCATTTCCGTATGACCATCCATACCCTAGACTAAGGTCAACATTAAGGTATTTATGTGCCTGTCTTAAATTGGACATATTATGTTATGGTTTTATCCATCCATTAACATTTGATTCTCCAGCCTATTTTGGGAGGGTTTGAGAGATTTTTATGAAGCTTTACCCAAATATATATGATGACTAGACAGTCTATAATGTTCCATAGCCAGGCCCTCTGCCTCAAGTTCATGATAATGGTGACGAAAAAGTTGTGTGACTTGTAGCCATGTTCTGAATGTAACGTTTCAACCACATAAGATATTCAAATGAAACTTTACTTAAATATATATTATGACTAGATATTGTGTCATCATATCCACTGCATTTACCTCAAAGTCAAAGTCACAGCAGGAGAAAATGTAATTATGCAACTTGTATTCTTGTCAGGTATTTAACTTTTGAACCAGTGAAGATATTTTAATGAAACTTTTGTCAATTATATATCATGACTAGGCAGTGTGCTGATTACCATAGCCTGCTTCAAGTTCAAGGCCGCAGCAAGGGAAAATGGAAATATGTGACTAATATTCTTGTTTAGAGTATAACATTTGAACCACTGGAGATATTTTAATGAACTTTGACCATATATATATATATATATATATATATATATATATATATATATATATATATATATATATATATATATATATATATAATGAGTTGATGGTGTATCCTGTAGCATAGCCATGCTCCCTGTCTCAAGGTCAAGGTCACACCAAGGGACAATGTAATTATGTGACTTGTATCCGTGTCTGGAGTATAGTTTGTTTTTGAATCACTGAAGATATTTTAATGAAACTTTGCCCATTGACTAGACAGAGTATCATGTACCATAGCCATGTTCCCTGCCTCAAGGTGACGGTCACAGCAAGGGGAAATATTACAAGGTCTTTTAGCCTTGTCTGGAGTATAACTTTTGAATCACTGAAAATATTTTAATGAAACCATAACTAGTCATAAATCAGGACTATACAGTGTGTTACATACTGTAGCCATTCCCCCCTGTGTCAAGGTCAAGTTCATGGCAAGGAAAAATACAAATCAGTGACTTCTGTCCATGCATGGGTATAACTTTTAAACCATTGAAAATATTTTAATGAAACTTTAGTCAATTAGGTATCTTGACTTGACAGTTTCTCACATATTCACAGTCATACCCCCAGCCCTCTCAAGGTCTAGGTCACAACAAGTGATAATATAAGTCTGGCCTGTTTTCTTGTCTAGACTGTCACTTTTTAATGCCAACAGATATTTTTATGAAACTTCACCCAGGTCCACACATTATCATACAGTAGTCAAGTCCTTAGTTCAAAGATAAAGGTCATTAGTATGACAAAAGTCATGAGACATACATATCATATGTCCATTGCAGTACTCATGTTTAGATTAAACTCATTGTTCAAGTTGTTTACTTTCTAGCTAAATAAAAGGTGGACTTGACAAAAAGGGGCTCTCATTTACCCTAATATGACTCTTGCAAATCTGCAGTCAGCCATTTACCCTAATACAACTCTTGCAAATCTGTAGTCAGCCATTTACCCGAATGCCTACAGTCGGCCGTTTACCTTAATATGACTCTTGCAAATCTGCAGTCAGCCATGAAAGAGTTTTGTTTTGGATGAATTGTCTTCTATTTTAAATATACTGCCTTGATTGTTGAAACTAAGTTGGCCTTCCTAATACTAAGTGTTTCAAAGCATGGACCCACAAATTCTCTCTGATGCAGGGAGAATGCTGCCACAGGGAACAAATTGGCAATGACAATACCTGTACTCTGAAACCAGAAAAACATAAGTATTTCTCAAAGTTTAAATAGAAACCTTTGAATGGCAAAGGTGGTAATGGTGAATGTTTAACTTTCTTATGTGGGTGAACATAAAGCATGGAAGTGATTGTTAGTGGCTGTTTGTATTAGAGTGTCAGCTTGAAAAATAACCCCCCAGAGATTCATAAGTATAGATTTGATTCAACTTTTGATGCATGTTTGATAGGACTGGCATACATCTCTCTTCCACCTTACAGTACTTTGCCAAACTAAAATTGTATTTTAAAGTTGAAGAGCAGCATCTTTATTCTAATTTAAGTGTATTTTCAGTCTATATCAATTTAGGAAGTGCCTGTATCGAGTCTATTTTAAAATTTTTCAGTTTGGGGACGCTAACTTAAGCAGTTTCAGCTTTCAGAGATCAACAAATACGGATCCACCAAGCATTACGATTTTGGCATAATCATTACAATTTTCATATTGAATTACACCTTATGCTCGATTATGTTTTTAGTTACATTGACCAAAATAAAATTAAGCAAAATAAACCTGTGTTTGTAGCTTTCATTTTTAACGAGTATAATTCCAAACATTATTTATATGAGAAAATGCTACGAAAGAAGGCTCCTACATAGTGCTTGCATATTTGAAAGATTACACATATCATACATGTACTTTCCCAAAACTCCTGCATAGTATTCGAATTATAGCATCTGTATGTGATGAATTTCCTGGAAAGAAACAGACTGATTTCTTCAATTTGAAAACCTGTTGTTATATTTATGAAGAGAATTTGGTCTGTGAACCAGTCTGTGCCATACATAATGGCACAAAATGTCATCGATGTGACTCCTGAAGTATGTTATATAACTGAAAAATGTTAGAGAAGTGAGATTTTTTCAACTTTAAAATATGTTGGGTCAGATAAAGGAAAAATCAAGAATGTTTTAGAAATTTAAAGTAAAATTCATAAGCGATGTAATACAGTGCTAAAGTTGCGGACACAACCATGCTCATAGCAAGATTCATGGAGTCAACTTTGCGATCAGTCACAGTGGAAAGTTTGACATCAAAAAGCACTTAACAACACAAAACCAGATAGAGTTAACTCATCAGTTGAATTCAGATACTAAGATCGGTACATATTTAAAGTAAGTTCAAGTTCAGTGGACTTACAATAGGTATGATCACAGACCACTCTGGACCTTTGTTCAAAAGGATGTTCCCAAATTTAAAAAAATATGCCTCTGCGAGAACAAAAACAATATATAGTTTACTGTTTATCAAAACATAATCCACAGAAAATGGTGGAGGCCATGAGAAATGGACCCAGAGCTGTAGATAAGCAGTATATTAGCAGATAAATGGACCAAAAATGGATAAAGAAGTATTTTAATGCATTCAAATTATACAAATCATTTTAATTTTAAGTGTTTAATCCAAAGTTGTCAGCTTATTGCTCCTGCTGTGAGCACAGTCATTGTTGTATGATAGTACATTCCATCAATATAAACTATGCTATTGGATCAAGCTTACGTTTTAAATGATAGTACAGTTGAACCTGTCTTGAAAGACCACCACTTCTGCCAAAATATCATAACACTATATTGTCAATAAATCTATAAGCAATAAATCAGTGCAGGTCATAGCAGCATATAAACAGTAAATCTGTGCATTGAGAACCTGGTCTTTCAAGACAGGTGGTCTCATGACAGGTCATAGTACCATGTAAATCTGTGCATTGAGAATCTGGTCTCTCAAGACAGGTGGTTTCTAATAGCAGTAGTCTTTCAAGACGTGTTTTGCTGGACTTGCTGACTGTGTGAACTGTCACTCAAAGTCATTTAATCAAATGCAACCTGAATTAGTCATAGTCACTAAGCTGTTTGATGCATTAAGATGGGCAGAATTAACATCTTGATGATTAAGACTTGTGTAAGTTTTTGTAAGTTAACATCTTGCAGGTTTTGCATTGTTCCCAAAATATTCCATGAAATTTTTAAAAAATGCAATTAGTTCCAAACCAGTGAGTAAAATACCCAATTTATTGAATTCTTTTCTAGAGCTCAGGGACCTTATTTTTTCATACAGTTTATTGTAATTGTGACATGTGATATGTTGAGTACACTTTTTATGCTCAGATTATTCTTTTGCTTTCACTTGGATTCCACTTGTACCTCGACAGGAGTTGTCATGTATGCAAATACCGTCCACTTAGATTCCACATGTACATGTCTAGTGATTGGGAGGTATGCTAATACAGTCCACTTAGATTCCACTTGTACCTCTCTAGGGGTTGGCAGGAATGCAAATATCATTCATGTAGTGCAAGAAATTATGTGGATAACTACATGACTACATATATTACTTCATTCTTTATAGCATGACAAACAAGTCACTGAAAGTTATTTTTATGGTTTTTATGTATCCATTGGCTTACTGTTCAGTTTACTTGAAAAAATTTCATCACTGTTTCCTGTCACCACATTATCATGACAATATCTATTTCACTAGCAGTGAATAACTTGAGGAACAGATATCTTAGCTTCATTTTTGAAGGATAATTAAGATTCTTTGTTTTTCATTAAGGTTTCATGAGTAGTTACCATAAAATGCATGAGAATGTTTACTTTCTATGCACAAAGCACATTGATGAAAGGCATGTATTGCCAGTTTTAGGACAGTTGTAATAGTAGTTAAGATAAGGGAACTGATCCTATCAGTATCCTCTTGGTACCAAATAAGGTATGGAAAAAATTATATTCATATTCATCTTTCAGTTCTTTTAAATATAAAATAATACAAAATAAAAATGAAATCACTCTTTTTCGTGTTTTATAAAAAAAAAAAGTCCCAATTCTAATTGATCTTTAATGCAATTGGCACAAATTTACCATATGTACTTGCTCACAACTAAGGTCCAACTGCAAACAAACAGATCTGAGTCTGTTTGCAATCAGCATATAACTACCATCTCTACTCGCTTATAAGTCGGGTCCAACTGTAAACAACATAGACCCAGATCTGCTGTCACATAATGCACCAGCAGATAATGGTATATGTTCTTTGTTCTACTGATTAGTCCTAACAAACTGGATAGATCCAGATCTGCTTGCACATTATATGATGGTAGATCTGGGTCCATGCGGTTTGCAGTTGGATCTGACTTATAAGCAAGTATACATGGTATATACATAGCTTTCATAGGATCTACAATGATGAGAAACAATGTTGTGACTTACAAGCAAGTATACATGGTATATACATAGCTTTCATATGATCAACAATGATGAGAAACAATGTTGTGACTTACAAGCAAGTATACATGGTATATACATAGCTTTCATATGATCAACAATGATGAGAAACAATGTTGTGACTTACAAGCAAGTATACATGGTATATACATAGCTTTCATATGATCAACAATGATGAGAAACAATGTTGTGACTTACAAGCAAGTATACATGGTATATACATAGCTTTCATAGGATCTACAATGATGAGAAACAATGTTGTGCCTTACAAACTTAAACTTATTTCCTCAGAATGTTGGTGATGGAATGTTCTGTTGATGAACATATTTTTCAAATTTAATAATGGTAGTTCAAAGGAATTTTTGTCAGTATTTTTGTTGAATCAACATGATGTGTTGTGTAATGTGTGGTAAAGCAATTCTTGTCAACTTTGGCTTTTTCCTAGTGATGCAACATTTAATATGAAAATCAGTCATATTTTAACAAAAGAAATAACTGACAAAAAGTCTGCTCAGTGATCCTCTTAGGCAAAGATGTGGAAATTGGTCACTTTGAACATTTTTCAATATTTTTTTCTTCAAATTTGTTTAAAATCTGTAAATTTGAGAGCACCTTTATTAAAGAAAAGTTTAACAATTTCAAAAGGAAAGGCAACAAGTTTGGAGCGGTAGTTAAATTAGAATATTTATGAGGGCTATTCTCATTAAGGGTTTTTCAGTTAATCGGACTGTTAGGTCATACAAATTAGTTCTGCTGTTAATTTGCATATTGGATTTTTTAAATGTTTTAAAAACACACCAAGTTCTGAACATTGGCTCTTCAAATTTTATTGATTTCTACTTATTGTGTACATAATTATATGCTTGCATAATCAGATCTTTTGTATTTGAAATACCTTGGGTAAGGAAAAATTAGGTACTTTTTTGTATAAAAAAAGTGACAATTTTCAATCTTATTAAGAATAGCAGATAATCTTTATAATCTATTTAGAATATCTTTACCATTTTAACTAAAAAAATTTGATCTGACTTGATTGCCTTCTATGCCAGTTAATGTTCAAATATATTTAGGTTTATTTCTTAATCGTTTGCAGGTGTGTTGATCCTCTTGATGTGTTGTCTTCCTTGTTTTGCTGTTCTCCTGAATACAGAGCATCTGCTGAATGTGATAGGCCAAAACCCCATAATTGCCAAGTAAGTGGATTCCTCTTATCTTACAACCGAGAAGTATTATAGAGCAGTGGACCTTGTAATTTTTTATGCCAAGGACCATTACAGCATGTCGCTAAAGAGAAATCATAACATTTCTGGAAAGAAAGTGCATGTTTTGTAGATCCTTCTTCAAGATGTCAGAGTACTAAAGTAATCACTGTTTCAACCCACTGTCTGACTGGGCAAGTGGTCTCAAAAATTATTGTTGAGCCCTGGAGTGAAAGAAAGAAATAAACATTTAGTCAAAACAAATTCAGTTCTGATTACCATTTTATCTGATGAAATTCATCAGATCTTAATGAAATGCTTCATCATGTCTTTGAAACACTAAGCAATGAAAAATTAACCCTTGTGAATCAATTGGATCAATATTGAAAATTGCCTTGAATTTACCAAAAGACTATTTATCTAAGACTAATACTTCTAAAATTTTATCTTTCAGAAATTCTGGTCTCTATGCCAAAGTTTTTATATCTGGTCTTCCTGTAAGTTTGATTGTGTTCATCTTTTCTACTTATGATTTTTAGTTATATGTCAGCTTACCAGGATGTATGGAATGTTATGCCTTGAACTCCATACACTTTGAACCGAATTTATTATCTCATAATAACTACAGATTACCAGGGTGTACGGAATGTTATGCCTTGCACTCAACACACCTTGAGCCGAATTTATTACCTCATAATACTAACTCTTTTGGCCAAAATTTCATCATTAATGTGCATTGCAAATCTCATAGCTGTGATTGTTAACAGCATGTTGCAGCAGTTACCTCCCTTGTACCAAAAATCCTGCCAAACAACTGACAAATCAGAAGTGTTTAATTAAAATCCAGCCTTTGGGGGATAATTCCCACTGATAATAAACCACATAGTAAATCATTTCTATATATAATATAATCATTTCATATATTTTTATCATAAATTCAATATTTACATTTTAACCTTTAAAGTGGAGATTTTCTGTCATTTTGTTTGACCCAACTGTGAATTGCCACTCATCGTCCTGTGTGTAAGTCACATGATCTAGATGTAACCTTGTTGCAGTTCTTACACCCTGCTAGAGTAATTTTTAACAGAAATACAGGATTTCAAATCATCATAATTGACCAATCATATTCCTAAAATTTTGTTCATGAGGTAATAACATATTTTATTCCTTTTATTTTATTGTTGATATTACATTAAAAGTTTTTCAGGTTTGTCATTCATTTTCTTCTTATTTATGCCCAAATTTGATTAAGTAATTAATTCTTTGGTTTGTTTATATCAAATATAGATTAAATTTCAGGTATGACCTCATATTTGTAGAACAGTAGTATTTGAACTATGTGTGATATTTAAAAAAAATACTTTACCTGGGAATATACTATGACTAGACCATGTATATATTACCTGGGAATATACTATGACTAGACAGTGTATATATTACCTGGGAATATACTATGACTAGACAGTGTATATATTACCTGGGAATATACTATAACTAGACAGTGTATATATTACCTGGGAATATACTATAACTAGACAGTGTGTATATTACCTGGGAATATACTATGACTAGACAGTGTATATATTACCTGGGAATATACTATGACTAGACAGTGTATATATTACCTGGGAATATTCTATAACTAGACAGTGTGTATATTACCCGGGAATATACTATGACTGGACAGTGTATATATTACCGGGGAATATACTATGACTAGACTGTGTATATATTACCTGGGAATATACTATAACTAGACCGTGTGTATATTACCTGGGAATATACTATAACTAGACCGTGTATATATTACCTGGGAATATACTATAATTAGACAGTGTATATATTACCTGGGAATATACTATGACTAGACAGTGTATATATTACCTGGGAATATACTATGACTAGACTGTGTGTATATTACCTGGGAATATACTATAACTAGACAGTGTGTATATTACCCGGGAATATACTATGACTAGACAGTGTGTATATTACCCGGGAATATACTATGACTAGACAGTGTATATATTACCCGGGAATATACTATGACTAGACTGTGTGTATATTACCCGGGAATATACTATAACTAGACCATGTGTATATTACCCGGGAATATACTATAACTAGACCATGTATATATTACCCGGGAATATACTATAACTAGACCGTGTATATATTACCCGGGAATATACTATAACTAGACCGTGTATATATTACCCGGGAATATACTATGACTAGACAGTGTATATATTACCTGGGAATATACTATAACTAGACAGTGTATATATTACCAGGGATTATACTATAACTAGACAGTGTATATATTACCCGGGAATATACTATGACTAGACTGTGTATATATTACCTGGGAATATACTATGACTAGACTGTGTATATATTACCTGGGAATATACTATAACTAGACAGTGTGTATATTACCTGGGAATATACTATGACTAGACTGTGTATATATTACCTGGGAATATACTATGACTAGACAATGTATATATTACCATAGTTTTAAGGTCCATAGCACATAGGTCAGGATCATCACAAGAGAAAATGTAATGTTGTGACCTTATTCCACATCTTGTCTGAAACTTTTGAACTACTGGATATATTCTGATGAAATTTAAACCAGATGACATCATGACTAGATAGTATGTCACAACATTGCAGTCAGGTCTCTAACATAAAGTTTAAGTAAGGAATAAGAAAACCTTTTGAGCCGTTTCTTTTTGTGATCCATTTTCATTTCTGCTGCATAGCTATTTAAACTACTGGATATATTTTACTGAACTTTATTCATGTATATATTAATACAAGCCAGCGTGTCAATCAACAGTACAGTACTTCTTTATTCATGTATATATTAATACAAGCCAGTGTGTCAATCAACAGTACAGTACTCCTTTATTCATGAATATATTAAGACAAGCCAGTGTGTCAATCAACAGTACAGTACTCCTTTATTCATGTATATATTAAGACAAGCCATTGTGTCAATCAACAGTACAGTACTCCTTTATTCATGTATATATTAATACAAGCCAGTGTGTCAATCAACAGTACAGTGCTCCTTTATTCATGTATATATTAAGACAAGCCAGTGTGTCAATCAACAGTACAGTACTCCTTTATTCATGTATATATTAATACAAGCCAGTGTGTCAATCAACAGTACAGTACTCCTTTATTCATGTATATATTAATACAAGCCAGTGTGTCAATCAACAGTACAGTGCTCCTTTATTCATGTATATATTAAGACAAGCCAGTGTGTCAATCAACAGTACAGTACTCCTTTATTCATGTATATATTAATACAAGCCAGTGTGTCAATCAACAGTACAGTACTCCTTTATTCATGTATATATTAAGACAAGCCAGCGTGTCAATCAACAGTACAGTACTCCTTTATTCATGTATATATTAATACAAGCCAGTGTGTCAATCAACAGTACAGTACTTCTTGACCATAGTGCCCTTCATTATAATACATTTCCTGTTATAAAGCAGTTCTAAAGCACATATGGTCATGAATCCCATTTTATTATGTAATACTAAAATTATATGTATAATGCACTTTATTATAAGGTGATTCACTATAAGGTGGTATACTCCATGTCTCCCATGGATAGTGTTATAATGAGGGAGAGCTATAGAAAGGTTCCTAGCTCACAGTTCAAGGTCATATCAAGGAGGGAAATATCACATGACTTCCTGATGCAATTATGACATTAAGCATCTCCAGGCTGTTGATATTCACTCACAAGATGTTGGAATGTTATATTCCATATTAACATGACACCATGATTACCTTTATATATGTGTATGGATGTAATTAACTCTCGTTTCTGAAGATTATGGGAGCTTAATTAATAATTTTATGAAATGTGACTAATCAACCAACATCAACATTCATATGACAGAACCAGGACATCAGATCAGAATGGTAAAAACTTTGATCAGTAGATTGGCCATTAAATCAGCTGGATTTCATATTGGCATACATTTTATGTGTTTTAAGAGGATTGAAAACAAAACAAATGCATTTTTTATTATAATATGTATTCTTTTCTTATTATAACAAAACAGCAAGTTTTGAACATGAATCAGATTCTGATGGCAATGTGACAATAATAATTAATATAATTAATTAATATGAGTCAGGTATTGGCAATTAAATGAAAAAGGCAGAGCTGTTTTATCTCATAGTTCACTGCAAATTTTTGTTATAAAATTCACAAGCATTTTTGGTTTCCTTCACAAGTTTACTGCCTGGTGTCCACTGATAACATTCATTGTGATTATTAAGTTTCACACTTTATGACAGGCTGTCAATAATTTTCTGGTCCAGATTTCCCCTATGCGATTTTAGCTGCATATGTCAGGTGATATAATTTCTTCCCCCATATACTATCTTAAAATCCATTTTGCATAAACACAGAATGCAAACTCAGGACCTTTGCTACTTTCCTGCATCAGCTTAAACTGATTTCCAAGCATTGTTGAACTTTTTGTCATATTTTTAGACGTCATTTTTTTTAACATTGGGAGAAAGTGCACATTTTAGCATTTTGGCATGAATTGATCAAAAAAGAGATAAGAGCTTCCCCTAGATATTCCTATTAAAACATCTTGAAAAACACAATCACAATTAAACAAGACAAATAATTTAAAAAGCTTATGCAAGTGTTTTTCCTGAAATAATTTTTGGGTTGGTCTCTTCTTTTCATCTCCCCCTGTCAAAGGTCAGCTGATTTGTAATCACACTCACAAGCCATCATAAACCACCTTTGATCCCTTTATTACTCATAACACCTCAACAAATATCCCACCTTTGGCCTTAAACTCTCCAATTTACAACAATGAAGAAATCAATTTACAACTTACTGTGTACACCAGTCAGCTATTATGTAAACAATTCTTAATCAGATAGTAAGCATACACTGTTGCACCGGTCATTCCACATGTGGAACAGTTCCAGTCCTCAGTAGACTGGTTGTAACTGATTTCTACAATGTGTGGATAAATATATATTGTTTTGCTTTTCAGATTAAAATTTTTAAAAAAAATTTTTAATAAGTGGTAGATTTAAACTACAAAACAGTATGTGCAGTAGTTGGCCTTTAAAATGGTTTTTCTGTCCTACCACTGGTAGAATCACATATATGAATCAATAACAGAAATAAAACTGTATCTTAACAAAGACATCTGATTAGTGAGTTATTCTCTGTAACAGATGATAATGGATGAACACTGTGTGAACAAATCCCAGTCACCTAGACTGACTTTGACTATCATATGTACTCGTTAAGAAGTCAAGTCCAACTGCAAACAGCATAGACCCTGGTCTACCATCGCATAATGCACCAGCAGATCAGGGTCTATCTTGTTTGTTCTTCTGATCACTCCCATCAAACTGCACAGACCCAGATCTACTAGCCCATTATGCAAGGGCAGATCTGGGTCTTTGCAGTTGGACTTAACTTATAAGCAAGTACATACAGTACAGTACATTTGTTCTTTGAACTATTTCAGTTTTTGATTCAATTGTTGGTAGTATCACATCATCATATTGCAGTAGGTTGAATTGTATTTTCCAAGGTATTCAATGACTACCGGTATCTTACACCAACTCACTGATTGCAGTAGGTTGAATTGTATTTTCAAAGGTACTCAATGACAACTTTACACCAACTCACTGGACTTTTTTTTATTCACTTTGTTAAAATCAGCTTATTTTGTAATTTGATAATGATTCATGCAATCTAACATGTGCTCATTTTATAATATTTATATGTATATGATTTTTTTTCTTCTCAAATTACAGTATCAATCTTGCTGTTTAAGAGTTTTGCACATTTAGTTTCTAGCCTGCAACAATGAAGTTTCGAGCCTCTAGAATAAATTGTTTATGTTAGGTTAGTGCTAAGCTTAGTCTTGTGTACAGGGCTATCAAACAAATAATTCACATATTAAACAAAAAAACATTAAACTTTGATGGGTACAAATTCATTTTTTTCATCTAAAATATTTTTGAAATTGTTCTTCAGTTACCTTGTGTCATAACATGTTAAAGGGAGCCACAGTAGCTCAGTTTGTAGAGCTTCGGACTTGTAATCCAAGGGTCATGGGTTTCATACATGCCCAGGTCAGCCTGTGTCAGCTGCCTCGGTAAGTCCTTGGGAAAGGCATTTAGCTCCCATTTCTTCAGCATGATATAGCCAATCATGTGTTTAAAAGTGCCATTTAAAGAAATTAACTTGACAACAACACGTTAAAACTTGACATCTTCCTAACCATATTCTGCTATTTGCATATTGTTTTCATCAGAGTGAGCATCAGTCACAGAAACTTTTTTCTTCCCAAGATTGAATTTTTTAAAATTTTGTTGATACAAAACACAGTTGAAATCCATGAAGTAAAAAGGTACAAAATGACAAGAAAATTGGCAAAATTAGCAGTTTTGCATTAAATCCTTGTAAAATACAGTCAAAAATGTTGTGGAAAAATCCACAGGCAGTATTGCTGTGCAAACTATGCACTATGCAGGATACCAGCAATATCTGTTTTTAGACATTGTTCAGGTAACATCAGCTGCTTGAGTGTAAAATGATGTAATATAATGAGCCATCTCAGGGTTGGAAAAATCCTACAGTGTCTTTCTTGCATGCAAATTAGATTGGAATATCCTACAGTGTCTTTCTTGCATGCAAATTAGATTGGAATATCTTACAATATCTTTCTTGCATGCAAATTAGATTGGAATATCCCACAATGTCTTTCTTGCATGGAAATTAGATTTGAATTTCCTGCAGTGTCTTTCTTGCATGGAAATTAGATTGGAAAATCCTACAATGTCTTTCTTGCATGGAAATTAGAATATCCTACAATGTCTTTCTTGCATGCAAATTAGATTGGAATATCCTACAATGTCTTTCTTACAATTAGATTGGAATATCCTACAATGTTTTTCTTGCATGGAAATTAGATTGGAATATCCTACAATATCTTTATTACATGGAAATTAGATTGGAATGAAATTACAGTCGACTCTGGACAGCCGTATATTGTAACTTTAATGAAGTTGCAGAGCAATCTGGATTTGTGTATCATATTCTCTATAAAATTCTGGGCAAGCAATCTGGATTTGTGTATCATATTCTCTATAAAATTCTGGACAAACAATCTGGATTTGTGTATCATATTCTCTATAAAATTCTGGGCAGGCAGTCTAGATTTGTGTATCATATTCTCTATAAAATTCTGGGCAAACAATCTGGATTTGTGTATCATATTCTCTATAAAATTCTGATCAAGCAATCTGGATTTGTGTATCATATTCTCTATAAAATTCTGGGCAAGCAATCTGGATTTGCGTATCATATTCTCTATAAAATTCTGATCAAGCAATCTGGATTTGTGTATCATATTCTCTATAAAATTCTGGGCAAGTAAGAACAAATTTTATTTGCCCAGGAAACATTTCAAGCAGTCATATAGTGCCTTCTGTTTCATTACTTTTTGACAGAACTGGATGTGATGTTATCACCCTAGTAATTATTGTTTCTGCTTGCTGCTTTAATTGGAATTATTGGACAAGATGATTACCCATCTTTTCCTTCCTTTGATTTTTTAAAGTTGGAAATTATCCCACTTGTTTCAAAGACTGCCAATAAGATAAGAAATCCATGGGACTTAAGGTGTACAAAATAAGAATTACTCATTATACAGCATCTCAGTATAACACATGCTTGCATATAATGTGGGTATGGGCATGGATCCCATTAAATTGCTTAATTATGTGGGTCCATTATTGCCACTTCATATATGATTTCATTTAATTTGTATTTCTGATGAGAACCAAGTACATAGTGGCTCGTCATTATTAAATACACATAGCTATTTTTTTGGTGGTTTTGTTTACCAAGCTATTTTTGGGTGCTTTTGTTTACCAGTGTCTATTCTGGAACTGAAAATTTAGTTGGGAAATTCCCTGTCCATTTGAAAAAAAGATTGGAATATAGGAGAGATTTTTCAAAAGAAATAAAAGTAGGGCTTGAAAATATTATGGTTGATTTTTTTGCATTTAGTTGATTTTTCTGTGCGATTTATTAGAAATAAATGTAAATTCCAAAGTAACATGTTTTAGAATAGACTTTAGTGTACCACATATCTCATCATGCTTGTAACATACCTCACTATAAGGTGGACTCAAATATATGGCAATACACTCCTATTGATGCAGCATATCCCATAATGCTTGGGACATACCCAAACATAAAGTGGTCTTGCATAAAAAAGCAGTACACTTTTATTGATACAACATATCCCATGATGCTTGGAACATACCCTAGTATAAAGTGGACTCACATATAAAGTAGTACACTTTTATTGATACACCATATCCCATAATACTTGGAACATGCTCCAGTGTAAGGTAGACTTGCATATAAAGTAGTACACTTTATTGATATAGCATATCCTATAATGCTTGTAACATACCCAAATATAAGGCAGACTCACTTATAAAATAGTAAACTTTTATTGATGTCAGCATATCCCATAATGCTTGGAACATGCTCCGGTATAAGGTGGACTTGCATATAAAGCAGTACACTTTTATTGATACAACACATCCCATAATGCTTGGAACATTCCCCAGTACAAAGTGGACTTGCATATAAAGTAGTACACTTTTATTAATACAACATATACCATAATGCTTGGAATATACCCTGCTATAAAGTGGACTTGCCTGTAAAGTCATACACATGTAATACAGCATAATTTATCCCATATTGCTTGGCACATAATTATCCTTATATAAGGTGGACTCGCATATAAAGTAGTACACTTTTATTGATACAGCATATCCCATAATGCTTAGAACATACTCCAGTATACAATGTAAGGTGGACTTAAATATGAAGTTGTACACTTTTATTGATACAGTAGATCCCATAATGCTTTGAACATACCCCAGTATAAGGTGGACTCACATATAACATAGTACACTTTTATTGATGCAGCATATCTCATAATGCTTGGAACATTAACAGTATAAGATGGACTCACATATTAGACAGTGCACATCTATTGATACAATATATCTCATAATGCTTGGAACATACCCCAATATAAGGTGGAATCGCATATAAAGTAGTACACTTTTATTGATACAGCATATCCCATAATGCTTAGAACATACCCCAGTATAAGGTGGACTTAAATATGATGTACACTTTTATTGATACAGTAGATCCCATAATGCTTTGAACATACCCCAGTATAAGGTGGACTTACATATAACATTGTACACTTTTATTGATACAGCATATCCCATAATGCTTGGAACATTCCCCAGTATAAGGTGGACTCACATATAAGTCAGTGCACATCTATTGATACAATATATCTCATAATGCTTGGAACATACCACAGTATAAGTTGACTCACATATAAAATAGTACATTTTTATTGATACAGCATATCCCATAATGCTTGGAACATTCCCCAGTGTAAGGTGGACTCGCATATAAGTCAGTGCACATCTATTGATACAACATATCCCATAATGCTTGGAACATACTCCAGTAAAAGGTGGACTTATATAAAGCAGTACACTTCTGTGTCTCCCATGAGCAACTTTAAAATTAGAAAGCAAATTAGTTAGATTGAATGATGCTATGAAGTCCATAATTATGTTTGTCTTTTTCAGGCAAGTGTTCTCTCCTATGTGTTGACCAAGTATCTTCAGTGTCAGGTATTAGCACTATCAATGAAGTTTCATCATCAGTTAGTGACTTTTCACAGTTTACTATTGCTTCTTGGTGCACATTACAAAAATGTATTTCCTCAATATAATGAGGTGCTCTGCTATTGTATAGCTTATAACATCAATTGTCTGGGGCAAACTATGTTGTGATTTTTCATTCTTTCCATATTTGTTTTGTTGAGCCAACATTAAATTGAAAAGGGATACACACCACTCCCTCATTACAGTGCCATTCATTATAATGCATTTTCCTTTACAAGGTGGATATTTTATGGTCATGGATACCATTTTAGTATGTAGTATGAAAATTGTATGTATAATTTACTTCATTATTTAATAATTTACTTCATTATCAGGTGGTGTCACTATAACAAGGTATACTCCATGACTCACATGGACAGTTTTATAATGAGGGAGTGTTATAGTAGGTATACTCCATGACTCACATGCACAGCTTTATAATGAGGGAGTGTTATAGTGGGTATACTCCATGACTCACATGCACAGCTTTATAATGAGGTAGTGTTATAGTAGGTATACTCCATGACTCACATGCATAGCTTTATAATGAGGGAGTGTTATAGTATGTATACTCCATGACTCACATGGACAGCTTTATAATGAGGGAGTGTTATAGTAATCACTATTTTGGTACTAGTAGTGGAGTCAGCAGTTTTGTTAAAGTTTTGATTAAAATGTATCATCTGATTATATTTGTGTAATCTCTTGCTTACACCTTTGACTTTGGTGTTAAGGTCCAATACATAGAAAATGTGTGTTAAGGTTTTGTTTAAAGTTTGTCATTTTCAAATATTTTCTTGTCTGGATAATAGATACAATAAACTTAACATGTAATGATAGCCTATATAACAAGAAATATATTGGGTCCAACTGCAAGCAACATAAACCCTGATCAGCTGTCACATAATGTGATGGCAGAACAGGGTCTGTGATATTCTACTGATTACACATAACAAACTGCATAGACCCAGATCTACTGGCACATTATGTGACAGCAGATCTTGTTGTATGCAGTTTGCAGTTGGATCTGACTTATACCTGACTATATATGGTATAAATGATTACAGTTTTCTTCTTTGGAACATTTTGTTTTTGCACGTTTAATTTTAATATTTTAACAGCATCATGACCCAACATGTTTATTAGATTAAAATAGACCATTTCACATATGTGTGTTTATTTTTCATCAATCCAGATAACCTGTGACAGTGATCATTCTGGAAATTCATGACACAGCCAAATGTTTCTAAGATTACAAAATTTTTTTTCAAGAAAATTGTAGAAAATACCTTCAGCCAATTAAAATCAATGGTTAATTGGTTCTGATGAACTGATAATTGATCATCAAATTTAAATTGATTGCCATCTGTATATTAGAAGTTGCTACTCCTCATTATACAACAGTGAGATGCATATAAATTTTTTCATACTAGCACTTTAGAGCAAACTAGGACCAGTCTCACAAGAGTATTTTTAGTCTTGGATCTGTTTTCATTTCACTTTTACAAGTTAGGGTGGCTCAGGGTTGGCCTAGGGCACATTTTGGATATGAGCAAGGATCAGCCCAGAGTCCTAGGAATGCCCAGAGTAGGCCTGATTTGCAAGTGTTGTAAAATTAGGATGATCCGTGATCAGTTAGGGGAAGTGTAAATAAATTTTGTACATGCTCTCTGTTATATTTATGAATGTTACTATAACATTTAGGTTAACAGTGGAAAAAAGTTAACGTGGTCAAAAGTGAAATGATTAAGGCAGCCTGGGGATACCAAATTTACTAGTGTGGGTAAGGAGGCTGGACCAGGGTGTCTTTGGAGTACCCCAACTTAGGGTGCCCAGAGCTAGGAGAGCCATGGAACATGTGCAAGTTTGAAAAGAGTTTTTATTAGTTCTGCAGAACTATTGTAAGGTAGACTAGACATAGTAAAAATTTGTGACTATATGATGTTAATGCTATAAATGTAGTTTTTATTTCCTCACAGAGTATTGTCTTACCAAGCATCGTTATAGGTCTGCTTGCCAATATTGTGAATGCTGTTGCCCATGCCATACTTATTATTGGAATGAAACTTGGAGTCATGTGAGTAATTTTATCCTATTTGTAAGTACGGTCTTCGCCTTTTATGTTGCCATACATTATAAAGCAATCCTTAACTGCTGACAAATTGTCCAGAACAGATTTCCTGATTCTATACTTCCTGTGTCTTATTGCCACCCTTGTTTACCAGCATTTGCCAGGCTAAAATTTTGACAAAATTTTCTACACTAGTTTGTTATAATGTTTATTGATAACCATCTATACTCGCTTATAAGTCGGATCCAACTGCAAAATACATAGACTATATTCTGCTGTCACATAATGATTTGGCAGATCATGGTCTATGTTGTTTGTTCTATTGATTACTCCTAACAAACTGCATAGACCCAAATCTGCTGACCTACTATGCAAAGGCAGATCTGGGTCTGTGCAGCTTGCAGTATATATCAAGTATATATGGTATGCTATATATTAATGTCCACCATATTTTAATCTTTAATTTCATGGATTTCATATTCAAGGAAAATTCATCAGGAAACTATCTTTGACTTTTTTGTGAAAAAACAAAATGATGTTTTATTCTGATACTGAATAAGTTAAGTGCCTACAAACAGATTGGGTCATGATTTTAAGTTATATTTATTGTAAATAGACAAGAAAATTCTCAAAACATGCTGTTAACAGCTAATTTTGGCAATATGTTACCAATTTGTAATTTATAATTTTAGGTCCTTTGCATTTGGCCCAAGGTTAATAGAAATTGAACATATAATTGAATGTTATAACTTTGCAATCATCAACAACAAAATAAATATGATTTTTTTTTATTGCGAAGTTTATATATTTCTTTCCTTACATCTCTTTCTTTCTCTCTCTATCAATCTACCTATCAATCAATCTTTTCTTTCTTTCTTTCTTTCTTTCTTTCTTTCTTTCTTTCTTTCTTTCTTTCTTTCTTTCTATTCAGTCTATCTATCCTAGTTAGCTCTACTGATCATAGACCAGAACAGCTTATGGAATATCCTGTTGTCTGTTATCCGACTTCAGTCTGTCCATCAGCACAAGTTTGTTATCACTGCTCCTCCTAAACTACTTGGAGGATTGCCATGAAACTTTGCACACACATTCATCCCAAGGTCTTGTTGGCCCTAAATGAAAATGTACTGCACAGACATCCAATTAGGCCACCACTGCAACCATCTTGAAAATCTTGTTATTGCTACTTCTCGTGAATGAATGGTCGTATCAACATGGGGTTTTCACTAAAAAGACTTCTTATGATGTCTGGTTGGTCCTGAATGAAAATGGTACTGATCTGATATTCAGTATGGCCACCATGGCAGTCATGGTTATTGCTAATTTTCCTGAAGAGAAAGTCAAATCGACATAGGGATTTCACCAGATGATTTCTTATTATGTCTAGTTGGTCCTAAAAGAAATTGGTTCTGCTTGGACATCCAATATGACTGCCACAGTGGCTAATCTTGAAAACCTTCTTATTGCTACTCCCTGAATGGATGGTCATATCAACCTGGGATTTTCACTAAAAGACTTTATTATGCCTTGTTAGTGTTAAATGAAAATGATGCTGATCCAATGTACAATATGGCCACCATGAAAATCTTGTTATTGCAACACCTCCTGAACAGAAAGTCATATCGGCATGGTTTTTTCACCAGAAGATTTCTTGTGATGTTTAGTTTGTCTTAAATAAAAATGGAGCTGCCTTGACAGTAAATATGGCCAACTTGAAAAGCTTGTTATTGCTATTCAACCTGAATGGATGGTCATATCAATATTTATTTTTCAGTAAAAGACTTCTTATGATATACAGTTGGTCCTAAATTAAAATGGTGCAGATTTGACATCCAATATGGCCACCACAGCAGCCACCTTGAAATTCATGTTATTGCACTCCTCCTGAGCACAAAGTCATATCAGCATGGGCTTTTCACCAGAAGACTTATGGTGTCTAGTTGCTCTTAAATAAAAATTTTGCTGATCTGATATCCAAATATGGCCACCAGAATGACCATCTTGAAAATCTTATCGCTACTCCTAGATAGAAAGTCATATCAACATTGGGTTTTCACTAGAAGTCTTTTCATGATGTCTAGTTGGTATTAAATGAAAGTGGTGCCGATATGCCACTCCAGTGTGACCACCATGGAAGCCATCTTGAAACTTTTGCTATTGCTTCTTCTAAATGGAAAGTGATATTGACATGGGATTTTTACCAGAAGACAAACTATAATATCTAGTTGCTCCTGAATGAAAATGGTGCTGATCTGACCACAAATATGGCTGCCACAATGAACATATTGAAAATCTTGTGACTAATTCTTCTAAATGGATGGTCATATCAACATGGAGTTTTCACCAAAAGTCTTCTAATGTTGTCTAGTTTGTCCTAAATGAAAATGGTTCCAATCTTACGTTCAATATGGCTGCTACAGTGGCAAATTCAAGGTCTTATTGCTGAAGAATATCATAGATGGTTTCATCACTCAGCAGTTAAAAAGAAGAAATGGTCTTGAATTCCTGGAAATTCTTTTCAGACAGTAGAGCATCAGACCATTCAAGAGACTCTTGTTTTTAATGATCAGTAAGCTGAGTATTCCTCACTTTGCCAACCCCATTATAATGCCAATTATGTCAGTAACTCCTTACATTGTAAACCTCATTATAATGCCCTTTTGCCAGTAGCGAATAAAGACTGTACTCACATGTTTGGTCCTCATTTTATCACATCGTTGATATGATGTTCATAAACCCATCACATATACCATATATATTCATGTATAAGCCAATACCAACTGCAAACTGCATAGACTAATCAGTAGAACGAACAACTTAGACCCTGATCTGCTGGCATATTATGCAATGGCAGATCAGGGTCTATGCAGTTTGTATAGACTAATCAGTAGAACAAACAACATAGACCCTGATCTGCTGGTGCATTATGCGATGGCAGATCAGGGTCTATGTTGTTTGCATTTGTACGCACCTTATACGTGAGTATATATGGTATATAGGATCTTACATGAGTGTTCATTTCAAATGAAATTTATGAAATGAATCAAATAATTTCCGTCTGTCACGGAATTGTATCGTTTATATCAATATGTATATGTGGTCAAAAATGTATTCGGGTTTCGTTTCCGACTAGAGCGTTACTCGGGGGGTTGTTTATTTTTTCAGCTCTAGTTATTTTGAAATACTGAGCGCGATTCACCCCATGCTGCACGTGCAAATTGCCTGCAGTGAAAACTCACGTACCTAGCTGCTGCGCATATCTGTCACAGCTAGAGTACATACAGAGCGAATTCTCTATAAACAAATTACACTACGACGAGTCTTGTCAGAAAGCTTACCTCTTTACGGGAGCAAAACTTCAGCTGTAGAGGTATGTGAAATTTAAGATTGTATTCTTTATCACTATTCGTTTTATATGACATAATTGTTTCATATATTAGATGTTTTAGAATTTATTCTAAATTCTACAGAGAGTCAATACCTAGGTCATACAACGCCATGATATTAGAAATACTATAGGCTGGTTCAAGTTAGCTATTTGTTGTAACTGAACAGACGGGTATTATTTAATTATACGCGGCATGCATTGAATGATTAATGTAATGTGTAACGAGACGTAATTCATGTGCGCGCATGCGCAACATATATCAATACAAAAGTACTAACCGTGTCATATGTACTACACGGTTTAGTTGTTATACTTTTAGCTGTTCCTTATGTATGGTTTGGTGGTGTGAAGTCACAGAACTCTGTGTGGTTTCGTGTGACGTGTACGTTGTGTCTGGTGACGTTGTTTTGGAAGAGTGTACTGGTTTTCTCGATGCGAGGGACCAAGGCTTCTCGACCAACGGGTCTGTGTTAATGTGAAGGCTCTCGAGGGATCCTTCAACAGGCTGGGAGGGGTGGACCATGCGTGGTGGCTCCTTGACCATGGACTAGAGCGGGTGGAACCGGAGATACATCTTGGTCGTCAAACGGGCGCCACGATAGTTATATTTATTGCATGTTCCATTTTTATTGTTATCTCAATATTGCTATTTGTGCAAAATTACATTCATTCCCATTTCAATATCGCTATATGTGAGATAGATTCATAATTTCATGTATTCCCATTTCATTTTCGTTATATGAACGATATATTCATAAATTCATACATATTCCAATATCGCTTGATGAATTGATAAATTGATGAGTATCATATTGATAAGTGCATAAATCACATGCTTTGGTCACCCTTGGTACTTAA
Source organism: Margaritifera margaritifera (assembly GCA_029931535.1). Classification (NCBI taxonomy): domain Eukaryota; kingdom Metazoa; phylum Mollusca; class Bivalvia; order Unionida; family Margaritiferidae; genus Margaritifera; species Margaritifera margaritifera. The sequence continues at coordinate 2,433,341 of JAQPZY010001538.1, forward strand.
TAAGACCTTGTTTATATTGGGGTGTAAATCATATACTCTTATTTGTCGATTGGTGATAGGATGCCATTCACGTTTGTTTAAAATTCCATTCGTTAAATTCATCTTTGATTTTCCTCGTTGAGTTACTTGTTGTTGATAGTTCCATGTTAGGAACTTTATAATTTTCCTTATCTTTTTGTTATAATGGTGTCAGATTTGTTCATCTTTAAATTGCGTTTATAAATAAACATCTTATTAACGCAGTTGCTTTCGGTGTCTTCACTAATCCAGTCCTCACCCGGCTTCATCCTGTGACAAATGGTGTCAGAAGTGGGATTATTGGATTAGTCGGAGCACGGACGTCAGTTTGCATAGGTCTTGACTCCGGTAAGATTTTTTCAGTTATCTGTTTCAGATTGTGACCTTCCTGACAAGAACCAATTCAGGTGGGTGAGTGAATACCTCACTCATATTTTGTTTTATTTACCATTTGTTTATCATATATACATATTGCATATATTTGGAGAGGGGATATACGGTGGGTTCGTGTAGTCCTAAAAATTGTATGTGTTATATGATAGTGCACTTAGGATTGGTGATCTTATCAACAGTATTTATCATGTCGTCGCTTAAAGATCTAGTGGAGTTGGGCAAACAGTTTGGGTATGAGGGGGAGGCCCTTAGAAAATTCGTTCAGGATGAGCAGGCTCATGAAAGGGATCAAAGGGTAAAAGAGAGAGATATAGAAAGGGAAAAGTTACAACTAGATAAGCAGGATGAGAAGGAAAGAAGGGAATTTGAAAGGGAGAAAATGCTATTTGAGGAAAAGAAGATAGAACTAGAGAAGCAAGCAGAGAAGGAAAGGATAGGGTGGGAAAGGGAAGCAGAAAGGGAAAGAATAGAGAGGGAAAAACAAGCAAAGTTAGAAGCCATTGAGTTAGAAGACAGGAATATGGAGAAGAACATAGAAGGAAATTTGAATTATTAGAGGCTAAGAAAGATAGTCAACAAGAATCAAAGTTAAGAGGCCCTAAATTACCCCCTTTTGAAGATGACAAAGATAACTTAGATAGTTATTTACATAGGTTTGAGCGATATGCTACCATCCAAAAGTGGAAAAAGGATGATTGGTCGCTCCATCTCAGCGCGTTACTTAAAGGTAAAGCGCTAGATGTGTATTCGCGTCTACCCGTGAACGACACATTAAACTATGACGCATTAAGAGAGGCAGTCCTTAAGAGATACGAGTTGACAGAATAAGGGTTCCGCAAAAAGTTTAAATATAGTCAACCCGAGAAAGGCGAGACATTCACCCAGTTCGTCAGTAGGACGGGGGATTATTTCCAGCGTTGGGTTGAATGTGGTAAGATTCAAAAAACGTTTGAGGGTCTTACCAATTTTTTACTTAGGGACCAGCTGTTAAACACTTGTGGTAGGGAATTGTACTTGTTCCTGAGGGAAAAGTCCTTCAATAATATCTCTGATATGGCTACTCAGGCAGACTATTTCGCCGAAGCTCTGGGAGGTACCCAGAATGTGGTTTCAAGGGATAACAAGGGAGGTAATCAAGCTAAAGATCAGAGACCCAGAGAACCCGAGAAACTTGGTACACATAAAGGTGGAAACTTTCAATCGGGGAAGGGTACAAACCGTAGGGATAGACAATGTTTTACCTGTAAGGAATGGGGTCACATCGCGCCCGATTGTCCGAAAAGGAAGGGGTTTGTCCAGAGAGTCGCGGTTGCTATTGAAAGCAGAGCATGGTCAGGAGGCGGTAAGTGCAATGATTTTCCGCGTGATAATTCGGCATCTAATAACGCGAATAAGGTATACGAGTCCGCAGCGCGTGCGCAGATCGGTCATGATGTTATTCAGTCGATCAGCACTTGTCTTTTTCCCGAGGCGAGGGTACCGACTGCTACTGGTACCGCCAACGGTCAAGAAGTCACGGTCTTACGCGACACCGGGTGCACGGACGTCGTAGTAAAGCGGAGTCTCGTTAGGGATGACCAAATGCTTGGTTGGAAATCCCCGTGCATGTTATTAGATCAAACGATTGATCGCGTTCCCGTCGCGAGAATAGAAATCGAAACGCCTTTTCTGACCGGAACCGTAGAAGCTCTGTGTATGGAAAATCCCATATACAACTTAACTATCGGAAATGTCGAGGGATCCAGACTCCCAACTCTATCTGATTTCCGGTTTCCAATTGTACAAACGGTCAAAACTAGGGCGCAGGCGCAGGTGGAGAAAACGCCACTACGTACGTTGAAACTTCCGGAAGCCGTGACCGATATCTCGCGCGATGAATTTACGCGTGAGCAAGGCCATGACGCGTCCTTGAGCGCGACCGCAGAGAGGATCGTGTCCGGTACCGCGAAACATTGTAAGGGCAGTGCAAGTTTGAAATTTGTACGTAGGGAAGGGTTAATGTACAGGCAATTTACCACGTTGGATGGTAGAAAGTATTTCCAACTGGTTGTCCCCCAGAAATTCAGGTCCCGTATACTTAGAGTAGCGCACGAGTCCGGTAGTGCAGGTCACTTGAGTAGGAAGAGGATGACTGACAAAGTGTTAAGAGAATTTTATTGGCCAGGTGTAAATAGTGACGTAGCACGATTCTGTCGTTCGTGTGATTTATGCCATAAAACTGTTGAAAAGGGCGTTTTGAACGTCGTATGTATTGCGGTCATAGAAGACGAGCCGAGTGACCCCAACACAGAAATTCCCCTTGATTACCCCATGGTTGTAGGAAATGAGGGGATAGATATGGTCAGCGTGTGCCCAGAACTACCTGAACGTCAGCGTCAGCAAGTCAGGGAAATTTTGAGTAAGTACCCAGACGTATTTACAGATCAACCAGGTAATACTGGATTAATAATGCACGAGATAAACTTGAGTACCTCGGAGCCAATCAGAATAAAGGGATATCCAATACCCTTTAACGCACGGGAGACAATCGATGAGGAAGTAGGTAAAATGTAAAACCTGGGAGTGATTGAACCCTCAAACTCCCCCTATTCTTCCCCCGTGGTATTGGTCCGAAAGAAAGATGGAACGAATCGATTTTGCATAGACTTTCGACAACTAAATAAAGTCACCGTGTTTGATGCTGAACCGATGCCAGACATGGAGGGCTTGTTTTCAAAATTGGCGGGGCACCAGTACATTTCTAAATTAGATCTTACAAAAGGATATTGGCAGGTGCCCATCGCTGAAAATGCCCGCGTATTAATGGCATTCGCGACCCCTAAAGGTCTTTTCCAGTTTAAGGTTATGCCTTTTGGTCTGGTTAACGCCGGTGCGTCGTGCATGCGTCTTATGCGAAAATTGTTGAAAGGCATGAACAACGTAGATAGTTTTGTCGATGATATTCTTGTATATACGCATACCTGGGAAGAGCATGTTAGGGCATTAGTCGATCTGTTTGACAGACTCCGCAAGGCAAATCTCACAGCGAGACCCTCCAAGTGTAGCATAGCATATTCTAACTTGGAATGCTTGGGCCATCTAGTAAGTGGGTCAGGGCAGTTAAAACCCCACCCTGATAAAATTGAAGCGATTAAAGACGCTCCTAGGCCAGAAACCAAGAAACAGATACGATCGTTTCTTGGATTGATAGGTTTTTATAGGAAGTTCGTTCCAAATTTCGCCGCTATAGCTAGTCCATTGACGGATTTAACTAGGAAAGGGCAGCCAAATAAAGTTTCTTGGGATGTATGCCAAGAAAAAGCTTTTAACGCCCTTAAGGCAAGATTGATCAGTGCACCGATCCTAAAGTTGCCAGAAGTAAATAAATCGTTCATATTGAGAACGGATGCATCCGACACGGGCTTAGGAGCAGTTTTGCTACAGGAGCAAGATGGGGTAAAGTTACCCATAGCTTATGCTAGTAGGAAATTGCTGCCTAGGGAGCGAAACTACTCCGTGATCGAAAAGGAGTGCTTGGCACTGGTGTGGGGTATAGGTAAATTCCACACATACCTTTTCGGAAGGGAATTTGTCCTTGAAACGGACCATCAGCCTCTCATATATTTGAACAAGGCAAAAGTTGCCAACGCAAGATTGATGCGTTGGGCATTGACTCTGCAGCCATATCGTTTCCGGATCGAAGCAATCAGAGGGTCGGAAAATGTAGGGGCCGATTATTTAAGCAGAGTGTGATTTGCAGTTTTTTTTCCTTACCATGATATTCTGGTAATGTAAATAATACGTTTCAGTTTATATTTTTGCAAAATTCCGTGATTTTCTAAAAGTGCTTCCACTTATTTTAAGGGGGGGGGTATTGTCACGGAATTGTATCGTTTATATCAATATGTATATGTGATCAAAAATGTATTCGGGTTTCGTTTCCGACTAGAGCGTTACTCGGGGGGTTGTTTATTTTTTCGGCTCTAGTTATTTTGAAATACTGAGTGCGATTCACCCCATGCTGCACGTGCAAATTGCCTGCAGTGAAAACTCACGTACCTAGCTGCTGCGCATATCTGTCACAGCTAGAGTACATACAGAGCGAATTCTCTATAAACCAATTACACTACGACGAGTCTTGTCAGAAAGCTTACCTCTTTACGGGAGCAAAACTTCAGCTGTAGAGGTATGTGAAATTTAAGATTGTATTCTTTATCACTATTCGTTTTATATGACATAATTGTTTCATATATTAGATGTTTTAGAATTTATTCTAAATTCTACAGAGAGTCAATACCTAGGTCATACAACGCCATGATATTAGAAATACTATAGGCTGGTTCAAGTTAGCTATTTGTTGTAACTGAACAGACGGGTATTATTTAATTATACGCGGCATGCATTGAATGATTAATGTAATGTGTAACGAGACGTAATTCATGTGCGCGCATGCGCAACATATATCAATACAAAAATACTAACCGTGTCATATGTACTACACGGTTTAGTTGTTATACTTTTAGCTGTTCCTTATGTATGGTTTGGTGGTGTGAAGTCACAGAACTCTGTGTGGTTTCGTGTGACGTGTACGTTGTGTCTGGTGACGTTGTTTCGGAAGAGTGTACTGGTTTTCTCGATGCGAGGGACCAAGGCTTCTCGACCAACGGGTCTGTGTTAATGTGAAGGCTCTCGAGGGATCCTTCAACAGGCTGGGAGGGGTGGACCATGCGTGGTGGCTCCTTGACCATGGACTAGAGCGGGTGGAACCGGAGATACATCTTGGTCGTCAAACGGGCGCCACGATAGTTATATTTATTGTGTGTTCCATTTTTATTGTTATCTCAATATTGCTATTAGTGCAAAATTACATTCATTCCCATTTCAATATCGCTATATGTGAGATAGATTCATAATTTCATGCATTCCCATTTCATTTTCGTTATATGAATGATATATTCATAAATTCATACATATTCCAATATCGCTTGATGAATTGATAAATTGATGAGTATCATATTGATAAGTGCATAAATCACATGCTTTGGTCACCCTTGGTACTTAATAAGACCTTGTTTATATTGGGGTGTAAATCATATACTCTTATTTGTCGATTGGTGATAGGATGCCATTCACGTTTGTTTAAAATTCCATTCGTTAAATTCATCTTTGATTTTCCTCGTTGAGTTACTTGTTGTTGATAGTTCCATGTTAGGAACTTTATAATTTTCCTTATCTTTTTGTTATAATGGTGTCAGATTTGTTCATCTTTAAATTGCGTTTATAAATAAACATCTTATTAACGCAGTTGCTTTCGGTGTCTTCACTAATCCAGTCCTCACCCGGCTTCATCCTGTGACACTGTCTTTAGCGATCCTTGGCAAGCAATAGATTGAAATTATTCAACGAGTTCCATAAATTTTATTTGAAATTAGCATAAATGTATGATTATATTTAGCACATGATGAGAAACACAGCATTTATTTAATATAAAACTGAAATGACTTTTGAGTTTTGAGTATAAATGGATGCCTTCAATATTATGCTTTAGACTTACATGATGTCATGATGTCATTTGTGATGTAATGAGGTGTTATTATATGTGTTAAAATAATGTGTTAAAAGTGCTGTTGAAACCAACAAAACAAGCAATTATAAAATAAATTGTCCATTGAAGGCATATGTCATATTTCATTAAGATATTTTGGCATATGCCATGGGTAGACAATTTATCATTTAACATCAAAATAAGGGGAGTATTTTCACTTTTACAGCAAAGAAGAGTGACATTAGCATAATAAAACAAAACCCCCAAAACAACAGGAAGAAATTATACATTATCGTGGTGAAAGGAAATAAAAGTTAAGTGTGAGGAACAAAAATTAGTAATCTGAACTATGATTGTCATATTACTGTAACAGTATATTTTATGGGGACATTGAAAGTAATATAAGGATATATGAAATTGACTCACTTTCAGGACATGATAAGGATATCTAAATTTGCTCCCTTTCAGGACATAATAAGGATATCTGAGTTTGCTCACTTTCAGGGTATGGCATGGCATAATAAAAGCCAATTCAAATGATATATTTCTACAGTTACAGATTATATATGACTCAGAAATGGTAATCAGAGAAATAATGAGTTGTGAACATTTTTAGCTCACCTCTAAAATTACCCTATCTCTTACAGACAATGGTATAGTGAGTTCTGCATGTATAAACTGAAATGTCAGCAATGCCCAATTATCAATCTCTGTATCAATATAGTATACACTTTTCAAGCACACCTCCTCAGTTTCTGTGCAAAAATAAATTTTCTTGTACCTAAAACTTAGTGAAATTAGGGCATTTTATTCTTCTTTGCAAGCGTTGAGACATATTTCAAAGGCATTTCACTAATTTGCAGTTTTCTTTAGTAAAATCAATAATTTTTATTGTGTGGTAAAGAGAATTTTGCATAAGTGCTTATTTCATATAAAATTTGTGAAACTCATTGAATAATTCCAATAATTTGCTTTCCAAAGCTTGGACAATTCATTGATTTCATTTGAAAAAACACTCATTAAAGATCCTCTGTGTGTTTATTTTGGGCATGACAGTTTGAGATTTTTAGTTAAGAAAAAAAATGTATAAAATATACAAGAAAGTATTGGTCCAAGTTTTATTTTTTTTACAGGAGAGGTTGTGCTTAACTATACTGCGCTGCACTGCTTGAAAATGTGTTCAGATGATTGCTTCATAGTATATATATATATATATATATATATATATATATATATATATAGCTGTGGACATCTTAACACTAATGCTGATCTTTGGCTACTTTATTTCGACAGGCATTAGTGCTGAGGTCCTTGACGTTACATAATCTTACAAGATTCTCAGATTGCTCAAATCTGGAGGTTTACAATGTGATAAAGTCATACAGATACTGCGCATCATCAAGAAACTCCATGATTCTGTTTTTCAGTTATTTCTTGGCACATTTGCTGATGAAGAAATAAAGCTTGACTGTCTTGCTGTTTTATTTTGCTGCTAAGGTGCAAATGAATCATGACATCCCCATCCCAGAGAGGTGCTAAAAATGCTTGAAGAACACAGTTGTGAAATTTCTTGATATGTATTATTTTAAGCTGGAATCATTTAGATCTGATTGATGTGGAAATCCTGTAAGATTCTGTGATGTTATGGACCTTAATACTAATGCCAAATGTCCCAATCATGAAGTCAGATATTGGTGTTAAAGGCTAAGGTGTCCTCAGGTAATGTACATGTATATTGTTCATCAATCTGTAAACAGAGTAGACCCACTGGATGAGCTGTCAAATCATGCATTTTCAGTTTTGGGTTTACACTGCTTGCAGTTGCATACACATGTAAATATAATATTTAATGTTTCAGTGTAATACACTACATTACAGTACTCTGCACTGCTTAATATTTGTATATTTTATACTGCTGGCCATTGGCGGAAGTGAATATCATTTTTCTGGGTTTGATATCAACCAAAATAAAAAGTCAGTACCATATATACTCACTATAAGTTGAGTTCAACTGCAAACTGCTCAGACCCAGATCTGCCATCACATAATGTGCCAGCAGATCTGGGTCTATGCAGTTTTATAAGAGTAATCAGTGGAACAAACAACATAGACCCTGACCTGCTGGTACATTATGCAATGGCAGATCCGAATCTATGTTGCATGTGGTTGGACTCAACTTATAAGCAGGTATATATAGTAATTGTTATATTTTTTATATGACTAATTTTATACAGCTTTTTCTGATTTTATGGTATTAAGACAACACTTGATGAAGTTCAAAGTGTATACTGAATGAAATGCCATAATAAAAGTTTGACCAAAATATAAGCTTTAGTTCATTGTATTAGAGGCTAATATGCTTACAGTGATGGGAATAATAACAAAAGAAAACAAACAAAAAATCAAAATAAAGAGAAATAGTGAATATTCAGATTTGTTATTTTCCCCTAATTATTTTTGGTGCTCAAACTTTCATTTCAATTGAAGATAAGAACAGATGAAATGAGGAGCAGATGGTCATGCAAAAAAACTCCATCACCTATAAAAGATGCTCAAGCATGATTTTCTCTAAATATAACATTTGTGTTTTTTTGTCAGTAGTCTGAGTCTCTGATGTTGCCCTACCTATTACATCACTGTCAGTAGTCTGAGTCTCTGATGTTGCCCTACCTATTGCATCATTGTCAGTAGTCTGAGTCTCTGATGTTGCCCTACCTATTACATCATTGTCAGTAGTCTGTGTCTCTGATGTTGCCCTAACTATTACATCATTGTCAGTAGTCTAAGTCTCTGATGTTGCCCTACCTATTACATCATGTCAGTAGTCAAAGTCTCTGATGTTGCCCTACCTATTACATCATTGTCAGTAGTCTGAGTCTCTGATGTTGCCCTACCTATTACATCATTGTCAGTAGTCTGAGTCTCTGATGTTGCCCTACCTATTACATCATGTCAGTAGTCTGAGTCTCTGATGTTGCCCTACCTATTACATCATTGTCAGTAGTCTGAGTCTCTGATGTTGCCCTACCTATTACATCATTGTCAGTAGTCTGTGTCTCTGATGTTGCCCTACCTATTACATCATTGTCAGTAGTCTGTGTCTCTGATGTTGCCCTAACTATTACATCATTGTCAGTAGTCTGAGTCTCTGATGTTGCCCTACCTATTACATCATTGTCAGTAGTCTGAGTCTCTGATGTTGCCCTACCTATTACATCATTGTCAGTAGTCTGAGTCTCTAATGTTGCCCTACCTATTACATCATTGTCAGTAGTCTGAGTCTCTGATGTTGCCCTACCTATTACATCATTGTCAGTAGTCTGAGTCTCTGATGTTGCCCTACCTATTACATCATTGTCAGTAGTCTGAGTCTCTAATGTTGCCCTACCTATTACATCATTGTCAGTAGTCTGAGTCTCTAATGTTGCCCTACCTATTACATCACTGTCAGTAGTCTGAGTCTCTGATGTTGCCCTACCTATTACATCATTGTCAGTAGTCTGAGTCTCTGATGTTGCCCTACCTATTACATCATGTCAGTAGTCTGAGTCTCTGATGTTGCCCTACCTATTACATCATTGTCAGTAGTCTGAGTCTCTGATGTTGCCCTAACTATTACATCATTGTCAGTAGTCTGTGTCTCTGATGTTGCCCTAACTATTACATCATTGTCAGTAGTCTGTGTCTCTGATGTTGCCCTACCTATTACATCATTGTCAGTAGTCTGAGTCTCTAATGTTGCCCTACCTATTACATCATTGTCAGTAGTCTGAGTCTCTAATGTTGCCCTACCTATTACATCATTGTCAGTAGTCTGAGTCTCTAATGTTGCCCTACCTATTACATCATTGTCAGTAGTCTGAGTCTCTAATGTTGCCCTACCTATTACATCATTGTCAGTAGTCTGAGTTTCTAATGTTGCCCTACCTATTACATCATTGTCAGTAGTCTGAGTTACTAATGTTGCCCTACCTATTAAATCATTGTCAGTAGTCTGAGTCTCTAATGTTGCCCTACCTATTACATCATTGTCAGTAGTCTGAGTCTCTAATGTTGCCCTACCTATTACATCATTGTCAGTAGTCTGAGTTTCTAATGTTGCCCTACCTATTACATCATTGTCAGTAGTCTGAGTCTCTAATGTTGCCCTACCTATTACATCATTGTCAGTAGTCTGAGTCTCTAATGTTGCCCTGCCTATTACATCATTGTCAGTAGTCTGAGTCTCTAATGTTGCCCTACCTATTACATCATTGTCAGTAGTCTGAGTCTCTAATGTTGCCCTACCTATTACATCATTGTCAGTAGTCTGAGTCTCTAATGTTGCCCTACCTATCACATCATTGTCAGTAGTCTGAGTCTCTAATGTTGCCCTGCCTATGAAATCATCATTAGTTATCTGAGTCTCAGATGTCACACTACCTATGAAATCATGGTCAGTAGTCAAAGTCTCTGATGTTGCCCTACCTATGACATCATTGCCAGTAGTCTGAGTCTCAGATGTCACACTACCTATGAAATCATGGTCAGTAGTCAAAGTCTCTGATGTTGCCCTACCTATGACATCATTGCCAGTAGTCTGAGTCTCCTATGCCACCTATCTATAACATCATCGTCAGAAATTCAGACTTAACAGTCAGGTGAGCTAGTGAAATCTTATATCAACCTTGCATGCATATGTGAGGTTGCTGTAATGTTAACAGTCAGGTGAGCTAGTGAAATCTTATATCAACCTTGCATGCATATGTGAGGTTGCTGTAATGTTAACAGTCAGGTGAGCTAGTGAAATCTTATATCACCCTTGCATGCATATGTGAGGTTGCTGTAATGTTAACAGTCAGGTGAGCTAGTGAAATCTTATATCAACCTTGCATGCATATGTGAGGTTGCTGTAATGTTAACAGTCAGGTGAGCTAGTGAAATCTTATATCAACCTTGCATGCATATGTGAGGTTGCTGTAATGTTTTAGCAGTGACAGCTTCTGGCAGTTTAGCCAATCAGAACACAGCAAAATGAGAACTCATATAATAAAATGTTTTTGCTTTTGTTTGTAAGAAATTAAATAGCTTGATTAGCCTGTAAAACCAAGGAAGGGCCTTCTGACGTGCATCATGTTTCATATATCATATGTCATTAACTGTCTGTCCATCAACGGTTGCTTTTTTGTTGACTTCTCAAAAGATCATGACTTATTTCAACTAACTTTTATAGAGAGCATGCTAGCGTCAAGACCTTTAAAGTTTATACAAATAATGACACTCTCTATTACGATCCCTTTAACTAAAAATAGAAAAACCTTATTATTAAAATATAATGGACCAGAATTTTCACCAGATTTGACAGAAAGAATCATGGCTTCATAACCTTTCAAATTTGTACAGATGATGCTGATTACACTTTCAAATATATTAAAAATAAAAACATTGAAACCATTAATTTAAAATCCGATTTTGACAGCATCCTGGCATCAATGTCTTTTACATTTCTGCAAATAATGTAACTGGTATGAGGACAGCTCATCCCCTAGACATTTCATCCACAACACTTCATCTCCTAAGACAATTTGTCCCCATTTCATATTTTGACAAATTATGACATAACTTTTGTATGAACTATGTATGATAGAGAGATAGAGCAATAGATAGATATGTGTTATTGATAGATCAGACAGCATGTATGTATGTACTCGCTTATAAGGTGATTCAATTGGTAGTTGATTACCCCCTATTTTAGATCTGCAAAAAATTAATTTCTCTTTCTCCTGCCTGTAAATCAGGGTGTACTTTGCTAATCAGATCTGTTTGGAAGGGGAGACTTGTCATCTGTGAGTTAGGGTTGCACATTGGAAAAATAAACCAGCTAACTTGCTGGATAGATAGACAGACAGACAGATAGATAGAAAAGACCAAACTGCTGTATAATCAAGAGAATTATATTATTGAGTAGAAAAAGTTACAAAACAAATTGACAACTTTAATTTTATCCATCTTTCTGTAATAAAATCCACAGAACTCCATAAAGGTTGACATTTTAGTTCCATTTATATGAGAAATACTTCACAAATTTTCTTCAAATGCCTGTCACTATACTCAATAGCTGTCTTGCACAAGTTTCTACAAAATACCAAATTCATGTTGTGCCACACAGTTATGTTTATCTGCAAAGTCTATAGCTTTAAACTCGAATGCTCCATCTTAAGTATTACATTTCTTTTCTCCATAATTGTGAAACTATTATAAATTTATCACTTTGCGAAATACAATTTACAAAATGACAAGGTAACTTAGAGAACACTGATGAAACTTGGGCAAGATTTATTTGGAGAGTGAAAATTGGGCTACTGTAAGTGACATTTCAATTGTACAGTCTCTGGAATCTCATTAGAAGATGGCTGCTATTGAACAGGTGTCAAGGTTGTCAGGTGTGCAGCATGATAACTGGGGGTTGTCAGTTGCACAAAACAAGCACCCACAGTTAATAGAATATTGGACTCTACTGGTGCACTGAACATGTGTCAGATCCATGACTTGATCAAAGAGTTTTCAGCTGGGAAAACAAAGTGGGTACCGCCTTTACAAGTTAGGGCTTTAGATCCAACATACACTGGCAGATCACTCAGGAATTGTTGCTTAAGAGGTTGATCTGGCTCATGAAAGAGGTAAATACAAATGAAATCAGAACTTTCATTGCATCAGAAGCAAACAGTGTTTACAGCAAACACAAAATATAATACAAATATGGGTTGTTCAGATTTGCAAACCTTTGGAAGCAATATATCCATTAATATTGAGGAACACTTTCATTTGCAGTGAGTAGTATTTAATTTCATATTTTGAATTTATTATAATCTATCTAAATTTAGATACAGGTATTGCATAATGAAGAAATGAAATGGATAAACAAATTGCATACCATATATGCATTTGTGGTGGAAATAATGACATGAAAATGTAAAAATATCTTGTATGTATTGCAAACCATAGATTCGTCAAATTTTGTATATGTCCCGTATTCTGCATGAATTGAATTTTCAGTAAAAAATGTCAACTTATATAAGTGAGTATATATTGTGTGTATGTATGTTTGTATTTAGTCAATGTGTGTGTGTATGTAATTCTGTGTATGTATATATGTATGTTCAGAAAAATAAGAATGAAAAAATAAGAATGATTCACTCTCTTAAGAGGAGAATATGTTGCAGATTGTGAAAAAATAAAATCTCCATAGTTTATTTAAACACAACATTGTTTATGTACGCTATTTTAATATTTATAATCTTAGCACCATAAATTCTTGAGAGTTAGTGTTGTAATTTGTTATCACCTGAAATAGGGATGAATTGTCCATGGACAAGTTGTTTGGGGATGAATTGTCCTAGAACTGAATCTGCCATCAAATATATGCTGTTACTAAAAGTAGCAGAAACCTTAAAATGACCATTAAAAACTGCTGAGCAGAATTCAACCAAATTCTGCTGCATCCTAGCATCAACATACATGTAAACATCCCCCACAGGAGGGTTTTTCTCCTGAGGTTAGAGGTGTCTCCCGTCACTCATTGAAATCTTTTGCATGCACAAAATTATTATTGAAAAATTAAATTTTTTCCATTTTTTTTTCACATTTTGATTTCAATGTAGTATATATATGTTAATACTGCCTTTGATCATGTGACTGAACTAGCTTAAGCAGGGCAAGCCAATCTAGTTGCTAATTTCACCCTTTGATCAGTCAACAGGGTCGGCTGGCTTCATTGTTTGAAGTTTGTCGAGGTGGATTAAAATGTGTGTGAGCAGAAGTAATTCCACAAGGATTAAAGACATTAACTGATTATGGTTGGGTTACTAAAGAGCTCAATCAGCATAAAACAATAAACATTACTTTGATTCTCTCTGCAAGATATATTCTGCTTCGGTACTTAAATTTGTCGAGATGGATTAGAGTCTATACTATATATGATCAAAAGTGATTTGGACAGGATTAAAGATGTTAATTGATTATGGTTGGATTACTCAAGAGCTCAAGTGGCATAAAACTGGGTCGGTTTGACTTCAGTGTTTAAAGTTTGTCAAGATGTCTAAGTGTGTGTTATTTCCCATTAACAAAACACCAAACTCCAAGCAACCAAAATATCACACGAAATTCAATGATGGATGGAAACAGGAATTTAAGTGGTTGCAATCAAGTTCAAAGGGACATGAATATATACTCTGCTCTTCCTGTATAGCTGATTTTTAAAATCTGTTACAGTGGCAAGAATGACATCATGCATCATGCAGAAACCCCATCTCATAAAAGCATATTAACCGCGACAACAAATATGCCATCACTGAAATCTATGTTCGCAGAATCTTGCATCAGATGTGAATAAAGTCAGTAGTGGTGCGAGAGTTTGAGGTGCCCAGGGGCAATGTTCTTTAATGGCGCCCCTACCGAGACACCTGGGGGGAAATGTTCTTTAGTGAAACCAGGGCTTAGATGTGGGAGGATGTTGGAAAAAGCAAAAAAAACCTCCCAACAGCGCCTCCCCTCGTCCAGCACCCAGGGGCTATTGCTCCCCCGACCTCCCCCCTCGCACCACCATTGAATAAAGTTATACGTGCTGAGACACTATTTGCCAACTTTATAGCTGAACATAATATCCGGTTTCTGGCAGCAGATCATTTTTCAGATCTAGTCAAAATAATGTTCCCTGACTCAGAAATTGCACAAAAGTATTCATGCAAACGGACTCCATAGGAAACCTGGATCCACTAACAGTACATCATCTCCTAAGTGTTAAGATCAACACTGATGAGGACTGCCACCAATATAATCCGCTCAATGATCTCCTAAGAAATGCTAAAAATGCTTGTGCTACATAAAAGGAGAGAATGAATGGCAACAAGTTACTGTCAAAGGACCGATTTGATGAGATGATGTGCATATTTTAATATTAAAAAAATGTAAACTTGTTCAATAGTTGTAATTTTTGTCTATTTGCATGCTAAAAATTGGGTTGATGAAAATCCTCCCTCTTTTGAGGTCAAAAGTCCTGACCAAATTTTGGAAATCTCCTGATCTGTCCTGACCTGACCAGTCTTTTCTGTCACACTATCAAATATGGCTGCCATTACTAAGAATTAAAGAAAAATCTTAAAAAGGCTTTTCACAAAAACCACTAAAACAAAATGTGTCCAAATTTGACAGACAGTGTTCTTATAAACCACTTTACTTGACAATTGCATTTTGGCTAGTTGGCCATGTCATGCCCACTTAGACATTTTTTATATTATTTTCTTTGACAGGGGTGCTTCAGTAGCTGTCTCTCTAGCTCTGTGGAGTGTGGTGATTTTCCACATAATCTACATAATCAGGTGGAAGGTATACACAGTCACTTGGGCCGGTAAGTAGCTTGTGATACTGTAAACGTTTTATTCATGCACAGTTTATTTTTAATGAATTCACTAGTGGATTCTAGACATGGTAGTTCATTTCATAGAGCATTGGACTTGTAATCCAAGGGTTGCAGGTTTGATACCCACCCAGGCCAGGCCAGGTTGGCTGCCTCTATGTGTCCTTGGGGAAAGACAATTAGATGTGGTAAAATGCTGTTAAAGCAAACACAGACAAAACTATCTGCAAAATTAAATGACCATGAATAAATAATTTTTTTAATATACAAAAGATACAAATGTTATATTCTTGAAATTGTCAGGACATCAACAAATTTCATAGCAGTGAATACAAGTATTGTCTGACAGTATTATGCCATTAATTCTTAATTTTACAATTATGTTATCACCATCATTTAACAATCATTAGGATTTGCTTATTCTTTAGCAGTGTATACAAGTATTGTCTGACAGTATTATGCCATTAATTCTTAATTTTACAATTATGTTATCACCATTATTTAACAATCATTAGGATTTGCTTATTCTTTAAAAGAGTTGAATTGCTTGGTGCTTACCCTTTAGGTCATTTGACCCTTCATGACAGTAGAATCCTACAAGAACATAATTTTTCTTCTGGAACCTAAATGCATCCCAAATGGCATTTTAACATGTATTCTTAAGATTTTCCCAAAATACATTTTGGGACATTATACAGTTTATTGAATTTGTAAATTTTAAGTGAGGTGAACAATAAGATCTGTGTAAACTGGAAGTTGGGGTTCGGTTCATATATGAATATCATTGAACAGTCTACACTCATTATAATGCCAACATTAGTCCACAGAGAGGTTTGGCATTATACTGAAGCCGACAGTATAAGGGGTTCTGAACTTACGGATAATTATGTACATAGGTGGAAGGATGGATAGATAAATAGAGATAATAAATAAGTGTAAAGAATAAAAAATATAAATTAAAAAGTATTTCATAAAATAAAATTATGTTTAAATTTATGATTGATTATTTCAAAATACATGTATATACCACCACCAACAAATCCAACATCAGTGTAACAAAAACTGAGACCCACAACATTGGGCATAATATACAGTCCATCATATTGTAAACCGAGTCCCACAACATTGGGCATAATATATAGTCCATCATATTGTAAATTACAGTTTTCCTTCGCTATAACATGGTAAATGCAGTCCATAACTGCCAACTGCATTATGTTCTGCACTGCTCTATAACTGGAAAGATCGACAGCTGAATCAAGTTTATGTGTGTTTGTGTAAGGGGGGAGGTAGACAGATAAAGAAAAATTCAAACCAACATAGTAATAACTGCATTAATGTACATAAATATTTCTCACATAAGTGGTAATTGTGCACTAAATCAATAATACACGTATAAAAACAAAGATGTCACATTGAAAATTAGTAGTGTTCTTAAATCCATAATGATCATGCATTTGGTAGTACCACATCTCAATTATAAAAATGGAGCACCTTATTTTCATAAAGATGTTCATTTGTAATCGTGTTCGGACTTGCTTCAATGAAAGCCTTTTTTCTGTTGAAATTCACTCAGAAAATCATCACTATTTCCATCTATTTTTATGCTTCAAAAATCACACAAACATTCTGTGGCTGACAAACATAACAATCATGTTTACATCTTATAAAATCTGGATGATGTAGCTGGTATCTTCCCAAGATTACCTCAATGGAAAATTATATTCATGTCATGGCACCTTGTGTCACAGAGAGCTGAACTGAGCCAACCCAGCTGTTTTGCCCCCAGTTAAAACAGCAGTATCCCACACCAAATTTGGCTAACCTTTTGCACATAAGATTCTCACGTGAGATCTAACTCATGTTAGTCTCATGTGCATTTTAACATGCAAATTAGGTAGAACTCACGTGAGCAATAGAATCTAACAAAATCTGAAAATCACATGAGCAGGAATGGTTAATGTAAGCAAGAGCTTGCTCACATGAGCCATAGGAAAAAAAAATGACTAGGATTTGATTTGTATTTGATAAATATTTTTGACAAGAATGAAAAAGAACAAAGTTCCTATAATAAAACTTATTTATCAGCAATAAAGAGATTTTCAAAGTGATATTAAAATCTAGTGAAGATGAGCATATTCAAGTTCAATTATGCATGTTTTTGTGAGGTTTCTCACATGAGAAAAAAGACAACCCATATATAAATATGTGATAATAATGATTTTCAATTATTGTAATTATTATATCGTAACAATAAATGCTCGCAGCACAAATGGGCATCAAGCAAATTAGTGTGATTATTGTGAAAGCAATGGTCTTGATGCACATGAAACCAGCTAGGTGTACTACATCCAATCACTGATTTCATTACTGATGATAACAAAAGGTATAGGGTCTCAGGCCAGCGTTGACCAATCAGAAAAGGTTGCTTTTATTGACTTATACCAAACCATGTTTTAATATTTATATTGTTGTTGATAAACATTCAGTGCATTATGCACTGACAATTGTAAACATGTAGAAGTATTTGCATGGTGTGCAGCTGGCACCAAAATGGCAAAAATTAGATGACATGGGAGCGCGATCGCATATATGATGAACATAAGAGACTAAGAAAGTACCAGAAATGCTGGGAAAATGGACACTAATGGCTAAAGTGTGACACAGGAGAGACTGTGTTGTTGGTGAAATACAGTTATTGTTTTGAGTTGATGGTAATGAATAATAAATGTTGAATTAGAAACTGAACTGGCTTCTGTTTGATTTTAGCAAGATCAGTGAAATTTAGACAGGATCAATGAAAATATGATTTTGGTGATCCTGTGGGTTTGTGAAAAAAATCCTAATTTTGAGTCATGTATCTTGTTTTACATATGCAAACTTTCTTTAACTCATTACACATACTCCTGCTTGTTTGCTGTTAATCATACAATTTCAGTGGGGACCCAGAAAATCTGAAAAAATCAAAGGAAACGACGTGGGAAGGAATGAATACAAATTCATAATTGTTTGAAACAATATTTATCATAATTGCTTAAAACTGTATTATCAAAGTTAAACATTATTTTGTACACTTGTGCAATATATCAGTGGTTTCCATCAAAACATTTAAAAGTTTGTGAAAATGAAACCTCTAGAGTACCATGATCTACTGATATTCTGTTCAATTTCTTTCGTAAAACACTCTGTACACAAAATATATTTCATTAGCTGTTACGTTGTCTTTTTTAAATTAAGCATACTGCATTCCTTGCAAAATTGTTGCACGCAGAGCAAATTAAGGTGACAGTGGATGTATGATCTAGATCATATCCAATGTATTATTAAGGAAAGATTCCAGAAAATTCAGGCTAATGCACAGAAAGGCAAGCTCTTCAGTCTAAGGAATCTCTCAGCCGCTTTCTCAAATATGTGGTTCACAGAAAGGCAAGCTCTTCAGTCAAAGGAATCTCTCACAGCCGCTTTCTTGAATATGTGGGAAATCTTCACTTTTTTTCTGTATGGGTTTAGAATTTTTACTTCACTTCCATATAGAAATCCATTTTGGGGAGGTTCCCCTTCCCCATCTGTTAAAATCATACACTATTAGGAGAAAAACAAGAATGTTAGCCATCGAATTACACTGAACCACCTCTTCTAAACAAATCCTCTCAGAATAAAATCCTAAATCATTCCCTGCTTCTTGTATGATTCAAGTTTCATCCACTGAAATAGATTACATGCAGCAACATGTACTATGTAACCTGGACAACAAATGTGACTATTTACCTGTTTGGCAAAGGCATTTTTTTTTTTTTAATTCAACATTCGAAAATCACTTCATAAGTCTTAGAAACATCTGTAAGTGTTATTCATGATCATCCAGTTTGAAAGCTGCAACATCAAATCTGTCAAACATTTGGTACTTTACGTCTTTAAACAAAAAACAAAAAAAAGCAATATGAAATTACTCACTTTACCCCTTAAAACCTTTGAAATAGATTCACTGCCATATTCTTTGAAAAATTAAAAGTATAAAAATTAGAAGCATACCTACATGTATATGACTTCTGAACTTGCCTCAGTTGCAGTTCAAACTTCACTGCATGAAGACAATTGTGGAATTTGACAAGCTAGAAGAAAAACAGTCCCTAACAAAAACAAAAATTAGATTAACAAGCTTGGATGTAATTTATCGTCAACTGTCCTAACTTCGTGTTTATCCTTGATTCGTGCGCCATGTTTCTCGTGACCTCACACTCTTGTATTGAGATCCTGACGTAATCAACTGGGTCACTAGCATTTGTTGACAGTGACAGTAAGTGCTGATTAAGACATATTTGAATACTTAATACAAATCAAATTGAAAAAATACAATGAAAATGGCAAATTTTACTCATGCCATACACTTTGTGACCCTTGAGTGAGTGTTAGCCATTCAAGCCAGGGCTACTGTTCACATGTTGGTTTTCTTTACCTTTTGATTAGCGGTAAACCGAAAACAGAGATTTTTTAGATGGCAAAGGCAATGTAAAAATCTGGTCATTATAACATGCACTTCTTATATCATGTTAGAAAATATAAATCCAATGAAAAACTATATAGTATGCAATTTTTCATTTGAAATATTTTAATAAGACCAACAACAACAAAAATGTGTGTTTCCTGTTACCAGGCATAACTGGATCAATCAGATGCAAAAATCAATTTCGGCAATGTAATTTTGTTTAAAATAAAAAAATTTTTTTTTTTTTTAAACATTATGTATAAATCAAATAATATTTATAGCCCTTCAAATTACTGGGCAAAACCGACTCAATTAGATGCACAAATCAATTTCAGCAATGTGATTTTTTTTATAATAATTTTTTTTTTTTAAACATTATATATATATCAAATAAAATTTCAAGGGCTTCAAAGTACTGATCAAAACTGGCTCAGTTAGATGCACAAATCAATTTCGGCAATGTGATTTAATAAAAAAAAAAATTGGGGGGGGGGGGCAAGTGCTAGGGTCAGCAACGTGAAACTGGGACAGTTGGCCGACCGGAAACATATTTATTTTTTTTTTTGGCCTAAGGGAACAAAATCTTTGTTATCAAATAGCATAAACAAAAAATCTTTTAGAACTTTACAGTACCTTAAAATATGACAATTTTATCAGACAGCTTGAAAAAAAAAATCCATCATATTTTGTTTCATTCATATTTTTGCCATCATTATTTATGAGTGTTTTATTGCAGTCGATATTGGTTTGAAAGAAATGATTTGTATTGCATATGCAAATATTACTAATACATGGACATCATACACGATATATTTCTAGAGTAAACATTGACCTAATTGTCACATTCCAATCTTATGTCACGTGACCTTTATTTCATGGGCACGAACCACAGATTACTTCCGGAAATAGACACATTTAGACACACTCGGAAAAACGGCAGCTAGCAAAGAATTTGGAGAGTTCATGAATAAATTAAGCAGATATAATTGAACACTTTCTATGGCGATTTCAATAGTTTCTCACAAAATTATAATATAAGCGTTAAAATTAACGTTGACGACACGAACCATGGTAGATCAAGGATACTAATCTTGTCACACTATTCTCGATAACTGACAACATTTATGCATCGAGAACTGCAGTTTGGCAGGTGCAACAGTAAATAATAATGATCTGAAAAATTATCATCTCAATGATTGTTTGGAGCAAGATTACAAGGTCATCTTATTTGACGTATTAAATCGTGGGGGCAAAACTGCAAACTGCTGTACCTGTAAACATGCAAAATGCAATACGGTCTTGACTTTACTCACCAACATGATAATTCCATGATTATAAATTATCTCCTGGTTTCTATGATCAGTTGCTGCACATATATTGGTAATCCTTGCAATGAAATTTCCCAAATTAACGCTCAGCTTAATTTAAAAAATGGCGCTTGTTTGAAAGCGAGGCTACCATGGTAGTTGTGTGTTGTAGTGTCTTCAAAACATTATGTGCATATTTTGCGATGAGTAAACCAGTCTCCAGACTGTAAACAAGGGAAATAACCGGCGTTATTTTCTTGATACTGGATTAGGTCACAGTCGCGGAAAAGCACATTTAATCTTGTGTGATTTAATTTTATTATTTGATTTGGTTTTTGAAAGCAAAATTCTTGAAGCATAATTCTTTATAGAATGCTGGAAGAATGGGATGGGTCTCTAACTCACATGAGAAAAACCAACTTAGATCAAATCTAAAATGTGTCTGATCAGAATTGAAGTCCAAATTTCTCACGTGAGAAATTAGAACTCTGCCTTATTTTCAAACATAGTCAGATGTAAGGGGAACGAATATTTTCTAAGTCATACATTCTCATGTGAACATTCAAATTCTCACGTGAGCAAAATCTGCACATGAGAAAATTTGGTTAGTTTTTCAATGGCTCACAAGATCTAACAAACTGCACACATGAGCTTGTAAAATCTACCCAATTTGCATACGTTTCTAACAAGGTTCTCATGTGAAGCTTATGAGCAGCTCATGAGAATTGGTGAGATTTTTCTGTACGGGATGCTAGTTACATAGAGATATTGTTACTATAAATAGAGCAACTACTGGTCCACATAGCTTACAGGGGTTCTACATGTACTTTAGGATTTGTCATGTCTGAGTCACATGTACTAGTATGTATGTGCACATGCACTGGCAGTAGACATGAATTTGTATAGTACATGACAGTATTAGTTCTGCAGTCAGACTCTATATGGTAGATGGACATTACTTTTGGGTTTGCATTACGCAAATGAGCAAAGAAAAGCCACAGTTGATTTCTGTATGGTGATGGAATAATGCAAGCAGGCTGTATTGGAGTCATATGATTGCTAATCTTCATAGACAAATTGGTAAATTTAAGACCTGCTATTCCATTAGACAAGAGTTTATTGCCTACATGAGTGATTAACTTAACTGCATTCTCAGAAAGATTAATATGTGATTGGCATGGTATGGATGCACATCTTTAGAAGCCAGCCTGGCACATTTGATTGGTGTTGATGGCAATTTTGGGTTTTCTATAGGTTCTTAATGAATACAATAGCTGATAGTGGCTGAAGACAATAATGACTAATATTACAGACAAATGCAAATTGTTGCAACAAGTTGTGGCAATGCCAAGCTTGAAAAAAATCAATAATTGAGTGTTCCAGTTAAATGAATATTGGAAAAAAAGAAATGTATTTGTTTAATTTAAAGTTTTAGTCAGAGTCCATGGCATGGCCATGTTATAACAGGAATTATAATGAAGAGTGCAATAATGAAGGAGAGCTCTATAGACTGGTAGTGTTTTTATCAAAATTAACTGTTAAATAACAAGCTTAAAGAATTGTCATGCCTACTTTCAATAAATGCATATTAAAATTATGACAGTCTGATAGCTAAGCAATAATTCAAAATAAGAATCAAAGAAAAGTCTACTTTTGCACAGAAATTTCTGTGATTGTTTTCTGCATATTTCTTGTTTAAAATTCTTTAAGAACGCTGGAAACAATTATGTAAATATAGAGGGTGGAGATTAATGGCTGGCAGAATTAAATGGATTATAAAGAAGACAGTTAGTATAGATAATGGTATTTTTTGTTGAGATTTCAGGCTAGTGAATGGCTGTAAGGACGGGTAGTGGTTTGGCATGCCAATTAATTACCATCATGAAATCTAACTGTAAGCACTGGTAGTTGGTAGTGGTATGACATGCAAATTAATTACCATTAGGAAATCTGGCTGCAAGCACAGGTAGTGGTATGACATGTATGGCTGTAAGCACTGGTAGTGGCATGACATGCCAATTAATTACCATCATGAAATCTGGCTGTAAGCATGGGTAGTGATATGACATTCCAATTAATTACCATGATGAAATCTGGCTGTAAGCACTGATAGTGGTATGATATGCCAGTTACGTGTAATTATCAGCAGGAAATCTGTTCCTAGCTATGTGTTGGCAATAAGTGGGGGTGGTGGTATAACTTTTGGCATAATAGCAGCTGTAGACTGTACTTTTCAACTGACATTTATGTCTCCAGGAGATTTTAACCGACTCTGTAGTAGATTTAAACTGTCAGGATCTATCAACCAAGTTCCTCGCATTCAGTAGCATAGCAATCTAATAAAATATATATTTATGCAATGCATGTAAGACTTTTATCTGCAGTTGCAAAGATGACTTTTAGACAATTTTAACTGCCATGTGTTTGTTTTATTGTAATTAAGTTGACCACAGACTTGTGTGATTTTACCATTTTATTGTTAGGCAGTGTTACAAATAAGAGGTTATTGCCAAACTTTGTCTGTGCTTTATTCAGAAGGAGTTTCTTCGGCTAACATAATAAAATGAAATTGCCATTATCTATGGACCTGCCTGTATATAAGCATAGTGAGACATAGTTGTAACTTTTCCAGTGATAATGGTGTCATTACTGATTTTAAGATTCTATCAAATGTGTAGTCTTCCACCCAGCGAGACAGAAGTTTTTTATGTGAACTCAATTAAGAAATTTTATGATGATGTACCACCATAGAAAATAATGGACTTGTTGAGGGAATACAGTTTATATAACAAATGTATCACGATAGAAAATCATGGACTTGTTGAGGGAATGCAGGTTATATAACAAATGTACCACCATAGAAAATCATTGACTTCTTGAGGGAATGCAGTTTATATAACAAATGTTGACCTTATAGTTTAAGGATTTTATTTCTCTTTACCATAATCTTTTATTTTATGTACCTTTTACCTAAATTTAACCTCTATACATATCTTTTAATTTATTTACCTTTTACAGAAATGTTGAACCTGTATACGTATTATCTTTTATCTTGCAGTATTACAAGTTTACATCTATTTGAAGGGTTAATCTTCCAAGGTGTTTTTGTTCAATTTTTATCTTTACATTTTTAGAACTGACCTTTTAATCAGTCAGCATCATATAGCCAGTATTGTGTTGATGTGTCATTAAACCCTATACAGAGATGCATACATATACCGTATTTGCTGGCCTATAAGTCGATGTGGAGTATAAGTCGAATTCGCTAATTTTGTAAATTTTCCAGTCTTCATCTATATATAAGTTGATGTGGAGTATAAGATGAAGCCAGACCAGATCAAAACCTTGACTTTGTCTTTTTTGCTAGTTTCATGAATAGTAATAGTATTACTGTGCTATTCCAGATTAACTCTGAAAATGATTAAGATGGTCTGTACTTTATTTATTTATAGGTATTATTTATTGGTACATGAACAACAGTTGTCAAAAAGTTAAGTGCAATTTGTATTCTTACAGCAATAGTAACCTTTTTATCAAATTAAATGTGCAATAAAAAATAAAAGAACTTGATAAAGACTTGTTATTTTTAGTGAATGCATGTATGTCTGTATGTGTGTGTGAGAAAGAGAGAGAGGAAACAACGCTGTGTCAGTGTGTAAGAACGTATGCATTCAGAGCAGTTTTTATTTGTAGCTTTTGGAGAGAGAGAGGTTACAGGGCGATTGTAATCTGTATTGTTCAGTTGTGATCTTACTGGTGTACAGGGGCACTACTATATTCCATTATTAATTAATACCTCCGAATAAACAGACTTCATTCTTGTTTTAATTATGATATCCATTGTCACAAGAACCACATGGCTTTGCAGTGTTATTTACATGCTGATTAAATATGCCTACAGCTTTGGCCAGGTCATTCCAGTTGACACCTGTTTGAGGGCAAGATTCGGCAGATGAGATCAAATTAATATGGCTACCAATGTGGAAGTGATGCTACCCATAGGGTAGTATAAGCAATCCTTTAAAGCCGGTTGATGTATACAGTACTGTATAAAGACAGGTAATGCCAGTTGCTTACCCATGTAAGTTTCTCAACCAGTGACACCTTTTGTTCTCACCAATAGAACTGTCACAGTTTTAAATTCAAAGTAACAACTAGCATCAGCAAAGATCAAACTAGATGCCACCAAAATACAGGAAGTGTACATGCACTTACTGATAAAGGGTAATCTTATTTGGTGGGAATGGAGAGGTCATTGTACTTGCAAAGAAAACAACACAGCAAGCTAAATTGTAATTCTTGGGATTTAAAGTAAATGGAGTCTATATGGATATAAATATTGTGAATATTTAAATATAAATTATATATCTTAGAAACTGAAGGAGTATGGTATGTATTTTTATAATTTCCATTTTCTATTTTATTACTGTTTTTTCTCTTTGACAAAAGCTTCAGCTAAACCAGGACAATAAAGTACATTAAGCAAAATAGCATTAAGAAGGGCTGAAATCTCTCTATCCCTCTCATTCATATCACTGCATATTTTATTTCGATCAAAAGGTGTAAGAAGAAAAATGTGCAATGGAATACCAATGTCCGTGTCATGGTTATTCGTATTCTAACTTGTCTATTCTAATACACACATATGTAAGCAAATTTAAACAATGTATATTACTAGTGCATACTGCTTTACTGATGCATGTGAGTTTAATACTGACGATCATGTAAATATTTTGGAATCCTTCTCAATATCGGGTCCTATATTTTTTCATACATGATCGCTTCCCCAAAATGGGAATTATTATTTTACACATAATTTTTCGTACTTTGAAAACAAATATTTATTTTGTCATGTATGACAAATTGCAATAAATACAGTACAGCAATTTCAATGACATAGTCCATATATAAGTCGATTCGGAGTATAAGACAAAGCCCAGACTTGCAGATAAAAAAGTATTGACTTATAGGCCGGCAAATATGGTATATTGTTATTAGTTTTACTGATAGTCAGCAACTGTTGCTGCAGGGACAATCACTTGCTTGGCTGTGATGACATCTTTAATGGATATAATTTGCGTACATGTGTAATATCAAACTTACTTGAGACTCTTGTTTACAATTTTTTAAAATTTTTTTTAGGATTCTCATGGGAGTGTCTTGAAGATTGGGGGCAGTTTTTTGGTTTGGCCGTACCAGGAATGGCCATGAAGTGTTTAGAATGGTGGAGTTTTGAAGTACTCATAGTTCTAGCAGGTAGGACGTAATTTTAAATTTTAAAAAAGACTTTTTTTTCACATCCTTTCTCCTTCCCATTGCCTTGGCATTGTGTGACATCAGTCCTGAATTTCACCAACAGAACTTGAATCTAGACTTAAATTTTAGTTTAGAATCTAGCGATCTGATTAGCTGAAATTTATGTATAACTTAAAATTGACCAATCAAGTGTTTTAAGTCTCTACTTAACTTAAGACTCTTATGTTGGTAAAATTTAGGTCCGGTCTGGGACTATATGTATGCTGATTGCAGTTGTTTGTACATTATAAATGAGTTACTATACTACACATATGCTGTTTGTAGTTGTTTGTATGTGAGTAAATAAGTTCAGATATCATATGCTGATTGCAATTGTTTGTACATTGTACATGAGTTACTACATTGTACATAAGCTACTACACTACAAATATATGCTGATTTCAGTTTGTACATTATACATGAATTACTACACTACAAATATGCTGTTAGCAGTTGTTTTTACATTATACACGAGTTACTACACTTCATATACTGTAATGCTGTTAGCAGTTGTTTTTACATTATACACGAGTTACTACACTACATATACTGTAATGCTGTTAGCAGTTGTTTTTACATTATACATGAGTTACTACACTTCATATACTGTAATGCTGTTAGCAGTTGTTTTTACATTATACATGAGTTACTACACTTCATATACTGTAATGCTGTTAGCAGTTGTTTTTACATTATACACGAGTTACTACACTTCATATACTGTAATGCTGTTAGCAGTTGTTTTTACATTACACATGAGTTACTACACTACATATAGTGTAATCCTGTTTGCAATTGTTTTTACATTATACACGAGTTACTACACTACATATACTGTAATGCTGTTTGCAGTTGTTTTTACATTGTACATGAGTTACTACACTACATATACTGTAATCCTGTTTGCAATTGTTTTTACATTATACACGAGTTGCTACATTACAAAATACTGTAATGCTGTTAGCAGTTGTTTTTACATTATACATGAGTTACTACACAACAAATACTGTAATGCTGTTAGCAGTTGTTTTTACGTTATACATTACAAAATACCATTGATTACAAATTATTAGCGAGCTTAAAATTTTTCAACATTTAGCTAGGAAATTAATTTTGTGTTAAAGTTAAATTTGTGGTAAAATTATGTTATAAATGATTACAATATAAATTATATAAACTTGCAGGTGGTGTCAAAGTTTATTCTCAGATATGAGGTTGTATTGTGCTAATCTCATATAGGACACACATACCTAACTTGTGCAAACCTTCTCAAGAGTGGACCTTGACCAGAATGCATACCCCTGCCAGTGTCCACTAGCAGTGAAACACATTCGTGTTGAGTATATTCACTTGCACCCTGAGACAGAATTTTTTTATGTGAACTCAATTAAGGAATTTTTATGATTATGTACCACCAGAGAAAATCTGTGACTTTTTGCGGGAATGTGGTTTATATAAAAATTTTGACACTATAGTTTAAGAATTTGGTATTTTTTAACTTTATCTTTTATTTTATATACATTTTACAGAATTTTAATTTCTTTACCTCTGACATTTTTGTACAGTTCTTAACTTTATAATTACATTTTTAGAACTTTACTTTTTATTCGCCACCACATATCTATTATGGTGCTGATGTGCCATTTAATGCTAATAAATACATACCAAACAATTATAATCATGGTTAGATTTGATAGCCACCATTTAGTGAATGCCATGTTACTCTTACATGGTAGTGAATACCTTGATACCTTGTTACACTTAGAGTGTAGTGAATGTCTTGTTACACTTACAATGTAGTGAATGTCTGGTTACACTTACAATGTAGGGAATGTCTTGTTACACTTGCAGTGTAGTCAATGTCTTGTTACACTTACAGTGTAGTGAATGCCATGTTACACTACAGTGTAGTGAATGCCATGTAATACATACAATTTAGTGAATACCATGTAACACTTGGTCCGATGGTAGGATTCAAACCTGTACCCTTTTGGTCATGAGTCTGGCATACTAACCACTGAGCCACTGTAGCTCCAATTTGGAAGCAAAAAACATCTATGAGCCTGTCCATGAGAAAACTAAGAGTGTGGTATTAATTTGAAATTTTGAGATTTGTATACCATGAGATAGTTCAGACTTTCATGTTTTAAGTGGTGCATGTGTTGGCATTGTGTTGAGACTAGATTGGTCATAATGGATGTGCTAAATTATGATAGTAATAGAGATTTTATGTCATGTTAAAACTATAACCAGTACTATGAATTAAAACGTTTATGCTAATATTGCTGAACAATAGCAAATGTCCACATTGAACTTAATAAAACATTATTATACACTATAATGCAGAAGCAGATTATCTTGAATCTGGGATGCAAAATAGTAAAGAATTTCTTGTTTTTATGAAAACAGTTGAACCCTATAAATGATATATTTTTTATCAGTGTCTATGAATGAAATTTATTCTTCATCCAGGTCTTCTTCATAATAAATTCCTAAAATTTTGCCTCAGGTATAATTGTTTCTCTTGCAGCTATTTTCTGCTTTAAGAGTGTTGGATAATGGAGAGAAAAAAAGTTGCACTGCCCCCCTCCTCCCCGCCCCCCACCTCCCTCTTAGACCTCCAATAATTTTTATCAGGAAGATGATGTCAGGGTCCATTGTACTTCAGCTAATTTAATGACGGTACTTGACCTTGCCTAAGAATTCTATCAACAGATGTCTGTTATTATATCTTGCAAGGTCATACATTTTCATGGCAAGTTTAATGCAATTCTTGACTGATTTGACCTGTGTGTACCATTGCTGTGGTCACTATATTTACAGGTGTTAAAACACAATGAGTAGTATTGAGTGTGTGGGGTGTAAACATCTCTATTTAGGCTGACGTCAGCCACCATACATGTATATTAATTGTATGGCATGCAAATTTGGGTCATACATGCCAATGTGCTCATGTTGGTATGAGAAGTTATGGATGTCCATCATTAGTGAGCAATGAGAGAGTGAAGAAACACATGATTAAGGATGTGGAGTCCATCAGCATTGCTGCCAACATGGCCTCTGTTGACACGTCACTCCCCATCACCACAGGCGGACTGAGTTCAGATTTTTACCCAAAAGTACAGTGGGCTAGGACTAACATGGTACTTTATCCCATCTTGACCAGTAGTATGCATTCTACACATACATAGCCCTTTAGTTGCTATGGTGATATTTGCTAGGATAGTCAATGCTGGATATGGGCACCAGACACCACATTGCTGCAGATGACACCAGTACCAGGATACTCTCAACATATCCCTTCAACACCTGGGTCACAGTACAATGATCAATTTCACAGTATATCCATTCCTGGCTTAAAGACACAGATAGTGCCTGGGACCAGGCCATGATGGTTCCAGCACTGACTCTAACCTGGATGCCAATTATATAAAATATATTCTGCACCAGAATTGGGTATGGTGATCTATTGCCCTGGTATACCCATTCCTGGCTTAAAGACACAGACAGAGCCTGGTACACAACCGCGACATCCAATACCAGCTCTGACCCAGCCGCTAAACATATAAAGAAAACAGGCACCAGAATCAGTGAAATGCCTCAAGCTACCCAGTGCTGGACCCATGGAAATATAGCAGACCAGCACCAGACAGTTCCATCACCAGTCCCGCTCCATCATGACCCTCTACTTTCTACAGTGGCATTCCATTCCTGGATACCCGGTACCAGCCATGGACCTTAGATGATACATATTGTGAACAATGGAGATAACTGTGTCCCAACATAGACAAAGTCCCAGTCTTGGTTCACTGTCCCACGTAGCCTGTTTTGTCAGCTCAGTTGTGATGATTCATGCTCAAAAGTGCTATCTTTCTTTATTGATCCAACAATACTCGGAGAAGACTCGGCCACCTATGGCCTCTTACCAACTCCTGTGTCTGTTGATCTCTTAGTCAAGAAGACCAGCTGTTCCTCAAGCAACTACCACAGTCTGGTCGAGTTGCTGGCATACTTCGTTGCTTTAAAAGATCACTTAAAGACCCAAATGTCAACAGTCCTTTTGCACCAGCAATAGCCAGCATGTTTAAACTTGCTTTTGAATAAAGCAACCTTTTAAACCAATGTTAAATCACCTGTAGTACAGAACCTGCTTTCTAACCATTCTAGCTATTGTGGGCAGGATCAGTGATACATGTTTTGTCATTTGATCTGAAATTGCAGTAACTATTCCTGTTCATAAGGAATCAATCCTTTGTCTTAAAATCTCTTTCTTCTTGGACCCTTCACCCACCTCATAAGGGCTCTGTAGTGGCACCCAAGTGAACTGAGCCAATTAGAAGAGGAAAAGCTCGCTTGTTCTCACCACTCAAAGAATAAGTGATAATATTTCTGCTCAGGCTGTGTCGTCGTGGACTGCTTATGAATAAACCCAAGACCAATGCATTTCTTATGCATGTCAGCTCACACAATATTAAAGCCATCGCCACTATCATAGCATTTAAGTACAACTGCTCCCCAACTGACATTATCTAAGCCATGGGATGGAGGTCAGAGGGGATATGCTTTAGCTTTTACCTCAGAGACTGTTCATCCAAGAGGGCTAAGTTTGACCTGGTGGGAACTATACCAGCAGCACAACAGGTTACCTTCTCGGGCTGTTCAGCAGCTCCCTAGGGCTGCAGGTTACTCTACTTCCATTGGATCTGCAGGAGTAACATTTTTTCTATGAACTGCATCCATGCAGAAAGTAGTATGTGCTTTTTCTTAGTCCATATCTCACCCAAGGTTTGAAGCTGCTTCTCATACTTTAGGAGAATGGAGACAGGGCAATCTCCATGGTAAGGGGATGTAATTAATACTTTAGGAGAATGGAGACAGGGCAGTTTCCATGGTAATGGGATGTAATTCATACTTTAGGAGACTGGAGATAGGGCCATCTTCAGGGTAAGGGGATGTAATTCCCTTCTCTTCTTACCTATTCTCGTAAGATATTATGATCAGGTAATGTATTAGAAGAAGAAGCCAATTTTGGGAGCAAAATATGTTTATTCAATAATACATGCCTGATAATACAGGCATGCCCTCCCAGCAGTTACATCCCTGAAAGAGCATGCAGTTTCCCTAAAGAACAGAATTTGGCACCAGTTACTCTATCCAAAGGAAGACAACTCTCATCTGACTTCCACCATGGCATGCAGATGACTTTTTAGCACTTCTGTTTCTAATTCAAGCCTGGGAGGACTGGATTTGTGAGGTACATGTAGTGGATGTAGTCTCAAGGTATTATGATTTGGGTATTAAGTAGTATTGAAACATATTTTACTGCAAAATTTGGTTTCTGTTGTATTGTGTATGCAGTGAAATTATTTTACAAATTAACAGTCTAGAGCAGAATCCCCTTTAGAACCTCGAAAGGCGAGCCTTGGAAGGAATTTCCAGACTTTCCACCATTCCCATTCTTGATACAAAACAGTTTCATTGATGGAATAGGATTTGATAACCTGATCCATTCAGGTCAGCACATCTGTCCAGATCTGATCATCTGTAAAATAAATCGTTTTAACCTAAAATACACATGTAGATGCCACATTGTTTGTTTGTTGGTTGTTGTTGTGTTTTTTTTTAAAAATAGATCTTTTTATTCAACCAAGCTTTACAAATAGTGATTACCTAACAATCTGAATAGTACAGTCATTTGTAGTTTGTGAATCCAGCAATTACTATTTATTTGCATACATGTATATAGAAATACAGTGTTTATAATGTCCAATTGCTGTTTTTTGCATGAAGATGGCTTCACTCTACAAGATATTGATTTTTTTTACCTGGAAAGACATTTTTGTTGTTTTAAAGTACTTAGTGTTTGTGTGTGTGTCAGAGGATGAAAGGGAGAGAGAGAGAGATGTGTACCCTCCATTCCTAACTTGATACTGAAAAAAGTTGTATTTACTTATGAAGCTTTAATCTGTGCAAATCGTGGCCCAAATCTAAAAAATTGAACTGAAGAAACTTAATTGCACATAGATAGAGTTTTGGGTAACAGTGTATTTCCATCCACTATGATGCATCAAGTTACCGCAAATGCAGAAATTTTGTTTTTGTATTAAGATCAAAGCATTGCATTGTAAAAAGAAAATAAAACACATTTATCCATTTTTATTTAGAGTTCTTATTTTATTTGATACTTGTTATTTTGGTTGGGTTTGTTTTTTCTTGCAGTGCTTTACCAATAAGCATAAACCAGATTGTTATGAAACACTGAATAATAATATGCTCACACTTATATTGAGTTGTTACTCATGTTGTTCCTTTACATGTATCTTTTGATATGAGTCGATTAAACAGAAATATTGAGTACTTTGCTTTTATTTACCATATATACTCACTTATAAGTCGAGTCCAACTGCAAACTGCACAGACCCAGTTCTGCTGTTGCATAATGTGCTGGCAGATCTGGGTCTCTGCAGTTTGTTAGGAGTAATCAGTAGAACAAAGAACATAGACCCTGATTTGCCCGTGCATTATGTGATGGCAGATCATGGTCCATGTTGTTTGCACTTGGACTCCACTTATAAGCGAGTATATATGGTACCTACTGGTATATATGGAACACTTTCTACATAAGAATTAGTATTGTGTTTAATGCAAGGGGAGTAATTCAGTATGCATGGTCTCCTGCAATGTACTGGGTCAGGTTACCCCAAAAAATGTTAACTTTTTTATTTATGTTTTTTAAAATTTGCAATGGAAATTGAACTATAAGCATTTATTAGAAAAAAGCTTCTATGAAGTTTGCATTTCTTAATCTCTTAATAAATTGAGAAATTAGCAACAAATCAAAGATGACTTGTACTTAAGTTTTCTTCTACCATTCTTAACAACGTGACTGCCATTACATTGCAGTATGTGGTCCTAACAGTACAATATTAGGCATTCAATTGTTTTCTGTGAAATACAATGATTTCAGTGAAAATAAGGTAGATAAATAAGAGAAATCTGAAATAGATACATGAATTAGCAAAAATGATTAATTATGACATTTATGACCAAGCTCAGTTTTTCTTTTTTTTCTTTTCATAGTTGCAATGAACAAGTTTTTTAGTGAGATGAAAATTTAAAAGAAGCTCTTAGTTAAAATTCAGCTAAGATTTTTTATAATTACCTAATAATGTCCTGGTGTAATTTTAATGTTATCTAGATCACATTGTTTGGAAGCAGTGCAAGTTTAATTGTTGGTTTACTCATGGCATAGCAGTAAAATACTCTAGTGAACCTTGTTACAAATTTAAGCCTGACAAGTGCATGATGAGTGGCGTACATAACATCATGATGTGATTACTTGATGACCTCAGTTTTGCCACATTGTTGGAAATGTCATGGAATGGCTAATATTTCCTTTCCAATGATATTTCATCCCTATCTTGTGTAGTTTCTACTCCTACTAGAAAAGTGGAAGGCACATGTTCACATACTTTCAGTGCATCGTACAGTTTATGTCTGCATCTGTTGTAGCAGGAAAATACAGAATCTTGGTAATGAAAAGCAAATTCAGGGGTCCCTTACAACAGCTGAACTCTCTGCTGTAATCTTGATACTGTATATACTAGCTTATAAGTTGAGTCCAATTGCAAACAGAAGATCTGTGTCTATGCAGTTTGTTAGGAGTAATCAGTACAGCAAACAATGTAGGTCTTGATCTGCTGGTACATTATGCAATGGCAGATTAGGGGCTGTGTTGTTTGCAGTTGACTTGAGTTATAAGTGAGTATATATGGTTGTTTTGCATAGATATATATTTGCTGATTTTGCCTAAATTGGCACGTTTCTTTTGTTATCTTGGAAAACAATTTGTTAGATGTGAAGATTTGGCTCTGATATTTCTTGTGAAATAAAAAACATATCTACATTTCAAGTTATGACCATCTTGCCCAGCAAGGTGATGCTGGAACAAATAGTGACAACTTTTTTTTTAAAATATTTTTTTTTCTATGTCAAGATGGAGCTACTTAAATGAAATTTCACTTGTCCAACAATTCTAACTAGTGCTAGGGAATTGTCATGCCCTGATCTGATAGAGTATGTGTGAAATTAGAGGTACAATATTTTACATCTTTATTACCTCTCAAGCATTAACAATCAGATATGACTTCACTTCACAAGAAATATTAGCCGCATTAAATCTTCACATTTAGTAAATTATTTTGTAGACAACAAAGAAAAGTGATGAACTGGTTCAATGACATTCTTAGATTTTTAAAATTAAATACATATAGAGAAAGATATCCATTTTAGTTGGACAACTCATTGTTTGGTCTGCGTCATAGATCCCGAGCTCAAATAACTAAAAGGTCCCTTATTGTTTTCACATGAGGAGATCATTTTGCAGTGCATGAGTGAGATTGGTGGCCATATATTGAGGCATAGTTTTGTGTGGTTTTTTTATAGTGGATTCAGGTGTACAGAGTAATCTTTTCTTTTTTGCACACTATTTGATTTCTGTACAGCTGTAATGTTCTCATTTACAAGTTTTAGTTACAAGAGATAATCAAGATTCAATGATAATTTGGATTTAAAGAAAAACAAAAATTTGGTGTTTCAATGCAGTTAAATAATGCAGTTGAAAATGAATAAGTGGCATGAATGTTAGTGTGTAATCTCTCCACATGTATAAAAAGGTGTAATAAAGATAAAAGAATGTCCAGAATTATTGTTCCAAGTAATTATTTGAATTGTGGCTTACAAAATTGGGTATTATGGTAGGTGCATAGAAAAAGAAAGAATTTTGTGGTCATATCTTACATTACTGGAAGGCCCAGAAAAATAGTTAAACATGTATCTATAGCAAACATCTGCAGACTTAATCGTATAATGAATTTTCAAATGCAATGCATCCACTTTGAACATTTAAGGATATATGTATTTTAAATGAGAATTTGATCATAATAAATGATTCTTATAAACCTATAATTATCAGCCATATTGAGATACCATTCTATGTTTATAACAAACTTGCATTGATACACCTTAAATAGAGAAAATTTAATATCAACAGCCACTGTTTTCTGTGTAGATCATTTTAAAGGCTAGAACTTTCAGGTTCATGAAGTGCATTTAGAAATTTTTAACTATATTTTCATTTCATCATTTTCCCCAGGTAAGGTGGAAACGTAATGACTGTTGTGTAAAATCCTGGCCATTGAAAAACTAAATTAAAAATTGTTAATAACTTATTAATTTCACCCCTGTTTTTTTTTTCTTCCTAGGTCTCCTTGGAGCTACTCAGTTGGCAGGCCACACAATCACAATGAATGTAGCATATATGGTGTTTATGGTAAGTCTTGAAATCAGTTACTGTATATACTAATTATCCATTCTTTTAGTCATTAGTAATAATACTGTATATACTAATTATCCATTCTTTTAGTCATTAGTAATAATACTGTATATACTAATTATCCATTCTTTTAGTCATTAGTAATAATACTGTATATACTAATTATCTTTTAGTCATTAGTAATAATACTGTATATACTAATTATCCATTCTTTTAGTCATTAGTAATAATACTGTATGTACTAATTATCCATTCTTTTAGTCATTAGTAATAATACTGTATGTACTAATTATCCATTCTTTTAGTAATTAGTAATAATACTGTATATACTAATTATCCATTCTTTTAGTCATTAGTAATAATGGAGATTTTCCTTCCTTAACAAACAGTTCTTACATAATTAGGAGTTATAGATAGGACCTGGATAGTTTTGCTGGAAGTTAACTTCCAGAACCTGCTAGACTTCTGGCAAACAACTTTTGAAAAAAATTGTGAAATTCCTTAGGACTGTTCCATAATTAAAGATAGAGGGTGGTTGGGGATAGGGGTGAGGGGTGTTTGGAAGGCACTTAATTTAATTAAATATGGGTAGTTGAGTTGAAAGATTATTTTGATATTGATGGATATATTGAGATTGATATTGTTATTTCTGGAGGATTTCCTTTTTTTAAATATAGAAGGTGCATTGCGAGGTAAAAATAAGCAAAGACCAATTCTGAACTTCAATGAATCAGTAAATAAATGAATCAATTAACTAATCAGTTAATCGGGTTGTTATGATACAAACTGATGTAGTGATCTTTCACAGTGAGTGGTCAATAATGCAATGGCACTTATCAAGATGATTAATAGTAGCAGATTCCATGACATAAATAGTAACAGATTCATGACAGATGAAATAGTAACAGATTCATGACAGATGAAATAGTAGCAGATTCATGACAGATGAAATAGTAGCAGATTCCATGACAGATAAAATAGTAGCAGATTCATGACAGATGAAATAGTAGCAGATTCCATGGCAGATAAAATAGTAGCAGATTCATGACAGATAAAATAGTAGTTGATTCATGACAGATGAAATAGTAACAGATTCCATGACATATAAAATAGTAGCAGATTCATGACA
This sequence comes from Margaritifera margaritifera, assembly GCA_029931535.1. Taxonomy (NCBI): domain Eukaryota; kingdom Metazoa; phylum Mollusca; class Bivalvia; order Unionida; family Margaritiferidae; genus Margaritifera; species Margaritifera margaritifera. The sequence goes on from JAQPZY010001538.1 coordinate 2,470,221, forward strand.
TAAAATAGTAGCAGATTCATGACAGATAAAATAGCAGATTCATGACAGATAAAATAGTAGCAGATTCATGACAGATGAAATAGTAGCAGATTCATGACAGATGAAATAGTAGCAGATTCATGACAAATAAAATATTAGCAGATTCATGACATAAAATGTTAGCAGATTCATGACATAAAATGGTGGCAGATTCGTGACAGATAAAATAGCAGATTCATGACAGATAAAATACATGTAGTAGATATATTTCAGACTACTACATGGTAATAATTTGAATTGAATATCTCACATTTTTCATTGTTATGCAAAATGCTTGGCTGAAATATTTTAGATGGAATTGCTGCATACATACATACATACATACATACATTGCCATGTTACCTTGAGAGACGTTGAATACTGTCAAAAATAAATCCATATCAACTGACTGAATTGATGACAGAATTTATGGGTTTAATTAAGGGACCCTCTCATACATGCCTTGAAAGATACAGGAATCTTCATACTGAACAACACTATTTTAGAAAATAATGTATTTATTATACAAGTGATTATGAAACTACATTTATATGCAAACATTGGAACTAAAGAAATATAGAAAAGTAGCTTCACAGCACTCAAAGGATGATGCAGATGGCTGCTGAGATTCATCTATATAATCAGTGTTTAGTTTTGAAATTGGTTTTTAGCTCAGACCCGCTAAACCCCAAAAATACCATGTGCTGGGCATGTTTCAATAATGTACAAATACATAATATGTTAGATCGTATTGTCATAATGGTACATTATTTGTACCATTGTCACATGATATTCATGAGGTGTTTCCCAACCCACACGCTAACCTGCAAAAGTCTATTAATAGTTCCACTATTCACCATAAACTCTGCCCACCATCAATTGCATGGGAAAATCTTTACTAATTAAAGACTTAATAGCTGTAATAAAAATAAACTATTTCAGAATTTGAGCTAAATCAAATTAATACTTTTGGAGTTATCAAAACTCAAAGTTGCTATATATTCTCTACATTTTAGTCTACTTTGACAGATCATGCCAATTTTTGCTCCCACATAATTGCCAATATTATGCAATACTGTGCAATCACTCTTACAGGCAACAGCTGCTGACTTGGCTATTGGTCATAGGTAAAGAGATAGGGAGGTGCTAAGTTAGGTTAATTGACATGGTAAAGAGACGGAGAGATGCTGAGTAAGGTTAATTTATATGGTAAAAAGATGGGGAGGTGCTAGGTAAGGTTAATTGACATGGTAAAGAGACAGGGAGGTGCCAAGTAAGGTTAATTGACATGGTAAAGAGATAGAGAGGTGCCAAGTAAGGTTAATTGACATGGTAAAGAGATAGAGAGGTGCTAAGTAAGGTTAATTGTCATGGTAGAACTACATTGCTCCCTTGTTTTAGCACACCTTGATAAATCACAAATTAGTTTATAATGTGGAGGCAGGTGTGTTAATAGAAAATGCCAAAAAAATAGGTTCCTATTTCCTTAACATTTAAAGATGACAATTAAAATTGGTAAATGAAAGCTAGAGATATAGTTTGTTTATCACTGAAAATGGCAATTAGTATGCAGTAATTCAAACATTTTAAAAAAGGATATATTTTGTAAGATTGTCTTTTACAGAAATGTTCTCATTATAACACAATATATGACTAAATAGCAATCAATGAAAATGTTGGGAAATGCCTACTGGTGTCAACATTGTACAATCAATGAAAATGTTGGGAAATGCCTACTGGTGTCAACATTGTACAATCAATGAAAATGTTGGGAAATGCCTACTGGTATCAACACTACAATCAATGAAAATGTTGGGAAATGTCTACTGGTGTCAACACTGTAAGAAATAAATATCAATTTAATTCAGTTTTATTGTAATCATTGTAAATATTGTCACAGGATGAAGCCGGGTTGGGACTGGATTAGTGAAGACACCAAAAGCAACTGCGTTAATAAGATGTTTATTTATAAACGCAATTTAAAGATGAACAAATCTGACACCATTATAACAAAAAGATAAAGAAAATCATAAAGTTCCTAACATGGAACTATCAACAACAAGTAACTCAACGTGAAAAATCAAAGATGAATTTAACGAATGGAATTTTAAACAAACGTGAATAGCATCCTATCACCAATCAACAAATAAGAGTATATGATCTACACCCCAATATAAACAAGGTCTTATTAAGTATCAAGGGTGACCAAAGCATGTGATTTATGCACAAATCAGTATGATACTCATCAATTTATCAATTCATCAAGCGATATTGGAATATGTATGAATTTATGAATATATCGTTCATATAACGAAAATGAAATGGGAATGCATGAAATTATGAATCTATCACACATATAGCGACATTGAAATGGGAATGAATGTAATTTTGCACAGATAGCAATATTGAGATAACAATAAAATGGAACACGCAATAAATATAACTATCGTGGCGCCCGTTTGATGACCAAGATGTATCTCCGGTTCCACCCGCTCTAGTCCATGGTCAAGGAGCCACCACGCATGGTCCACCCCTCCAGCCTGTTGAAGGATCCCTCGAGAGCCTTCACATTAACACAGACCCGTTGGTCGAGAAGCCTTGGTCCCTCGCATCGAGAAAACCAGTACACTCTTCCGAAACAACGTCACCAGACACAGCGTACACGTCACACGAAACCACACAGAGTTCTGTGACTTCACACCACCAAACCATACATATGGAACAGCTAAAAGTATAAAAACTAAACCGTGTAGTACATATGACACGGTTAGTACTTTTGTATTGATATATGTTGCGCATGCGCGCACATGAATTACGTCTCGTTACACATTACATTAATCATTCAATGCATGCCGCATATAATTAAATAATACCCGTCTGTTCAGTTACAACAAATAGCTAACTTGAACCAGCCTATAGTATTTCTAATATCATGGCGTTGTATGACCTAGGTATTGACTCTCTGTAGAATTTAGAATAAATTCTAAAACATCTAATATATGAAACAATTATGTCATATAAAACGAATAGTGATAAAGAATACAATCTTAAATTTCACATACCTCTACAGCTGAAGTTTTGCTCCCGTAAAGAGGTAAGCCTTCTGACAAGACTCGTCGTAGTGTAATTTGTTTATAGAGAATTCACTCTATATGTACTCTAGCTGTGACAGATATGCGCAGCAGCTAGGTACGTAAGTTTTCACTGCAGGCAATTTGCACATGCAGCATGGGGTGAATCGCGCTCAGTATTTCAAAATAACCAGAGCCGAAAAAAATAAACAACCCCCGAGTAACGCTCTAGTCGGAAACGAAACCCGAATACATTTTTTTGACCACATATATATATTGATATAAACCATACAATTCCGTGACAAATATGACATGTCATGTTCTATTTAAATGTGAAAAGAGTCAGGTGACTATCACAGTGATGCCCACGAGCACTTGCGTTAGAACTTAAATGCTTATTCAGCAGCTAAGCTGGATTTATTTTGACAACTGTTGAAAACTTAAAGGTCTGTGGGCATGATAACAAAAGCTAATTAACAGATTAATTGTTTCAGCAAATTACAAATCTGACATCAGAGTAACATCCATGTGTAGGGTCAGCCTTAAAATCACACACTGTAGACAACTCCAAAGTTGTTGCGTTTGCCTTATCTGTGGATTGTTCCTCAAAAAATGCAGTGACACATTCAAAAATACACGTGTAAGTTCAGATAAAATGTGCACATTTTTGTCTTTTCTTTTTCTTTTATGTAATATTTTTTTCAATCCGCATGTAGAATTCTTGGATCATGTTACAGATGTGTGCTGACTGTTCTTATTAGTATATATAATATAGGGTTCTACATAGTCATTGCCATGTGCTATCAACCAAGTACTGTGACATTTAAAGTCGCTGTTTTGAGGAATTGACCAGCACAAACATAATGATGGGTTTAGCTCTGGTGGTTTTTGAGTGTGTTTGTAATGGAAACAAGTATTCTGACCTTAAAAGGGAGATAACTCCAACTTTACTTATACTCAAATTTGTGAGAATTTAATGTCAGATTGATCTATATTAACTCATTATCTGTCCATAGAGATTCTATTAATTTTCACCTGAAATGGGGGTAGGAAACATGTTTTATTGGTTACTTCTGATTGCATCCAAACACATCTGTTTCAGAGAGATTTCCTTTTTGCCAGTTGCTTATATGTATTAAAGCCATTGTTTTTAATAGGCTAGTTCACCTGCACATGAACAGATGAGTGAAAATTGGACTTCTTTTTTTCTTTGTTTTTTGGCCCCATTTTACTCGAAATCTCAAACTTACTCTTTTTTTTGCAAAGGTTCATATGTCCATGTGCAGTTCAGACTGGTCTGCTTTAGATCTAACAGCAGAAAGTCTAAACTTTGCACAAAAAACTCCAGATCCGGAACTGGTAATTATCGGCCTAAAACAAAAAATCACTTCTAAAAAATGATGCTTTTTTCAGTTGTATTTTTTTTATGTGAGTAGAAAGTCTTCATTACTTGGTATCATTGTAGAACAAAATCGTTCCCCTTTTCTGTAATACCACCCACTTTGGTGTATCATGAACTATCTTGATGCCACAGATCTTGGAACAAGGGTACTACCTCATGATGCAAAAACAAGGCATGCAGGGATAATGAGTTCATTGATTTTTCAGAAATTTCTTAGAAATTTTCAAGGAATTATTATTTTTGTAATTTCTGTGTAGTGTTAATGCACAAATGATCAAATAAGGGAAGAATATTCAATTTAGTGATGTCACTTAAATTCACCCCTTCACTCATTATTATCCCCTGGAGACTCTTCATTTTCACCTGAAATGGGGTATGAAACACGTTTTATTGGTTACTTCTAATTGCATCCAAATGCATCTGTTTAGAGAGATTTTCGTTTTTCTAAATCCTTAGATGTATAAAAGACGTTTTTGATATCCTATTTCACCTGCACATGAGCAGATGAGTTAAAATTTTACTTTTAAAAAACACAATTTTTTTTTTTTTTTTTTATTGGACCCACGATTTTTGTGTCCTGTCCCATTTGTAGTCAAAGTCTCAGACTTACCCTACTTTTTGCAAAGGTTCATCTGTCCGTGTGCAGTTTGGACTAGTTTGCCTTAGATCTAATGGCAGAGTAGAAAGTCTATAGTACTTGGTATCATTGTTGATCCAAATCTTTCCCCTTTTCTGTAATACCACCCGCTTTAGCATATCATGAATTATCTTGATGACACGGAGCTCGGAACAAGGGTACTACCTGTTACGACTAGGAGTAATGTAACAAAAGAAAAGACTCAAACAAGCTTTCAAGATTTAAACACAAATATTTAATTTCCTAAAATATAAAAATATTTCAACAAACAATCAAAGTGAAAGAATTAAAAATAACTTACAGTATAGAATATCCTTAAAAGTCCTAAATTGTTCTAATGTTCACTGATCCGGAGGTTAATCCAAATTATTCCGAATGATTAGTATTCCGAATGAAACCACCAAAGTGTTGGCGTGCCAACAAGAATCAGTTATATCCAAGTGTTAATTATTCCAAGTAATCCATGTGAATATAGAATATCACACAGGTTCTAGAGATGTTTCCGATAATTCCAATGGAGCTGTATAATTCTTAAATATCAGTAGTTAATCCCCAAAATGTACTATCTGGAAAATATTTCTGAAGTAGCAGTACTAATGCCAAAATGTACTGTATAATAATATCTCTGAAGCATAATATCACGTACAAAGAACCAATTTTGTTAAAGACCTCTCAAGCTGACGATACTATGTAGAATGACGAACGCTGCGATTACATCTTATTATATAGTTTCTATACTGCGTCATTGAAACAAACAAAATTCTTATTCGGTCTCAAATCAACATCTTAATATTATGATCTTACTATCTAACTTATGGTCAACAAAATGAATCATTCCTGAATTGCGAAATCCAGGTCAGGTCAAGTGCAAAACCCACGCGCTGGATCACATGACATGTCTAATGCTTCAAACGATAATATTGATTTTCCCAGGACCAATGTACTGGGTCACATTGAAATTACCATATATGTGTACTCTGCAAAACGACACCTATGAGACTATTAAACAAAGGTCATAAACTAATAAAACTATACCATTATTTAAAAGAAATTATACATAATTCCGTAACATACCTCATGACGCAAAAACATGGCATGCGGGGATAATGAGTTCATTGATTTTTCGGAAATTTCTTAGTAATTGTAATGGATTGACTATTTTTGTCAATTTCTGTGCAATGTTAATGCACAAATGATCAAATAAGGAAGGAATATTCAAATTTAGTGACATCAGTGAAATTCACCTCTTCACTCTTTATCCCCAGAGAGTCTTTTCATTTTCACCTGAAATGGGGTTAGGAAACGTTTTATTGGTTAGTTCTGATTGCATCCAAACAGATTTGTTTCAGAGAGATTTTTTGTTTTGCCAGATGCTTAGGTGTATAAAAGACATTTTTGGTTCTAATTCACCAGCATGAGCAGATGGGTGAAAATTGGCCTTTTTTTTTTTTTTGTTGCTTATTGGACCTGTGATTTGTATTTCCTAGCCCCTTTTTACTTGAAATCTCAAACTTTCCCTACTTTTTACAATGGTTCATCAGTCTGTGTGCAGTTTGGACGGGGTTAGCTTTAGATCTAAAGGCAGAAAGTCTAAAATTTGGACATTAACTCTGGATCCAGAACTAGTAATTTTCTGCCTATAACTTGCGTCTTAAAAATTGTTTTTTTGGCTGTATTTTTTTATGTAAGTAAAAAGTCTTCATTACTTGGTATTATTGTAGAGCTACATCTTTCCCCTTTTTTGTAATACCACCCGCTTTGGCATATCATGATTTATTTTTACGCCATGGAGCTCGGAACAAGGGTACTACCTCATGACGCAAAAATGTGGCATGTAGGGATCATGAGTTAAAAATATGTCATCAGTTATTGACTTTTATTGACTTCTTCAAATCTGATATCCATAATTACTAAAACCATTAGATGAATATTTGTGTTGGACAGCAGAGATTATAATTGTCATGTATCATCAAAAGTTGCTAGCACTTCACTCTCCTTTCCCCCACAACTATTAACTAAAATTTGAGTCTCACTCACTATCTTGTGCCTTTGCCTATGCCATGGTAATGTTTATAAACCCCATCGTTCGACGTTATACCACTTGACATTTTGCATGGCTTGGAGCAATGGGCTCAGTCCTTAGAGTCAACACTTGCAAGGAACCCGTCATGAGCTATCTGTGGTTTAGAGGTGTGCAGTTTACAGGTTTACCGCTGTATTTTTTTCCAGTGGTACATACCACAGTACTTTTTCACTGTACCAATACTTCGGTAGTTTCCGTCGGTAAGGAATGTATGGAAATTCCTGAGTAATTTTGTTACGAATTTAATGATATTAACAGCATGTTTTCATTTTTTATGACAAAATAATTTAAACAATTTTTTTTTGTTTGTTTGTACAAAATGGTTGTATTTTTCTCAAAATAATTGTGAATATTACAAAATAAATTATAGTTATGATCCTTTAATCACATGTTTGACATGTGCCACCTATGTCAACGTGGTGGCTAAATGGGATGTTATGAAACATATTCGGGCCAAATCAAACTTTACGAAAAATTTCAAATAAAAAAACCCCCAAAACACGTCATTTTTTAGCTATTTAATTGAGTTGTGTAATGTATTAAGTACATTTAATCCTTTGTAAGACTGCAAATCATCTTAAGATTTTCAGGACAGCAGTTGTTTTTTGTTTGAATTTTATGTAATTTCTCAAGTCGATGAAATATTTTCTCGTTTGTTGAGTAAGTATGTTTTATGTTTACTGGTCCTCTCTGATAAATATCTTGCCTGGGTGTGGCATCACACTCCAAGTTTCCCTACCTATTATATCAGTATTATAGCTAGTAAATTGTAGGTTTTAGTGTCAGCAGTTCCTATTTTTATCAACAAGATCTCTACTGTCAGCACAATGTCTTTCACAGTGTGTCAGCTATAGTGTAAGCTTAATCATCCCACTTTAGTTACAGTTTTTAGATTACAACGTATCCAACAAAAAACATACACTTGGCAAATTCATCTACTTTAAGGTACTGACCATTTAATTTTCGGGGGGTGGGGGGTGGGCTGTGATTTTATTTTGAGCTGAGATATTTTATTTTCTTTTATCTCAAGATAATTAATGTTTTTTTTCCAAATAATATATTGGATATAATGTAGTGTTTTTTTGCTATATATCAGAGCAAGATATTTTTCCAGCTATTGATAGACGGAAATTAAACAAAAAAAGTGTCAGGCCCCTACCCCAGAACATTAAATTGTTGGTCCCTAATATAATTGTGGTATACCATGGTACATATCGCAGTATGTTCAGAAATACCATGGTACAAAATTTTTTGTGGTACACAGCTCTACTGTGGTTGGTGGTTTTCTCCATCCCCCCTGTGGTCTTATGGTTATAGAATAGGCCAAATGGTTGGTAGTTTTCTCCATCCCCCTGTGGTCTCATGGATATAGAATAGGTCAAATGGTTGGTAGTTTTCTCCATTCCCCAGTGGTCTCATGGATATAGAATAGGCCAAATGGTTGGTAGTTTTCTCCACCACCCCTGTGGTCTCATGGATATAGAATGGACCAAATGGTTGGTAGTTTTCTCCATCACCCTGTGGTCTCATGGATATAGAATAAGCCAAATGGTTGGCAGTTTTCTCCATCCCCCTGCAGCCTTATGGATATAGAATAGGCCAAATGGTTGGTAGTTTTCTCCATCCCCCCTGTGGTCATATTGATATAGAATAGGCCAAATGGTTGGTGGTTTTCTCCATCTCCCTGTGGTCTCATGGATATAGAATTGGCCAAATGGTTGCTAGTTTTCTCCATCCCCTGTGGTCTTATGGATATAGAATAGGCCAAATGTTTGCTAGTTTTCTCCATCCCCCTGGGGTCTTATTGATATAGAATAGGCCAAATGGTTGGTAGTTTTCTCCATGCCCCTGTGGTCTCATGGATATAGAATAGGCCAAATGGTTGGTGGATTTCTCCATCCCCCTGTGGTCTCATGGATATAGAATAGGCCAAATGGTTGGTGGTTTTCTCCATCCCCCCTGTGGTCTCATGGATATAGAATAGGCCAGATGGTTGGTGGATTTCTCCATCCCCCTGTGGTCTCATGGATATAGAATAGGCCAAATGGTTGGTAGTTTTCTCCATCCTCCTGTGGTCTCATGGATATAGAATAGGCCAAATGGTTGGTGGCTTTCTCCATCCCCCTGTGGTCTCATGGATATAGAATAGGCCAAATGGTTGGTGGTTTTCTCCATCCCCCCTGTGGTCTCATGGATATAGAATAGGCCAAATGGTTGGTGGTTTTCTCCATCCCCCTGTGGTCTCATGGATATAGAATAGGCCAAATGGTTGGTGGTTTTCTCCATGCCCCTGTGGTCTCATGGATATAGAATAGGCCAAATGGTTGGTGGTTTCTCCATCCCCCCTGTGGTCTCATGGATATAGAATAGGCCAAATGGTTGGTGGTTTTCTCCATGCCCCTGTGGTCTCATGGATATAGAATAGGCCAAATGGTTGGTGGTTTTCTCCATCCCCCCTGTGGTCTCATGGATATAGAATAGGCCAAATGGTTGGTGGTTTTCTCCATCCCCCTGTGGTCTCATGGATATAGAATAGGGCAAATGGTTGGTGGTTTTCTCCATCCCCCTGTGGTCTCATGGATATAGAATAGGCCAAATGGTTGGTGGTTTTCTCCATCCCCCCTGTGGTCTCATGGATATAGAATAGGCCAAATGGTTGGTGGTTTTCTCCATCCTCCTGTGGTCTCATGGATATAGAATTGGCCAAATGGTTGGTAGTTTTCTCCACCACCCCTGTGGTCTCATGGATATAGAATAGGCCAAATGGTTGGTGGATTTCTCCATCCCCCCTGTGGTCTCATGGATATAGAATAGGCCAAATGGTTGGTGGTTTTCTCCATCCTTTTGTGGTCTCATGGATATAGAATAGGCCAAATGGTTGGTAGTTTTCTCCACCACCCCTGTGGTCTCATGGATATAGAATAGGCCAAATGGTTGGTGGATTTCTCCATCCCCCTGTGGTCTCATGGATATAGAATAGGCCAAATGGTTGGTGGATTTCTCCATCCCCCTGTGGTCTCATGGATATAAAATAGGCCAGATACATCCTCCTACATATCATAAAAGTTTACTAGTGGACGCAAACCATTTGCTGTGGGATGCATCTGAGATAATGTATCACCTAAAGTTTTGGGCTTTTTAAAAGAGTGAATATCACCTAGGGTTTTGGGCTTTTTAAAAGAGTGAATACCACCTAAGGTTTTAGGCTTTTTAAAAGAGTGAATACCACCTAAGGTTTTGGGCTTTTTAAAAGAGTGAATATCACCTACGGTTTTGGGCTTTTTAAAAGAGTGAATACCACCTAAGGTTTTGGGCTTTTTAAAAGAGTGCAGTTTATAGAGGAAATGTTTGACCTTGCAGTGCTTGAAAATTTCACTGTTGACTTGCTGGTCCAGGACCACTAGGACTCTAAATTGCCCAAGTCCGCATAAGTGAAGGACTGGTCCAACAGCTAAGTTTCACATGTGAATATTTACAACAGTACTTTAACACAAATGAAATACAGGAAAAATAACAAAATTAATGCAAACTCAAAATTCAGACAACTACTTTATTGCTTATTCAATCATATAAATATTTTACTAACCTTTTAAAATTTGCAAATCATGTGATCATGCCTTCCATTGGTGTATCCTCTTTGAAGCTCAGTGAAGTGTAGTTAAATAAAACTGTTCTCAACATCAGATGAAACATATCAAACACCAAAATAAAATAGAACACGTTTGCAATTCAAAGCTTGTTTAGTGAAACAGGTGGGAAAACAACCCATGAAGTCAATTTATATATAGTCATTAGCCCCAAAAGTTTCCTCTGATTTTTGTTGTCAAAATATCTAAAATGGGGTAGGAAAGGTCAGGGAAAACTAAGACTACTTGGCAGAGTGCTCAACCTCAGATGAACTTTGCCTTGACCCTCTGATTGTATGTGTCAAGTGCTGTGTTTTCTCAGAATAAAGTTGTCAGAGGGCAATGGTCTCATAAGGACAGAAATTAAATAGTTCTGGTCCTCTGACATGGTGAATAACTGGTTGTGCACTCAGCTTTGTAAAGGCTTAGGCAGTCAGGGTCTTGATGATGGAGAGGGGTATGTTTTATTTACTAATATGCTCGTTGCTTGTTTCACGTGCTATCAATGGGTCAGTTATAAAATTGGACATCCCTTTGAATAAGGCACTTGAAAGATTGGCTTACTCTGGGTATGCCGCACATGCTGAACAAAACATAAACAACCTCTTTTCATCGTACTCAACCTATGGCCAAGTATTTTTCCAGTGATCCTGGAAAGTCCAAATATGTTTATTTTTATCATAATTTTTGTCCTTTTTGGACCCGACACATTTGAAGCCCTGCAGTGCAACATGTCTTGTAGCAGAGAATTCTCTGTAGTTGATTCTTGCCATCCGCCGGTAAATCCATACTTAATCAAACTCATCCAGCTAGAACATATGGTAAGCCAATACTGTTGATGCTTAGTTTTAGATATGGTTGAGAACAGACAAATGTTTGATTGACGAAGATCAAGCTTAGACTGGTGATCAGCATATTGCATGCTAAAGATCGACTTCCGGTTACATCAGTGCACTTTTATGACTCTTTTCAGATGTTTTATGGATTTAAATGCACATTTTCTTTAATTTCTTGGAACAAATAAGAAATATTAAAGGTCCGACGGGCTAGTGCTGTTTACATATGACCAGTCGATGGTTAAAAAAATCGGTCCCCGACCTTGGACCACCATAATTTTCAGGACATGCCTTGTGTTTAATGTTTGTACCCTTTATATATGCCTGCCATAAAGCAGAGTGTATTATATTATGATGTTCTCCATCTGTCCAGCAATCTATCTGTTACTAGTTTTGTTTTCACTCAACAACTCAAATTCTGCACCATTCTACAGTTACCAAGCTTTGTGGATGGCTTGCACTTAGGGTAAGGAAGAAGCCTTTCAATTTTGTGGTCTAAATTTCAAAGGTCAAGGCCATTGTGACTAAAAAATGGTTTCTGACAAAAGTTTCAGTTCACAACCATGTACCTTGAGCAAAGTTAGTGAATAACTTACAGGTGAGTACAACAGAAGCCTTTTGATTTTGGTGGCAACAGGTTAAAGATCAAGGTCACTGTGAATGAAAGAAGAAAAATGGGTTTTGCATAAAAATTTTGGTTCTAGAAAATGTACTGTGACCAATGTTTGCGGAAGACTTGCATTTAAGGTATTGAAGAGGCCAGTTGATTTTGGGGTCAAAGGCTAAAGTTTATGGTTATTGTGACTCAAAGAAAAATGGGTTTTGCAGTTCTAGCCTAATTTCCTTGACCAAAATATGTGGATGGATTGCACTAAGGATAGTAAAGAAACCTATAGATTAAGTGACCTGAAGGTCAGAGGTCATGGTCAAGGTAAGTCTAATAGTAAAATAATGGTTTTTGCACATTAAGTTTAGTTCAAGATCACATATGTTGAGCAAAGGTCCAAGTCACTGAGACCCATTGGTCAGTAATCTCTAGAATCAGTCATGCTATACTAGTGTCTACACAGAGGACTATTAAACATGGGGTAGGTGTGACATTCATAGTACTCTTGTTTGTCTTTATCTCTATTGTGGAGTTTAGCAATCTTTTACTGTACCATTTTTACTGGGCATCTTTTTAATATTCCCAATATAGCCAGGATTGTGTTCATGTGCTTTTAAATCCCATGCATACATGCATACATGGTTTATGGGTACATTAAAAGTGTACCCCATAATAAGCATGGTCATATTTTACTGAGGTATGTTTACAACAGTGTTTCTCAAACTTTTTTGTCTTGTAGCGCACCAGAAAGATCTAAAAAATTTCACGGCACGCCTGAAAAAATTTAACAATTTTTGTGGTGAAGAACTTATTTATTTTTACATATATATTTAATTTTAAATTTAATGTGAAGGATGTGCCTGCTTTTATATATGTTACTTTTTAACTTTTGCGGCATTGATTTACCATTTAATTTTTCGATATGTTCAAGGTTTCAAAACGCTAGCAATTTTAAATATTTTTCAAAACTCCCACGGCACACCTGCAAATCTCTCGAGGCACACTAGTGTGCCGCGGCACACAGTTTAAGAATCACTGGTTTACAAGCAATGTGTCATTATTTGGTATGGTTATATGCAAAACCACTCAATCACTGGTTCTTAACTATTAGTAAAGAGCTAAACTCTAGTTAAATAAGTTACTGTATATACTTGCTTATAATAGAGTTCGACTTCGAACTGCACAGACCCAGATCTGCTGTCGCATAATGCACTGGCAGATCTGGGTCTGTTCATTTTGTTGGAAGTAATAAATAGAACAAACAACGTAGGCACTGATCTGCAGGCCCATTATGTGATGGAAGATCAGGGTATATGTTGTTTGCAGCTGGACTTGACTTATGCACAACTATAGTCAGTACTGGTAGTTATGATCGAGTCAGTATAATGGGATCCATACAGACATTACCAGTAGGGGTGGTGATATACTTGGAAGTTTTATAGTGAGGGACCACTATACAAACATTGCTTTCTATAGACTTTTAATTTTGAAGAATGCATCAGATTTAATATAGTTTTTTTCCATGTTGAAGGTTCCGTATGGTGTGTCCGTAGCAGCCTCTGTGAGAGTTGGTAACAATTTGGGGGCAAATCAACCAGTCATGGCTGGATTGTCAGCTAGAACTTCTTTGATAATTGGTGGTCAGTAGTTCAAACCTTTTATCAGTTAAAGAAAATAAAAAATTAAAGCCAGATTTAACACCTAGAAACTTCTCAAAACCAGCTCTTCTATAACCTGGCTTCCTCTGTAGATGGCCACTTATTTTATTCTCATTAAATTCAGTCTGATACTAATCAAACCTCTGTGTACTGGCAGCAACTTTATTGTCATTGTTGCTAACATTGATTAAGGTTTTGATTCAAGTTTTTCTCTATGATCACAAGTCCCAATCCCTTGCAGAGATAGCTGTCATACTTGGGCTTTTGAAATGGGGATCTGTGCCCTTTCATATCCATGCATCCCTTGTCATTTAATAATCTTTTTATGTTTTTTATTAAAAATTTTCTGCATGGTCATAAGTTTCAAATTCTGATATGGTTAGTTATCATGCTTGGACTGTAGAATTAGGGAGCTCAACCCTTTCATACCCATGCACCTGAAACCTTGCCATGATATCCAGGCATTGATATTCTTTGTTAAGTTTTTGGTTGAAGCTTTCGGTATGGTCATAAATTTTGAACCTTGGTAGGAATAGCTGTCTTACTTGAGCTGATGAATCAGTAAGCAATGCCTTTTCAAATTCATGCACTCCTACTCTCCCTCTGACCCTCAGGCAAGGTCAAGGTCATTTGAAAGTGAAAACATACATGTATCTGTTTCAGGCAGGGGAGATGTATAATTCTTTGGAATTTCTTGTTTTTACTTGGTGTCAACCTTATTCCCTTGAAAGCTTCTACTTTTAAAGGGCTTGAATAAATATAATGATTAGCAGATTTTGAATATATTTTACAGAGATTTTGCACACTCTTAGCTAACAAAAAAGGAATCATGCATGTTTTGTAAAATTCAGACATTTTCCTGAGCAGTGATTTTAAGCTAGTTGATTCAGAATTTGCCTGTCAAAGTGTTGTGGAAAATGTTTAGGCTCAGCAGTCTGTGCATGAGTGTTATTCTTACATTACTGGATGAATAAATTATTGTCCAAATACAAAAATAACTATGCCAGATTTTCGCATGCAAATAGAAAAAATATTCTGTTTGCTGGATGTGGTTGATATCATAATAATATGCTTAATGACAGAAGGATAGGAATTCTAATGCCTCACAAAAAGTCAGACTGTCATAGTCTCTTGTGACTTTGCTTGAACTGCAGATTTTGCAGTATATTTTTTAGAGTTATGGTTCTTGATAGACTTTGAATACCGTATATACTCATATATAGTTGAGTTGAACTGCAAACTGCACAGACCCAAATCTGCCATCGCATAATGCACCAGCATCTCTGTGTCTTTGCAGTTTTTTAGGAGTAATAAGACATAGACCCTGATCTGCCAGCACATTGTGGAACATCAGATCAGGGTCTATGTTGTTTGCTGTTGGACTTGACTTATAAGCGAGTATATATGGTATCTTTTAATGGCATGTGAACACTGTTAAATTAAGCATCCACTTTTCAACCTTTGATTCAGATTTATTGCAGGCCAATTTTAGTGTTCTTAAAGCCTAGGAATGGGCTGATCTCACATAAGCCCAGTCTTAACTCAACTGCCATTGAAGAAAGTTGCATGGGGATAACAAATGCAAATACTGGACATACTAGCACTTAGGTGAGCTTGATTATCTCTCTGACAAGACTTGTTCACAGTTATATTATTCTGTTGGAACCCTATGTCATATTAGAGCATATTCAGTGCCCTTTGAGATCAGCTCATGTACTTTTTTTATCCTTTCAGGATTGTTTGCAGTAACTGCATCAATAATTATTCTGACCCTGAGAGGAGTCCTTCCACTAGCATTCACTAATGACAGGTAAGAAAATTATTGACCACATAATGCATACTTTTTTTGTGTCATAACATCGTGTCATAAAAGTAATCCACCACACTATGGTGTAACACTTAGCAACATCACATAGCAACATCATTGACTAATGCAAAGTCCTTTATGCTGTTATCAATAGAATCACAACTAGTGTTCATTTGATATGAAATATATACAACTCATTGAATAATACAATACACTCAATGTAAGCAGTTTATGGCTTATAATATTATTCAACTTGTTTGATAATTTTTATATTAAATGGGCACTGATTTAAGATGTTCTGTCTGTTATATACATTGATTTAAGACAGAGAAATCCCACAAGAGGGACAGAGAAATCCCACAAGTCTGTTATATACATTGATTTAGGACAGAGAAATCCCACAAGAGGGTCAGAATTCTTTGGCAGAAATAAGGATTTGTTGTTTTTTTCCCATAAATTCCAAACTTGAGGGCTGGATTTCCTTATCCCACACAATGAGCATAATAGATTTTTACTTTTCTATCATTTCTGAGTGGAAACATATTGAAAACAAGATTTTGTTTCAGTGGTTGAAATGTAGCAATATAAATACAGTGAACATTCCAAGAATTTTAACATCATGAGAAACAGCATGAAATTAAAGTTTTATTCACAATGAATCCTATGTTGTAAACTAGAATTTGCTGATTATATATGGTACCACTTGCTCCAATTAATATTAATGTTGCAGGAGAATATTGTATGATGTTAAAAGCATGGTAAAATCATCTAGCATCATTGAGTGCACTCATGTGGGAATGATTTTTCATTATCTAGCACTTTGCTGTATTTGCACATTAAACTGCAATGTAAAGTTTCATTAATTTGACCATGAAGTACTTAAGCATTTTAGTAAAGTTAAAGTGTTTTCATTCACTTTTCATAACATATTTTCCTTCCTTGTTTCACTACAATTATTTATTACTTGTGTAAAACAAGTCTTCATATTGCTTTTTAGTTTATACTTTTCTAAATATGTTCTGAAAATTTAATGGTTTAGCTTACAGTTGCTAATACTTCAAAGGCCTATTCCAAAAATAGAAGGGGGTGGGTGGGTAGGTGGAAGGTACATTAATTAGATTTTATTGGGTGGTTGTAGGTCATTTACATTTTTACCTTTCCTGGTCAAAAATCAGAAGAGCTTATGGGATGCCTGCTGCCTGTCATCTGTCAGCCTTCCATCTGTTAGTACAAGTTTCTTATCACTGTTCCTCGTAAACTATGTGGAGGATTGCCATAAAACTTTACAAACACTTTATCCCAAGATATACCTGGTCCTAAATAAAAATGGTGCTACTCGGACATCCAATATGACCATGATACTTGAAAATTTTGTTATCGCAACTCCTCCTGAACAGAAAGTCATATTGACTTGGAGTTTTCACCAAAAGACTTCTTATTATGTCTTGTTTTTCCGAAATGAAAATGGTGGTAATTGGACCTCCAATGTGGCCTCTATGGCATCTGTCAAGAAAATCTGGTAATTGCAATTCCTCTTAAATGGAAGAGTCATCTCAGCATGGTGTTTTCACCAGAAGACTTCTTGTAAAGTCTAATTCTAAATGAAAGTGGTGTAGATGTGACCTCTAACATGGCTGCCACTGCAGCCAACATGAAAATCTAATCTTAATACACCTCCTGCATGGTCATATTGACATGGGGTTTTCTCCAAAAGACTTATGATGTTGGTCCTAAATGAAAATGGTGTTGATCAGACATCCAATATGGCCACCATGGCACGCATCTTTAAAATCTTGTTATCGCTACCCCTCCTAAATGGAAAGTCATATCAACTTGGGGCTTTTCACCAGAATCTTATGGTGTCTAGTCGGTCCAAAATGAAAATGATGTTAATCAAACAACCAATAGGGCCACCATGGTGGTCATCTTGAAAATCTTGTTATCGCTACTCCTCTTAAATGAATGGTCATATTAACATGGGGTTTTCACCAAAATACTTTGTGTGATGTCTAGTTAATACCAAATGTAAATGGTGCCTATCTTACATCCAATATGGCCTCCATGGCAGCCATCTTGAAAATCTTATTATTGCTCAAGAATGTCAACACTCAGCAATTAAAAAGAAGAAACAGTTTTATCTTAAATTCCTGGAAATTCTTTTTGGCCTGTAGAGCATCAGTCTCTCTGAGAGACTCTTGATTTTTTAGGCCCATATTAAGTCAGGCATATTTTGTGATGGCATTGCCCATCCATACATTTGTTAATATTTGCTTATCAGGCCCATCAGTGTGAAAACATTTTCATGAAACTTTGTCCAAATATATATCATGACCTGATGGGGTGTTGCATACCATAGCCATAACACATGCCTCAAAGTCAAGGTCATGACATGGGAAAATGTAATTCAGTGACATTTATTCTTGTCTGGAGAATAACTTTTCAACCACTGAAGATATTTCAGTGCAACTTTTACCAGTTATATATCATGACTAAACAGTATGTCACATATCATAGCCATACCCCCTGCATCAAAGTCAAGGTCAAAACAAGAGAAAATATAAATCAGTGACCTTTGTCCACGAATAGTATAACCTTTGAACCACTATATTTTAATAAAACATTAGTTTTTTATATGTCTTGACTTGACAGTGTCTGGTGTATTCAGTCATACAGTTGAAAGATGAATTGAGAAAATTTATGAAACAGTCATGCCTCAAGGTCAGGGTTTACAGTAAGGGATAATGTAAGTCAGTGACCTGTCTCCTTATGCATGCTGGCACTTTTTAACCTTTAAAGATATTTTGATGAAACTTTACCTATGTCCACACCTTATGATACAGTAGTCAAGTCTCTAGTTCAAAGGTCAAGGTTTTGTAGGGATAAGGCTACAACATGAATATATCTCGTGCAGTTGGTGATACTCTTGTCTACAAGTATATGGGTTCTCAATTAAAATGTATTCTGAAAATGTGATGCAGAATAAATCACCCATACTTCACCCCACCCTCTCTCACTTTTGGTAATCGCACTAAACATATTACATTATTATAAATATACAAGTCAGTCAGTGTTGGTATGTGTGGAGACTGTCTAATAAATTCATTATATTGATAAAAATAAAGTTTATCTCAGTGTACAGATTCTGCCATAGCATAATTTTGACCCTTATTTAAGATAATGTAGACATGAAGTAAAACTACAGTTTTATATATTGTTTCAATTTTTCCAGTGCTGTGGAGATGCTGGCTAGCAATTTGCTTCTGCTTCTAAGTTTGGAACACTTGACAGATGCCATGCAGGTATAGATAAGAATATCTTAGTGTCCAAGCAACTCAAAATCACTACACAAAAAATGTATAGATTGGTGTGCATTTGCTTACACTTGAATAGTTGAATATCTATCCCCAAATAGGGGTCATTAAATAAAAAAGTATGACAGCAAGTATGCTGTCACTAATTGTCCATAAAATAATATCTGAATGAGTATTTAAAAATTCATAAAATTTCCACAGTTTAAATATCACAGACTTCTCTTATCAAATACACAAAGAAAAGGGTATGTTGGTGGGTCTTCTCAGTATGACATTATTGAGATCACATCATTTTTCCACAACAGAAGGCCTGTGCAGCTGATTTACATCAGGTCATAAATTGCACAAGATTTCCTAAGATCTCATGTACTCTTCATTGACTTTGTCATTTGCTTTCACAGAACTGTTATTGGAATTATTAATACTGTATAAGCACTTTCTTTTTCATTAGTAAATAAGAGTCATAAGCCACAATCTCTCCCAGAGTTCATAGTACTACAATATACCTAAGTGAAAAGTGACATCTATGACATCTGTAATCTTGTCATATTGATGACATCATAATATAATGATAATGTCATATTGATGACATCATAATGTAATGATAATGTCATATTGATGACATAATGTAATGATAATGTCATATTGATTACATCATAATGTAATGATAATGTCTTATTGATTACATCATAATGTAATGATAATGTCATTTTGAGATGTGCAGTAAGCATTGAATTTACAAAAGCAGACTACTTTAAAGTTTTGCAGTTGCTTATATTTTCTAAACCCTTCATGGATTCTGTTGATATTTGGAATGAATCATTACGAAGCAAGGGCAATTTATTCTTTGTCTCTTAATGGTACTCAACAAATAAAAGTGAATTCACACTGTATGGAATTGTTGCATACAAAATGAATATGTACATGTGATATGATGGTAGTTGTTGTACAGTTAAGCCAGGGACTTGTACATACAGTAATTGTAAACTCCTGATCGATATTGCAATGCCACACTGAGAGAATGTGTATCCGTTAAATCTCTAATGATTTAACAGGAGTGAAAACAAAGGATGGAAAGTGTGGAGGGCTTATGTTTCCTGTTTTAAGACAGAATATAAATCTAATTTAAATAAGCACAAGTGTTTGTACCTTATTTGATAGTTCTAAATAGATCACCTTTGAAGTTTCTTTTTAACTTGGACTTGAGTTTTGGTTAAAATTGGTCAAAAGTAAAAGATCTTCAGAACTTGGAGGCTGATCTTTGGTTAGATGTGACACCCTTCTCCACATAAGGCATTTTTGTTACTGCATGTTATAGGACATAATTGATATCATGCAAATTGACATCAGATATTGTTCATTAGTTCAAAAGTTGAAAAGGATCAGAATTGTAAAATTTATGTTGTTGAGTTTAAGGTATCATGTAGGCATGACAGTATATGCACCTTTCTCCACATAAGACATGTTGTTACCGCATTTCATAGAACATAATTGATATCTTGTCAATCGACATAAGATCTTGTTCATTAATTGAAAGTTTGATAAGGGTTTAGAACTGTAAAATTTAAGTTTCTGAGTTTTAAAATGGAATGAGAGCTATAGTAAACATGATATAATTTGAGAGGTGAGAGAGTTTTCAGTCCGTCTGTAAAAATTCCTGGTTAAGCACAATAATTTCTGTGTACATTTCAGTGTGTTGCTGGTGGCATTTTAGGTGGGAGCGGACACCAGGTGTATGGAGCTGTTACGAATCTCATTGCATACTATGCCATTGCCCTACCTATTGCTATCTCTCTGATGCTTAAGACGTACCTGAGTGTAGCAGGTAAAATTAGTCTGACTCTAATGGTGTTTTTTTTTCCATATCTGTATCAGAAGTGAGACATAGGTACCATATTTATTACTCCATTAATTTTTACACATAATAAGTGTCCTATGCCTTTGTGTGAAAAGTGAGGAACATAGTATTCTTATTTCTGTCCATCTGTCTGTCCTTCCGTTTTTCTATCTGTCTGTCACACTTTAATTTCTGCTGTGTAACTTTTAAGCCGTTTGAGATAAAGGGATGAAATTTGGTATATATCATCACTAGAAGGTGTAACTGAATCCTTCATTTGCATCAGTGTAGGATATAAAACTTCCATCCAAAGGTCAGATATTGCATAAGACAAGTGTCTGACACAAATTCTGATCCCAACGGTGGAATTTTCTATCCAACACCAATGTGTAATGCCGGAATATTTTTCTCAAATTCCTGAACAAAAATTGAGGGTCAGATTCACAATGGCATATTATGTATACTGATGCAACTTTAATAAAGCAAAGCTCCCATTGAAAATTTCATCACCTTAAGATAAAGCATAAGAGCATAGGTTGAAAAATTCCACATAAACCTTAAATGACATTTAAACACATATCAGCGTTCAAAGAACAGTGGTCAAGACCATCGAGGTAATAGCAATACACTGTCCAAATTTTGGCCAAGGGGGTTTGGGCTTTGCCTCCCTTTCCTGGCTCTTTTCTCTGACTCCGCACACAGCATTCAAAGAACAGTGGTCAAGACCATCGAGGTAATAGCAATACACAATGTCCAAATTTTGGCCAAGGGGCTTTGGGCTTTGCCTCCCTTTCCTGGCTCCCCACACAGCATTCAAAGAACAGTGGTCAAGATCATCGAGGTAATGGCAATACATAATGTCCAAATTGTAGACTGAAGAGAGCTTGCACAGTGATACAAAAATGTAAACAGGTAACATAGAATCCACTCATATCCCTAAGATTATAAGATAGACAAAATAAATAATGATATAGCCCTATTCAACTTTGATCTAGAATCGATTTGCCTTTCATAAATAATGATATAGCCCTATTCAACTTTGATCTAGAATCGATTTGCCTTTCATAAATAATGATAAAGCCCTATTCAACTTTGATCTAGAATCGATTTGCCTTTCATAAATAATGATATAGCCCTATTCAACTTTGATCTAGAATCGATTTGCCTTTCATAAATAATGATATAGCCCTATTCAACTTTGATCTAGAATCGATTTGCCTTTCATAAATAATGATATAGCCCTATTCAACTTTGATCTAGAATCGATTTGCCTTTCATAAATAATAATATAGCCCTATTCAACTTTGATCTAGAATCGATTTGCCTTTCATAAATAATGATATAGCCCTATTCAACTTTGATCTAGAATCGATTTGCCTTTCATAAATAATGATATAGCCCTATTCAACTTTGATCTAGAATCGATTTGCCTTTCATAAATAATGATATAGCCCTATTCAACTTTGATCTAGAATCGATTTGCCTTTCATAAATAATGATATAGCCCTATTCAACTTTGATCTAGAATCGATTTGCCTTTCATAAATAATGATATAGCCCTATTCAACTTTGATCTAGAATCGATTTGCCTTTCATAAATAATGATATAGCCCTATTCAACTTTGATCTAGAATCGATTTGCCTTTCATAAATAATGATATAGCCCTATTCAACTTTGATCTAGAATCGATTTGCCTTTCATAAATAATGATGAGAACATGCATTTTAAAAAAAAATATAACAATTGCAATCGTTACAGCAGTTTTTTCAAATTGAAACTGGACTTCAGAATCTGTACCTGTAACTATATCAGTCGGTGGAAAACATCCTGTTTGTAGGACACTAACTTCAACCAGTGCATGTTTTATGATGTAAATGTGTTGCAATTACTGTTTATCTTGATTATTATGCAAGAATGCTAAAGTGAGTTTTTGTCAGTTTGTGTGCAATTTGACTACAATAGAAGGTCATGTGATGAAAGACAGCAGTCATGTCATGAAATATAGAGATATTACCCATCGTTATACACTGGAAAGAACAATCATACACATGTAAGAGTGTGAGAAAGAGATATTCCCCATTGTTGTTCTATGCTGGAAAACAGAATCATACTCCCATAGGAATGTGAGAATGTCCACCACACTGGCAATATTGCATCTGGAGTGTGTGTTTTTGCATTATTTACATTTATTTGTGAAAGCTTGGTGCAAAATCATTTGTCATGTGAGTCATTTATGGCATAAAATATGCAATGTTGGTGCAAAAATTTATTGGTAACACAGCGTTCAGTTTTTTTAAATCAGATGATATTACATACCTTCCAACCATTCTGATTTGGTCAGAATCATTCTGATATTCCATCCAGCATTCTTAATTCTGAATTTGAAACCGGAAATTCCCATTTTGAACTGCCTAATTTCCTTAAAAAACAATAACAAAATGAGCATCCTGTAAAGCATTGCTTATTTTTATTGGCACAGCCATATTTCCTGTAAAAATCTCACTACAAATGTGTTGTCCTCACTTCATAACCTTGCTTTACAGGAAATCACATGACTTCTATTTTTATCCATTTTTATCTTTCGCATAGACTTATATTTATATTACACATGGCCAGCTGTACAAGAACTGCCATTGGTGTTTGCTTTATTTACACTCTGAAAATCATGTCACAGGCAGATAATGAGATGCCTCAGCAGAAGAGTAAAATGTATATCAAGGCTAATATTAAGCAGAAATACAGGGAAATACAGAGACACGTACACTTCTGTGATTCCAAATGTCATAGGCAGTTTTCAGTTAGGACAGACTTATACTTTCTGCAAGGTTTGTAAGATGGATATGGTCATTTGTTGTGGAGGAGTAAAATATATAAAAAAAAACATTTTTTGCTCCAAGAAACACTTATGCTATGGAAAGGCAGTGGAGAGCAATGAGAAAATTACATTTGTCAGCATTCCAAATGCCAAAATTCAATTTTGGACAAGGGTCTTTGGGCTCACTTTACTCACCCTGGCTCTCCACACCCGTGGCTTGCATTTCAATTTTCACCTTTAAAAGTTGGCAGGTATGATATTATCCTTGAGCAGTCTGAGCTTTTGGAAATTCAAGAGCAAAAAAAAACATTTTCCAGTCAAAACTTACTGTCCCTTGCATCAGTTGGTTACTATCCATCGGAACTCTGTCGTATTTCAGACTAGTGATCTTGCTCATGTGCTAGACCTTGTGACCACGTCAAGATTATTGATGCAATTTTAATTTTATCATATGTTACTTTGAACTTGTATTGAAAAAGATCTCTGGTTTTGTTTCTTAGGAATGGGATAGTGAAAAGGATATTATTAACATTTTGATATTCCCCGAAATCCTAAAGAATGGTGGATTTACTCTTTTTCTCAGTGACATCCATTGTCAGAAACTCAAGTGTTATCAATTCCATTACCATTCCATTCAAAATGAATTGGGAGTTTCAGCTGATCAAGATGATCATTCACATTTGCACTGCTTTTTCATGGCAATGTTAAGAAAGTTTCACTGTATCACTGATTTTTTTTCACAAAGTTAGCGAGTGTGATCAATCATAGACTCATGAACAGCCTATTTCATTAAAAAAAAAATTATCAGGACAATGATGATAGTATTTGGTCAGATATTAGACCCATGGATCTGGATTCCAATGGTGATTCTGATGATTCCAGTAGTGAAATAGAAGCACCAATTGGTAATGTACTCCAAAAGAAATTTGTTCATAAATTGCATGCAGAATGCATGAAAAATTTTGATTTATTAGAAAACAGTGAAACTATTGGTGTGATGACTTGTAAACTTTGTAAAGAATCAAATTTTAAAAATACACTAGAACAGAATTTTACAAATTGCAGAATTTCAGCCAGAATACAGGTTATTGTGTCTGACATGCAGTGTGTATATTGGCTAAGTAAAGAGGGCATTGTGATTTTGAAACATTTCTCATCTCTGTCACTGTTGAAACTTCAAAATTGCCCAAATATTGAAGCCCTTGGTGTTGGGAAGTATGCTTCCTATAATTCAAGAACTACAGCAGATGATTTCCAACAAATAATTGCTGAAACTATTAGGGAAGATATTGATGCTAATTGTAGTGAATTCACATCAGTATTCATAGATAATAGTACTAGCAGTATAGTAGCCCCTATGATCAAGATTGAAGCATTTGGATGTGGCTTAAGTAAGGATGGATAGCAAGAGTTGAACTGCTGTTTGTTTTTTAAAATCATGTTCATTGAGGGTATATACAAGTTTGGACAGCAGATGAGAATAAAGTTCTATGAAACTTATGCTTAAAATATTGGTACAGTGTGCTTGTAATTTGTATTCAAAAGTTTACTAGGTCAGCTAGTACATGCTTTATGAATCAGAAGATAATATAGATACTGTAAAACACATGAACCAAACAATAGCCATTCAAATGCATAGCATCACCTAAACAATCTGCTTAGTTTGATACCGTTCTATGCTTTTAATTCACTGGTCACATTTGTGAGTTGACTGGGAAGCTGCTTCCTCACCCATGACAGAGTAGGGACAGCTCTTCGAGCCAGAGAGAAAGCCATGGTGATAAGGGTTTGTCATTTCCCCCTCTCCACATCAAGGTCACTGTGAAGAAAAGAAGATAAATGTTTTTTGCATAATAACTTTTGTTCTAAACCATGTACTCTGACCAGATTTTGAGGAGGGCTTGCACTTAAGGTATGGAAGAGGCCTATTGATTTGAGGGTCAAAAGGTTAAAGGTCAGGGCCATTGTTGCTCAAAGAAAAATAGGTTTTGCAGAATAACTTTTTGTTCTAGGGTAAGTTCCTTGACCAAACATTGTGGATGGCTTGCACTTAGGGCAATAAAGAAATCTATAGATTTTGGGGTCGAAAGGTCAGAGGTGACGTTCATGGTAAGTCTGATAAGAAAATAATGGTTTCTGCACTGTAAGTTTAGTTCAGGACCACATACCTTGACCAGAGGTCCAAGTCAATGCACTCATTTGATCAATAATCTCCAGATTCAACCATGCCCTATTAGTGCTTACATAGAGGACTACTTAACAGAGGGGGTGGGCATATAAAGCACTATTCACTGTACTCTTGTTGTATTTGTCCTTCAGTCTTTGTTTTCTTCTTGATATCTTTTTTCCTACATGAAATTACAACAGGACTGTGCTTTTTAGAATTACTGATGTAAAGCATGTGTAAAACTTATTGTGCCAAAGAAATTAAAAAATGATAAGTTTAATTCATGTCTATATTTGTTCATTTTCAACAGGTGCTTGGTGGGGCATGTTGATCAGTACCTCATTTCAAACCATCTCCTTTCTGCTGAAGATTCGATTGATGGATTGGAAGAAGGAAGCAGAGAAGGTAAACTACCATGCTGTACATTTATTTATTTTCATGTGTATTAAATTAATTTTCATGTTGTTGCAAAACCTTACATTTTTGTCAGAACAGTAGTCCCCCGCTCCAATGAAAATGTGAACTTACAAAAGAGTTATCCTCTCATAAGGGGGACATAATGGCTAAAATATACTTTTTTTATCTGGTAAGGTGGCCTAATAAAAGGGGTAGCCTCTCATGAGAGGGGCTTCTCACAAGGGGGACCTAACCACTTAAATTCAAGGATTTGGGAAGGGGTCATATTGCTTCCACAGAAGGCTCATTATTCAATGTGTCTTTAATTTTGTGCTTTGTACCAACCATGAAATCTACAAAAATTTATTGTTATAAGCTGAAAGCATGTGGAACTGGATCTAGCAAAGACACTTAATACAATCATGTGAATGAGATGTTTATTTATAATGTAGATCAATGATGTTTGAATCTCTTATACCCTAGCTTCTCCTCTCATAAACTAAACTATAGCAATGTGAAACTCTACTTTGCTCATGCACACAAAGTTCAACAACCTTATGGTATCGTTCCTCAGTGGATACCATACCTGTCAACTTGTACAGGAATCCCATAATTTGTACAGTTTTTTGGGGGGTTTTGCAGTGTACGGCCGTACAACCATTTTGTACAGTTTTTTTATATTTTTAAAAAAAATCGTCCATGTCCTTATTTTCGTGCTTTAATCACTACATCTACCTTAATTTGGCCATTCATGCCCTCTGAGCGTACTGAATATTTGATTCTACCACTCTCCATGTATACATTTAAATCCTGTATAACACCTACAGGTGGTCAGTGATGGCACGTTCTGTTACCGCTTGACTGCATATTGGGCTAAGCGACCAAATTATCGGCAAATCAAAACACCTCAAACAAAACAAAGCCAGTATGATTAATTAGCAGTGTTTTAAGCGGCTTTGTTGCACTGTGTTTACTCAAACAAGATCCTCACGAGTGGCTCACTTTGATTTTAATCCAGCGAGTAAGCGTAATTAAATTAATAAAGGTACTTTACCGACATCAGTGTTGGTTTCCTTTATGAACTGATTAAATGACAGTATTGATTCTTTCATTTTTAATTGATTATAAAGACAATCAACTTTCACATGCGATATTGCGTTTGAAGCGAAACAAGTATGCTAATTAATGAGCTCTGTTCATATTTAAAAGAGAAAATGTTTGTTATGATCACTTTAGAAGTAGTTGTCAAGCAAGCTGATATTTACTATGTGGATAAAATGAGTTTGCTAAATTATTTTCACAAAGAAGGTAATAAGGACGATTTGAAGAAGTAAAATTCTTGTGAAAGTGGAGGGATAAAACGTAAGACTGCTACTGAGTGCGAGAATTCCTTAAACCAAGAGAGTGTAAAAATTCTAACAAACATTTCGCCAAATGGACCAGAGCCTGAGGACTTTAACTCAGACACAACTAGCAACTGCTGGCTTAGTGCTGGTGCAGGTGGCAGACATGTACATGGACATTTTTTTCAAAATCCAGCAGCTAAAACATATATACATGTACCTGAAGTAGCCAAACGTATATCAACAACTGTTTTAGAAAAATAAAATTCTTTTTAGAAATAATTATGTTGTTTATTATTTCGTTTGTTCTTTCTATGGATTAAGTACATACATCTCATCAAATCTCGGCAAGTGATTACCATTTTGAGACAAGTGAAAAGTAAGGTGGCCATGTGAAAAGTAAGGTGGGACAAGTGCATTTTCTGAAGCCACTTGTCCTGGACAAGTGGATGAATTTTTTTTTGCTCAGCCCTGTCTTTGACGTAAGGTTTTACTAGTCTTTGTAAGTTTTTTTTTGGTCTGGTGTACAGGTTTTTGTCTCAGGAGGTTGACAGGTATGGGATACAATCAAAGCATGGACTTTCAACAAATAATCACAAATATCGTTTGTCAATGGATATGATCAGTGTATGGAATTTATCGACAGATATGATTTGTATACGGATTTACCAACAGATATGATCATTGTATGGATTTCTCAACAAATATGATCAATGTATTGTTCTTCAACAAGTATGATGGTGCATTAAATTGTCACGCATATGACATTGACTTTTAGGTTCAAAACCCAATATATTTATTCCATTAATATATATATTGATGTTATCTTGTGGCATCCAGGCAATGACCACTAATATTTCCGATCCGCAGCTCCAGACAAATGGTTAAGGAATGACTTCATGTGGTCTGCTTCTCTCTGCCTGCTGAAGGATCCCTCAAGAACCCCTCTATCCCGCAGACCCGTTGGTCCAGAATCTTTGGCCCCTCACATTTAGTTAGCCAGTGTAGTCCCTTGAACCAATGTCACCACTGACCCCAGTATCCAGGTTACATTACCACATGGACTTCGATGACTCCCCATAACAGCTAAAAATACAATAAGTGAGCTATGTAATACATGAAACTCATTTAAGTATGAATACAGTGATATAGATTATGCATGCATGCGCATAAACTGACTTCATTACACATTACATTTTTTCATAAGAATGATTGTATGATATTATTATTATAATAACAACATTCGTTCATGAATACCCAACAAGAATAATTACACTGGATTATAAAAACTCAAACCTTTCTCATCATTTAATGCATACAACATATAATTGAATTCAGCTTGTCTGTTCAGCTATAAAATATCCATCTTTACACAGACTATATTCTATCCAATAGCATCACATTATGTGACATAGGTCTGTCTTAATACAAATTAAGAATACTGAAACATTAAGTATATGAAACAATATCATCATATGTAACGGATAGCAAGAAAGAATAAAGTGTTAAATTTCACATACCTCTGTAGCTGAAGATTGTTTCTGTAAAGTGGACAGCTTCCTGAAAAGAATCATCTGCATTGTGATGATATTTAGAAAAAAAGCTCTTGAAGTCCTATTACATTGCTCAAATCCATAGCCAGTGAGCTCGGGATAAATAAGCTCCTTACTGTGCGTGCTGCAGCAAGTGAACAGAAGTCAGTATTTTGAAATCGGCCAGGCCAGGCTAAAAACACACACCCAGGGTAACACTATACATGGCAATGAATCCCATCTCTACATTTTTGTTAATATATAATACAAAGGTATTTTCTTGCACACAATTTTGTGATATTGATACCCATGAAAATAGTGAATAGACGGTAATTACCTGTGTAATGTACAGCCAACTGCAAATAACTTTAACCTTGATTTATGTTTTATAATGCACTTGTAGATAAGGGTCTATGCTATTGGACTTGTAGCATAAGTAAAACAAACAGAATAAACATGAATCAGCCAGTGCATCATATGATAGCAGATCGGTGTTTTTTTTTCTTTTTTTATTCAGGGATCTGTGTGGGTGTGAGTGACAAACAAACACAGTTTCCTTCAACCTTAGCCATTATTTCCTGTTAAGAGAACATTTCTAAGTACTCAGTGAAACTATATATATATATATATATATATATATATATATATATATATATATATATATATATATATATATATATATATATATATATATATATATATATATATATATATGTATATATATATATATATCAAGCCTCCAGAAACTCTTGTATATGCCAGACATGTCGGATGGTAACGATATTTTGACCGATTGCAAAATACTTCTGACAGACATTCATGGTTATGAACATAAATCTTATTCTTTTTTATTACATTTAACTCCACAACTGTAAAATCAAATAATTTCAAACCCTTTATCTGACAAAACAAGCATGGGATGGCAAATCTTCATGTGATGATGTCAAACTGCCTTGAGGGTTGGTCATAATTGGTCCCTAATCCTGGATTCACACTTCCATCAACATAAAATAAAGGTATACACTACCATGCCAGAGTGATCCCATCTATACTGCTATGCGTACTGTCAAGCATCACTTTATATTCTTGGCATTGCTATAACAATAAATACTGTTGTGGCTTTGTTTCAATAAAGGTAAAGATGCAGAAAACTGTAAGAAATCAAAGATCAGTCAAGCAAACAAATCACCCGAGTCAAATCAGCCAGTCAGATAAGTTTGATAATGTTAATTGCCATTGATAAGATCATGGTGAAGATGCAGCACTATTATTTTCACAAGAGTTATCATAGATCTTACAAATACAGTACATGCATTAACCATAATCAATAAGAGAAAGAGAGACAATTGGGATGAAAATGTTATTCCAAAGATGTCTGGATGTTTCAACAGCAAGTGGTTGAAGCAGTTCTCATGGCTGAGATACAACAGAAAACTGAATGCAATGTTTTGTAAGTTATGTTAAAAACACAAGCAGAAGAACAATTTTGTCAGTTCAGGTGTTTCCAGTTTTCTAAAGTCAGCCATTGTTGTCCATGCGGGATGTAACGAACGTGTACATTCTTCAAAAATTCAAGCTGAAACTGTGGAAAAAAGCAACACTCATACTACTCTGTTCCACAAAGTGTCAGACAAGGCAGATGAAGCTATGACAACGCTGTTTTGAAATGGTTAATAAAAGAAACAAAATAAATGAAATTAAACAACTGGATTTTAAATTTATTTATGACAAATGCTTAAAATAAAAGAAAAAAATTATATTTTGAGCAATACATTTTCTTCCTCCTTTCTCCTTCGTATCAAAACATGTATCTTCAGTGCATTGAGTGCTAGTTCTAATCCATTTATAGTATCTGGCACTGAAGTTCAACATTTTAGAGAGAAAATGCAGTTCACATTAGATGCATGGATCTAAAGTTCAAGCTTTTCTAGTCAAAATGTGATAATACATAGTTGCTTACTAATTTATTTTAGTAATGTTTTAGTTTCAACATGGATTAAAATGATTGTAATAAGTATATACGACTGAACAGCTGCTGGAACGTTTACTATGGTCACCCTAGCCCCGCCCCTCCTCGCCACCCCCCTGCCACTTACACCCACAAAGATCAAATGTCTGAGAGCATATCAAAATTTGTCTTGACTGCTTGTGTGTGTATATATATATATATATATATATATATACACGCACACACATACACACACAGACAACAGAGAACAATCCCAAACATAAAGGTCCACATTGATGAAAATATCAAATCTTTATTTTTTTATAATTATAATATAACATTATAAAGTAATAAGTTTTAAAGTAATTTTCTTCTACTCTTTGCTTTGATTGATCTTCATTTTCTAAAAATTTTTAATTATAGTTAAAATCTTGCTGTTATGTCATTTTCATTATAATTAATGCTTTTATGCCATCTAGTTTATTACATTATCATCCTGGTATGACCCTGATGCTTTGGATGTTTCTTTCTCTCTCTCTCTCTCTCTCTCTCTCTCTCTCTCTCTGACTCTGGTTACTCTTTTAACTAGATTCTGCAATAGCTTACATGACCTTGTCAAAAATGTGTGCTGTGTGCACTGTCTCTCAGAGATATTAAATTGCCAGTTCCGTCTCCATGTGCAGTGTGCACTCTCTCAAATAGATATTAAATTGAAAATTCCACATAAATATCCTTGCAAAGTAGCCACCCCCACCCCACCCCCCCAAAAAATGACTGCAAATGTTGGATATCTTATCAGAAATTTAATGTTTTGTCATTAATCTAGTAATATTTGTCACAACTGAACAATTGTGACTGCCATTTGTTAAAAAAAAAGTATTGTATGAAGTCTGTGGAATTTGAGTCAGTCTTTAAAAGTTAAAATTTCTCAGCACTTGTATCTACAGCTTTATTATATTTGTTTTTTATTCAGAGGGTCTCATGGGAGAATAGTATATTATGACAGAGTTGCCCTCATAAAATAAAGTATATTATTATTATTATTATTATTATAAATATTTTGTTGTTCTTGAGAAAAAAGGTAATCCATGTATCCATCCGTGTCACACAGTTTTAACATTTTTATGCCTTCTAAAAATATTACCCTTGTCCACCTGTCTGTCCATCTGTCTGCTGGGTTAATTTGCATGTAGGTCAGTTTTCAGGCCTTGTTCTGGGGCATTTGTGTTCCATGAACTAATTTCTAGTTATTATTTCGGTTGATACTTTGTATTCTAGGCTAAGGACCGAGATGGAGTGTAGCACTCAGAGTCAGAATCAGGCAGTGTTTTGGGGCATTTGTGTTCCATGAACTTATTCCTTGTTTTTATTTCAGTTCATATTTTGTATCAAGTTTATGTACTTACCTATTCTAGGCTCAAGACCGAGCTGGAGTGAAGCAAACAGAGTCAGAATCTTTCAGTGGTAAGTTGCATTTGTCACTGTAATATATCTGCTTGGTAACTGTATTTACTAATGTAAAAGAGGATCTATAATTAGCGAGGAGAATTTTATCTTTCCATCGGAAAAAGGGTTCAAATTTGTGGCCAGACTGGGGTTCAAACCAGGGACTTCCCTAACACTATACAGGTGTTTTGTTACTGAAGCTATCTACAGTTTCTCTCTGCTTTTTCAGAGACATCTTTCCAAGTCTGCCTTGATTCTCCCTTATTTCTTCCCTATTCAAGTTGCAGATTTACTCATGTTATGCTGACAGAGCCAGATGTAACTGGGCAAAATAAAAATAAGTGTCTAGACTGAGGTTTAAACCCAAGACCACCCCGACACTAGCCAGTCACTCCACTACTTGAATCAGACACTTCTGACCTGTTCCACAACATATCTATAGTTTCTTTTCCTGGTACATAACAATGACATACTGTCCCTCCTGCCCACCAGTGACCCTTATTTGGTGCCAGACTCCTCTTTTATCTGACTTGGATCAACATCTTTCCTGCCAATGATTGGGTGATCCAAGTAATAGCAGAGTGGCTTAAGAGTTCATTTATCCAGCCCCCTCCACTTTCATTTTCTCCCTTCATGACAAAGGTCTCAACGTATCCCACGAAGGCAGACATTTTACAGAAGGAGATCAAGCATTTGCTCTTAAAGTGGGTGTTGGAGTTAGTCGAGAAGTCATACTCCCAAGGCTTTTATTCCAGACTTTTTATGGTCTCAAAAGCCAATGGAAAATTGAGACCAATTATAGACCTGAGCTGTCTCAAATCAGTTCATTGTTACCCCTAAGTTCAAAATGGAGTTGGCAAAGTCCTTAGGGCTGTCAATTCAGAACAATGAATATAAAATCAGTCTTAATCAGTCTGATGTATATTTCCATATAACTATTTACATGCTATCTTGGAAGTTCCTTTATTTCTGCTACCATGTACCAATTCTGTGTCCTTCCATTTGGCCTGAGCCTCAGCCCTTGGGCTTTCACCAAGACGTTTGACTGCATGATATCCACCTTCAGGACGTCTTCCTCCGTGGTGATGGTGGCATACCTGGATGATATCCTTCAGGAGGTCTTCCTCCACGGTGATGGTGGCATACCTGGATGATATCCTTCAGGACGTCTTCCTCCACGGTGATGGTGGCATACCTGGATGATATCCTTCAGGATGTCTTCCTCCAGGGTGATGGTGGCATACCTGGATGATATCCTTCAGGATGTCTTCCTCCATGGTGATGGTGGCATACCTGGATGATATCCTTCAGGACGTCTTCCTCCACGGTGATGGTGGCATACCTGGATGATATCCTTCAGGACTCTCTTTCTCCATGGTGATGGTGGCATACCTGGATGATAGCCTTCAAAAACAGTTGATAGGTTCAGTTCTAGTTCAGTATATGAACAACCTTTTCTCCCTCCTTTGCAGTTTAGGTTGTATAGTCAATGGGATAAAGTTGGATTTGTCTCGTCTCATCATTTTGTTCATCTAGGTATGGAGTTTCTAACTGATCTCAACCTGGTTTGGCTTCTGTCCAGATGCATTGATTGCATTGTCCATGTGTCAGAGATGATCTCGACCAGAATACATATTTTTCACCTCCTCTGCCTGCTCAGTGCTGCGATGGACTTGTTCTGTCTCGACCACCTCTACATGTGACCTCTACATATGGCTCTTTCTGGTACAGTTGTGCCTATCTTGGGTCATTTAGATCACTAAATTACAATATCAATCAAAATCTGCCACTTTTTGCTTTCAATGAAAGACTGGGATTTTTAAGTGGTGGGTATCAGCCCCCCAACCAGAAGCCACAATCTGCACAGATGTCAGTTTGTCAGGTTGGGGGATACACAAGCTACCATGCTTTTTACTGATCATCAGCAAGTGGATGGTACAGGAGAAGCCTGTTCGCATCAGTCATCTGGAAATGAAGGCCATTCTCCACATTTTACATGCTTGGAGGGAACACATACAAGGTGAACTACCTCTTCAAACAAGAAGGAACAAAATCACTGGTGCATTCTGCTATGATATGGGAGTTCTTCCATTGGTGTGCCCAATGCTATTCATGCATAGAAGTCTGATACATCCTCGGCAGGCTCAATTCTTGAGGAAAAGAAGTTCATCCCTATCACCATCAAGGGCTATTGTTCCATGATTTTCAACATGTTTCGACATCATGGAAGAGACTATATTGGTCTCAACAAGGATCTTTGCAACCTGTTGTCTAATTGTAGCCTATCCTGGTCCCACTCACTCACCTTGTTTCCCAAATGGAACCTCTGATGGGTCTTCACTAGGCTGAATTCACCTCAGTCTGAGTCCATGGCTTCCTCTTCACTGAAGCTGT
Source organism: Margaritifera margaritifera (assembly GCA_029931535.1). Lineage (NCBI taxonomy): Eukaryota > Metazoa > Mollusca > Bivalvia > Unionida > Margaritiferidae > Margaritifera > Margaritifera margaritifera. The sequence continues at coordinate 2,505,156 of JAQPZY010001538.1, forward strand.
TATCTTATAAGACTTGATTCCTGATAGCTCTAGCTTCAGCGTGCAGGGTTAGTGAGCTGTATTCACTGTCTTTTGATCCAAATTAGTCAATTTTGTTCCAACAGTTCGGTCATGCTGATGATGCATCCTGGTTTCATCTCTAAGAACAGGTAGCCATTGACAGACAATAAAAAAATAATCATTTGCCCAATCTCTTTGATCAATCCATTGAGAGAAGCAAAGCTGACAGACCTGGTCCATGTACTCAGGTGCTATCTGACGCACATGGAGAATGTCTGTGGCACTTGTCAGATACACTTCCTACCTGTCAAGTTTGGAAAGCAAGACATAACCCCACAAGCACTGGCCTCATGGCTCAAGTGGGTAATTAGATTGATGTACTCAGAGCTCTCTCAGGATCAGGTACGTCTGATGAAGATCTTGACTCACGAAATACAGGCAATTTTGAATGAACCTTGCATTCTAATTTAATGTTTCCATTCAAGAAATGGTGGAGTCAGTTGGGTGGCATGCCCAGTCTGCTTTCTCCAGCTTCTGTTTGTGGGATATGGCCTCAAAGGGGAGAGTTGAATCTGGTCAGGCCACTGGTAGTTGCCCAGACAGTTATCATGACCTGCCCATGGCAGCACAACCTCAATTCCAGGTATGACCTTATAACTCTTGCTGGATTCACTTGAGAAACTTTTGTAGATAAGGCAATATCCAGGTGTGGGACCCCACAGGGATCACCTTGCCCAATTATAAGCACATATTCTTTGGTTGTGCTACCTTTACTTTAGGAGAAAGTTTATCCTTTCAAGAGAGCGGTCCTCTTGCTCCTAGAGGGTGATGTGGGTAGAGATTGAATGCTAATGCAGTTCCTCCTCTTCTTGCCTATTCTCCAAATGTTAATGTGATTGGGGAATATATTTGCTGGAGAAACGAATTTTTTTTAAAAATTATGTTTTTCTAAGAATACTGATACGATCACATTACTATAAATCTTTCCTTCCCTTCCCTGCAAATGCGAGCATCCTGTTGTTGCTATATAGTTGGAAAGACAACTTTCGTCTTTCAGGGAGGAATGTATTCGGGAGGTGGCAGCGTTTTGTTTCCTAATGTTAATGTGGTCAGACAAGTATTCTTGGAGAAAAATAATTTACTTAAATATTTTCTATTATTCCCTTTTGAGAGATTGAATACCTCTTGTAAAATACTGTTACTGATTTAGTTGGCTTACTAAGGCTTACAAAAGTTGCCTTAGATTATCTCCTTCTATTTAAAATATTTTTATAATCTGACAGAATGATTGTTAACATTATTATGTCAATTTCAGCTCAAGATTTTGAAAACAATGGTGAAGTTCCCTCCCAAGAATTAGAAAACTCTTCAGTACCAGAGGAAATGGACATCCAGGATGAAGTTATTCAAGATGTTGAGAGAGATAGTGTGCTGCTGATAAGACATGGCAAAAAACAGATAAAGTTAACAAAGAAACAAATTGTTTTCCGTAGATCTGCCACATTGATATTTTTCATACTCTCTTTTTTTGCTGGAATTTTATCTGACCAGTTTCTAGCTGGACATACCAATAATATTACCTGCATACTTGTGAATGGAACTGGTCTAAATTCAACTTTTATTTCAACAGAACTGAAAAATTCAGACAAATTTAATCTGTCTTTTAGTGATGTCTTGTTTTTGAACATGACAAGTGTCTATGAAGATGCCCACAACTGGAATACAACATTTCTATACTGTAATGGAAAGATTGACAATACTACAAATAATGTCAACTGGCCCTGGACTCGGAGGATGGATTTGCTCACTGGTCTTGTTCAGCCAATTGCCACAAAGGCACATGGGTAATATGGACTCGTAAAGTTTGTTTTGGCCAGGAGAGCAGTCCCCTGACAGCATTTTAGGTATTCCCACTGCTCTTCACAGTGGCTGTAACCTTTTGCTTAACTGGAGGCAAATATCTTCATGTTTTTTCTGTAATGAATTCATTTTAAAATCTAAGGAGTGAACCAAATGTGCAGTAGCTGTGGCAAAACTCGTATTTATATAGGCTCTTATTTCCAGCAGAAGTGTGGTCAGATTCTCAAATGCTCAACTACAGTAATTAAATGGTACACACTGTCTTTTGAAGCATCTGGGGCACATTGTCCAAGTCACTCTACCATCTTAGCTCCAAGTTTTAAGACACCCTACATTTATGGAGACTCTTAATTTTTTGTCTAAAGAATTTTTTAAGCACCCTAAGTTGTTGGACAGTTGGTAATTTTATTTTTAACACTAATTTTTAGAGATGCTATTTAAACAAGATAAGTAAAAGTTTTCATTAAGAAACAGAAAGGCAAGCACCTGGTATTTGAAAAACGAAAATGACATACACTGCCTGTAAGACTGTCAGTAGTGGTGTTTCAAGATTATCAACCCCAGTTTTACATGAATACTTTGGGAAATATGTTAGAAAATCAAGATTTCTTAAATTCCATATTGTGTATATAGTTGTAATTTTGCAAGTTGACATCGATCGATAATCATAATAAGAGAGAAATTTGTATCAGTTGTGGATTGAAGTTCAGTTTGAAGTTGTTTCCCTGGAGAAGAACCACAACAGTTGCTTAAAAGAAAAGATAAATTGATAAAACAGTATTCCTAAACATTTATTCCTTATACCATTTAATTAAATGTTGAAAATCATTTGAATCCATCTTATTTAAGTCATGTCACAAACTCTTTAAGATGGTCGGCCAATCAATTGATAGTATTGATGCCTTATCCATATTGTAAACTGTCTTATAAAAAAATACTCTAAATGTATTTGCCTTATCTAACAGATGAATTGTGAATATATTAAAGCAAAATCTTTGCTTAGTACATTACGAAATTTGTGTTACATTTTTCCTTATGTACTCCTGACATTTGGAATTGTTTAATTCCATTCTAACTGACAGAATTAATATATTACTTTTCTGTTTTGGCCAGACATTAGTGCTATTTATTTTATACTAGGCCATGAATTACTGGATTTTCCAAAAGGAATAATTTAGAAAATTCACTGGAGTGAAATACCAGAAATATTTTTTCACTGCCCTCAATAGACATAGATAACATTATGACCAAGAAATTTGAACAACTTTTAGAAGCTTGCTTGGTCGAGTGGTAAATATGGCCACCTTGCATGCAAGCGAATCAAGTTCAAATCCAGCAATGTGCATATATTTTCTTAAATTTTTATTTTTATGTGCTGTTTTACCTTGAACTTGGAAGGAAAACTATGTTACAGCTGATATTTTCTGTGCAAATATAACCGCTGACATTGTGCGGGATACAGTAAGAAATCTGCTACTTCAATCTGTTATATATATTGCGAGCCAATACGTTTAGGCATAAAATAAAAAGAAAATTTGCTTGCTCTGAGTGAATAATAGATATATTTCATCTCATGGGTGAATGACTCAAGTATTTTCACTCATGGCTTTGCCATTCGTGAAAATATAGAGTTTTTCACCCACTAGATGAAATATATTCTGTTATTCACTCAGAGCAAGCATATATCCTCTATATATTTGTCATTGAAAGCTGTTTCTGTAACATTCAAGGGGGAGAGGGATAGATAACTACACAACATGATGCTCAAATATAGTATTCACCCTGCTGAATACCAAAACAACCCATTCATATGTTGGTGAAAAGTTTGAACTGTAACAGCAAGAGACACCAATAATGCTCGCACCTCATTTTGATACCTTGTGTCTCTTAATCATTGGTCTGTTACAATGCCAGCACTGGTTGGCTAATTGTTCAGTCAGTATGAAAATTTCAGCACACATGATAGTGGGCAATACTACAGACTATAACAGGAAATTGAATAAAGGAAGCAATATTTCTGGGATTTTTTTAATGAAGGCTTCATTATCATTGGCAATCTCTGTTCAATCTACTAACAACTTCAGCTTAAGACATTGACAAACAGTTTAATCTTATACACAGTGAGATCATCATATACAGCAGTTCTGACAACTTGAACTTCACTGACATTGACAAACAGTTTAATCTTATACACAGTGAGATCATCATGTACAACAGTTCTGACAACTTGAACTTTACTGACATTGACAAACAGTTTAATCTTATACACAGTAAGATCATCATGTGCAGCAGTTCTGACAACTTGAACTTAAGATATTGACAGTTTAATCTTATACAGTTTAATCTTGTACAGTTTAATCTTACACATATTGAGATCATCATGTACAGCAGTTCTGACAACTTGAACTTAAGACATTGACAGTTTAATCTTATACATAGTGAGACCATCATGTACAGCAGTTCTGACAACTTGAACTTAAGACATTGACAGTTTAATCTTATACAGTTTAATCTTGTACAGTTTAATCTTATACATATTGAGATCATCATGTACAGCAGTTCGGACAACTTGAACTTAAGACATTGACAGTTTAATCTTATACAGTTTAATCTTGTACAGTTTAATCTTATACATATTGAGATCATCATGTACAGCAGTTCTGACAACTTGAACTTAAGACATTGACAGTTTAATCTTATACATAGTGAGACCATTATGTACAGCAGTTCTGACAACTTGAACTTAAGACATTGACAGTTTAATCTTATACAGTTTAATCTTGTACAGTTTAATCTTATACATATTGAGATCATCATGTACAGCAGTTCGGACAACTTCACTGGCATTGACAAACTACTTTAATCGATATAGAGACTACAGTGATTTTGATTTCAACATATCTGCATTGTAAACTTAATCATTAATCGTCCGACTCCAGAAACTAAAACAGTAAATGATCTTGCCACAACCATGGCCCATCACCAAGTTTTCAGATAATTTTGTCGGAAATTATGTTCTCTGTCCATTGGTTTTTCGACATTATAAAAGGTAAAAATTGTTTTTTGGCATCTGAAAATGTAGGGTAATGATGGTAGTTTAGTGTCAGAATTAGAACCTGAGATAGCAACAGATACTGGGTATTTAGTTTTCTATCTGGATTTTATATTGTATTCATTTCAGGAAATAAATTTGAAGAATTGAACCAAGGTGAGAGACCTTTTGTCTGTCTGTATCCATCTGTATAACAAAGGGTTACATGCCTTGTCTTTAGCTAACAAAAATGTAGATGGGACATTACATGTTGGATTAAGAGTAAATGTTACTTATTTGGAATATAGTGATATTTTTCAGGCACCATTTTGGCAAGTCTGTGGCAATAACTGGTGATATTTGAGAAAATTTCAGGCACTTAGATATTTTTCTTAACAAACCTATTTTTCGGTTCACTCTTACTGGACGTAAGTTAAAGATTGCATGTTGTATGCAAGGAATATTGTAACTGAAATGATTATTTTCCAAGTATCCACATGTTATTTCAGCATTATTCAACTGCAACTTTTTATTCAAACACTTGCAAGACATTGCAATTAAGTTTACACTAAGATAAAGTACTGCAAGTCACTAAATCTAGCATAAAAATCTTAAAAAGTGAGTGGACACATTTTCGCATCAGAAACCTATTTTTCTGTGAATAATTACACTCAGAGAGTGAAACTGTGATTGGTTCCAGATTTTGTCTTACTTTGTGAGAGTTTATCTTGCTTTGTGAGGTATCAAAGTTATGAAGAGGTTATTTACAGTTAAACGTTCTTTGTAACCTGTCTGCCTCTGCACTGACCATGTGTACTGTATATATTCGCTTATAAGTGAAGTCTAACTGCAAACTGCACATACCCAGATCTACCATCGCATGATGTGCCAGTAGATCTGGGTCTATGCAGTTTGTTTGGAGTAATCAGTAGAACAAACAACATATACCCTGATCTACCAGTGCATTATGTGACAGCAGATAAGGGTCTATGTTGTTTGCGGTTGGACTCAACTTGTGAGTGTATCGAGTATTTTAGTTCCATAGGGCTGTTCTAAAATTAATCCAGCCTCTTTATACTAGCCATCTTTATGAAAGAGCCGAACATTTTGGTCTCGACACGGTGTTGTATTTGGACTGGGCTGTCTGGTGGACATTGTCAGTACTGTGTCCCCTTATAAATATTTAGATATGAGGATTGGCAAGTTTTGAGGGAGATGCACTGGCAGTGTCAGATGGATCAATATTCACTGGATTTGCCTAAGGTGCAGCAATTTTAACAGTGACCTTCAAGTCGGGGGTTTTTTTTTACTTTTTTTTTTACATGTGCTATTCTTCTACTGTACCAGTTAAAATTTAGAATCTCATTTGCAGATCTTTTTTTTCTAACATTGAAACCCATTTGGATTTTTCTACTTATTTATATAAAAACTTTGTATCAATTTTGTTTATTATCTTATTAATTGATAATCACTGTTTATGTACATGAATATTTTCCACTTATATAATTTTTTTTCTTTATAGTCTGTGTGGGAGAAGGAGGAGGAAGAATAATTTATGTTTGTATTGTAAGTTGAACATATCATGTCATGGCATTGTCTCTTAAAATTACCGTATTTACTCACTTATAAGCCAATACCAACAGCAAACTGCATAGACCCAGATCTGCAGTCACATAATGCACTGGCAGATCTGGGTCTATATAGTTTGTAAGGACTACTCAGTAGAACAAACAACATAGATCCTGATCTGCCGGCACATTATGCGATGGCAGATCAGGGTCTATGTTGTTTGCATTTGGACTCACATTATATGCAAGTATATACGGTAGCTTGTTCAGACCAGAACATTGTAACAGCTGGAAAGGGTTTCATAAAAATGTGCCTAAGTATGTATTATGACCAGATGGTGTGCAGTATAAGTTGGGCATCCTGCCTCAAGATGGTGTGCAGTATAAGTGAGGCATCCTGCCTCACGGTCAAAGTCATATGTAATTTTGTGACTTGTGTCCTTGCATAGAGTATACCTTTTGAACCAATGAAAATAATTGAATCAAACTTTAACCAGTTATATCATGTATAGACCATGTTGCATATAATAACCATGCTCCCTGCCTAAAGGTCAAAATCACAGGAAGGGAAAATGTAAATCTGTTACTTTCTATGTTTGGAGTTTAAGTTTTGAATCACTTACAATATTTTAAGGAAGCTTTAAACAATTATATATCATGTATGATTGGTGTGAGCTAAAAACTCCATTTCAGTTTGTTCCAGTAATTCAACCTGTCCTACAATAGATGTCTGCAATGATGCAAGCAATGTTCTGCAAACATGGTCTTTTATATTTTTCAGTCTATTTATGTATGCTATACTATCGTGATTATAAACATATCGGAGAAAAATATCTTGATACAGCATGGCTGTCAATACTCAGCTCTAATAGTCACACCTCCTACCCCAATGTTAAGGTCATTGCAAGAGAAAATGTAATTCTGTGACTCGAATCCTTTGCTGCAGTATGACTTTTGAACCAGTGAAGATATTTGAAGACCTAAGCGATCTTATATATCATGTGTAGATGGCATGTCACATACCATAATCCCACCTTATGGTCAAGGTCACAGCAAGACAAAACAAATTGGATATCTCTGTCCATGTATGGGTATAACTTGATACCAATGACTCATATTTTAATGAAACTTTTGCTTTTTATATATCTTTGCTTGACAGTGTCTTGCATATTCATTCATACCCCCTGTCCTCAAGGTCATGGTCACATCAAGGAATAATGCAAGTCATTGTCCTTTATCCTTATACAGACTGTCACTTTTTAACCCCAAGAGATATTTTGATGAAACTTTACCCAGGTCCACACCTTATCATACAGTAGTATAGTCCCTAGCATGCTAAGGTCATTAAAAGGAAAAAAGTCACATGACAGGCATATCATGTGTGTATTGTAGCACTATTACCTCCAGAAGAGATCTTTTTTAAAACAATAATTGAGACAGTTTCTATAATAATATCTGTATTGTACTACTTCATAGGTTTTTATCATAATCTTTTGTTTATTATTACCTGTAATTTTGGTGGGTTTTTTAAAATGAAAAGATACCAGATGATTCCACATTGAAATTAGTTGGTTCACCTTTTCTACTGTGTAACAATCTCTTTAATGTGCATGTCTATTCATAAGTCTTGATGTCCATCTGTCATCACCTCAGTGTTAAAGTTTATTTACGTGCTCACAGTGGCATAGCAACCACCCAAGCAAACCCCGCAACTATGGGGGGGGGGGACAGGTCCAGTGGGGGCCCAAAATTCCCATCAAGCTACTTTATTTTATTAGGAGGGGGCGCCAGAATCATGTTTTGTGGGGACACCCAGAATTTCTTGCTACTCCACTGTGTTCTCATTTCTCTACTACAGTTAGCCACAGAGTAATGTTACATGGTATGTAGATATAAATTTTTGTGTAAAACACTAATTTAGCAAAAGTTATGTGGTAGGTTCAACATGCAGGCCATGACCAGCTTCTTGTTTTATATCTATTTTTGTATGCCCCTATTCAGCCAGGCATATTATGTTATGGTGTTGTCTGTATGTAGATCTATCCATCTGTTAACATTTGCTTGTCCAACCCATAACTTTGCAACAGTTCAAAGGTATATATCATGATTAGTTGGTGTGCTGCTATTTCCACTGCCTCAGGGTCATGGTCAATGCAAGGGAAAATGTAATTCTGTGACTTGTATCCTTGTCTGGAATGTAACTTTGAACCACTTAAGACATTTCAGTGAAACTTTGCCAAAGTATACATCAAGACTATATGTTGTGTTTAGTATCATACCCATGGCCTTGCCCTTATGGTCAAGGTCATGGCAAGGGAAATGTAATTATGCTACTTGTATCCTTGTCTGGAGTGTAACTTTCGAACCACCAAAAATATTGTCATGAAACTTTAACCAGTTATATATCATGACTAGACGGTGAGTCACATACTGTAGCCATACCCCGTGCCTTAAGGTTAAGATCAATATAAATCAGTGACGTCTATCCATGTACATTGTATCTTTTCAACCAATGAATAGATTTTAATGAAAACATTAGCCCTTTATATATATTGACTTCATAGTCTCACATATTCAGTCATACACCCTGCCTCAGTGTTAAGGTCACAGCAAGGAATAATGTAAGGCAGTAGTCCATTTTCTTATCCAGGCTGTCACTTTATAACTGAACAGATATTATGATGAAACTATACCCAGGTCCACACCTTATCATACATTAATCAAATCCCTAATGTGAAGGTCAAGGTCATTAGTAGGGAAAAGATTACAAGACAGATGTAGTATGTACCCTTTGCAGTAACGTTGTTCAGGCTTTTTGGCACTGACACTTTATTTTTCAACAGTTATTTATTTGTTGCTGTTTTTCATATTATTTTTTTGCCCACCTGGCCATAAGGCCAAGTGAGCATATGGTATTGTTCTTTGTCCATTGTGCGTTGTCTGTCCACAGTTGCTTTTTACAACTTCTCAAAAACTGCTCAACAGAATGGGACCAAATTTGGCAAAAAGCATCCTGGCATGAAGGTATTTCAGATTGGTTGAAATGGTGGTGATCCAACATCAGTTATGGCTAGTTATTAAAAATGGAAAAACCTGGCATGAAGATATTTTAAATTTGTTCAGATGATGCTGATTCACTATCAAATATGGCCACAATTACTAAATACAGAATTTTTTTTAATGACTTTTCAAAAACTGCCCTGCAAAATTTGACCAAATTTGACAGAAAGCATCCTTGCATAGATGGCTTTCAATTTTGTACATATGATGCTGATCCACGTTCAGATATGGCCAATGTTTTACTAAAAATAGAAAACCCTAAAACCAACTTCATCTGAAACACCACTCAAATAATTTGCCCACATTTGACAGAATGCATCTTGACATAAAGGGCTTTCAAATTTATACAAATGATGCAAATCCACCATTGAATATGGTTGCCACTTTTAAAAACAGACAAAACTTTAAACGACTTCTTTTTGGAAAATGCTTAGCAGAAATTGACCAAATTTGACAGAAATCAATCTGGTATTAAGGGCATTCAGATTTATACAAAATGATGGGCACCATTATTAAAAATGGAAAAGCCTTTGAATGACTTTTTTTAAATACTAAAAAGAACTTGACCAAATTTTACAAAAAGCATTATGGCATGAAAATACTTTTACGTTTATACAAATGAAGCTAATCTGCCATCAAATATGGCTGCTGTTTCTGAAAATAGACCAACATTTAACTTCTAAAACATCACATGAACAGTTTCTGAGTTATGAATTAGGGCCAAGTCCCCAGGGACTGGGAGAAATCCAGGGGACAATGCTGGTCGTAAAACACTTACAGATTTTGATGGTTTCTAAGTTACGACTCCAGGGGCAAGGCACCAGGTGAGTAAGTACAGATCCAGGAAACTATACTGACTGCGCAGATTAACTCCCCTTGTAATGCCAAGTAAGAGTATATACTTTAAGGGTGGATATATGAATAGTTTCTAAGTTATGAATTAGGGCCAAGGCTCCAGGGGCTGGGAGAAATCCAGGAAACAATGCTAGCTGTATATGAATTGTCCATTTTATGGTCTAGGAAAGAAGATAAATCACACCAACATTAATAGATAGTGTAGCAACTATGTGTGCCAAGATTTTCTTTCCCCTCTACAGTTTCAATATGTGTATGAATTTGCATTCACAAGCTGACATATGTCAACTAACCAGGGTGAGAGATCTCAGATTCACTTAGGCCTCTTGTTTTTTGATTAAAATAAAAGTCATGTTGAGTTTTAACTGAAATAAGCTGTGTTTTTCACCACACTTCCCAATCCCATCTCACTGTCTTTGATTTTTCATGAAATGAAATGATTAGAAGAACTTTGCACATACATACACTCTTCACAAACACTTTCATTTATATTCGTGAGAAGAAAGTGGTTTTTGCTTTAAATATTCAGACAAAGTAGACAGAGATATCAACAAGCTTTATTCCAAGTTATGTCTAGATAACTACCATACAAAGTCTGGGTTCCAACTGTAAACAACATAGACCCTTATCTGCCATCGCATAATGTGCCAGCAGATCAGGGTCTTTGTTGTTTGTTCTACTTATTACTCCTAACAAACTGCACAGACCCAGATCTGCCAGCACATTATGCGATGGTAGATCTGGGTCTGTGCAGTAATGAGTATGCAGTTGGATCCGATTTATATGCAAGTATATATGGTACTAGCATTAACTTATTGAACAGTTGGGAAGACCATGTTAATAGCTATAACAATGATGGTCATGTATAACGAGATATATTTATAGATTATTATATATGTACTGTCTGATATCTTGATTGGATGAGTTGCTTTGGCATGTGGCTGGCAAGATTGTGAGTTGGCTAGGTCCACTTGAGCTATCAGGCAGTCAGGCTGCAATGTTTACACGTGTAAACAGCTTAGTTTAGTTTACTGCCTATAAACATTTTAAAAAATTGGTAACTGTGTAAACAAACATGCACATAGATGTCAGTGATGCAGTAACTACCCATTCCAATTAAAAATTATATAGTTCCAGATCTCTGCCTAGGGCTGTTTAGTAGGATTTTTCTATTAGTTCTTTTCTTGAAGCATGTATGATTTTCACATCGAATATAGCATTTTAAGAAAACAAAACAGTTGTCAAGAATCAGTTTTTACACATTACACATCATAGGTGTGTCATATGTGCAGCAATGTATAAACATGGCCCGTCTCTAGAACGAAATATAAATATTATACATCTAGGTTTAAAGTCTCTAGAAAACACTGTCAGAAGACATACAAAAGGAAGGAAGACCTCAAAAAACACGAGAATAACCATCTCAATTCAATGAACATTTCTTCTTTTGGACCCCAAGGTCAAGTCGTTGGGAACACGGAAACTATTTTAGATCCACTTCGATTTCATCCAACTGTGTCTGATATTTCAGATTATGTGGAAATCAACCTATCTGATTAAGGATTTTCTTTTGAGGACATAATGAGTCCAATCATGAATTGGAACTTGGTGCCAGTTAATACAATTTTATCTGATTCGGCTTGTCTCGCCCCTCACCCGCTTTGGCAGTATGTAGCAGTGGGAAACAATATCATGACAATCCTAGGGATGTTTCACCTAAATTGTTAGATATATTCAACAAAGAGCTATCTTGTATACTGAATCCTGTCATAATAAGTGGTAAAAGACATACAGCAAATGAAACGATCACAAGTTGAGCGAGGTACATTATAATAGCAGTCAGCTGTTCAGTAAACCTAATAGGTAGATAGGGGGAAAAGCCGAGTTTCTAATTGCTTTGATTAAATGGCTTAATTTTGTAAACTATGTACACATTTTGAAATTTTGGTAAATGTTGCAGCATTATCAGACAGTACAAATACATGTATATGTTTATTATATATTCTAAGTTATAATTAGGATCAGTTACATGATCTCCAAATATTATCATAAGGAAAATAATACAATATTACAATGAATATGTTCTGTTACTTTTACTAACTTCATTATTTCATTCATAAGGCACAAAATATTCAGCAAGTTCAAATACATTTTTACAAGTTAGATGAAGTCATAATATTTATAGATTATAGCATTTGTATTGTTGGATATTATGGACGAGACCAAGTAGAACAAGGTGAACTTGCAGGTCCTATGTACTTTGGGTGCGATTAGAATATCCAACAGCACAAACATTTTAATTTATTTATCATATACCTTATTTGTTAAGTGATACATTGTATTTGAAATTGTTCTTTCCAAAGATTATTATGAATAAAGCTTTGGAAAAAATTATTTGACTTAAATATGCATACCTACATACATTGAATTGTGTGAGGTGATTTTATGTACCTTTGCATCATGATTGACCTACTGTGACTTTATGTTGTGCATCAGCGGTTAGTGTGTCTGACTCGTGACCAAAAGGATGCGGGTCTGAATTCCACCATCAGATCTGGCCAGGTCGGCTACCATCATGTCCTTGGTCCACTTTACTCCAGTTGCCTTGGCATTAAATAACCTACTTGTGTTGTTGTGCAGTAAAACGCCAAACATTACGAGTGCATAACAGCATCCAAAAAGTACCTGACAATGTCTAATAAGAGGAAAACATGCTGGATCATCCCATACGTTTGCATAGGAAGTCATGTGAGGGATAAATAAAAAATGTTGGACGACATCATAATTTCATCAGGGGCATGAAAAACAACATCATATATAACCTTATGATGATGTGAATGAGAAGATATTGTTTAGTTACCGTATATCCTCACTTACGAGTCCAACTGCAAACAACTTGGACCCTAATCTGCCAGTGCATAATGCAATGGCAGATCAGGGTTTATGTTGTTTGTTCTGCTGATTACTCCTAACTGCATAGACCCAAATCTGCCTGCGCATTGTGTGATTGCAGATCTGGGTCCGTGTAGTTTGCAGTTGGACTCGACTTAAAAACAAGTATATACAATACTTCATATGTTAAGTCAATAAATACACAAAACTGTATACGTGTTTTGTTCTGAGTTGGCGGAATGAACGAGTTCGATATGGTGTAGGGATAAGTCAAGGCCTACAGACTGAGACATATTCATTAGCCGTATCAAATGAGTTCTTTCCCCCCGACTCAGAACAAAACACAAATATGGTTTTGTATCTATTACATAGCCCCTCTTCTTTGCTTTCTAAGTACTTGTAGCTTTACTGTATGAATGAAATTCAAAATGAATTGGGATTTATAAAAGTTTGATTCACTGCTTCTAAAAATATATACACGTGGACGTCAAAAAAGACACCTAAGTAGTTCGAATCTGGGTGTGTGATACGGCAATACTGATTCAACAGCTGTATCAAATGCCAGATCAAGCATGTAAGATTAAATGGGTATGTAATAAATCTATTTATTATACGCCTATCAATCTTTTACACAAGAAAGAGACAGAATGTTACCGTCATATCCTAGAAGTAGGAAAATGATACTCTTGTTTTCTGATTCTGTATCACCATCCTTTCAAACGAGGCTGGAACTATTTTTTCCTTGAGGTTTCCCGGTTATGACTGAACAAGCATGAACAACTATGCCGTAGCCTCACCTGACATCCAAAAGGAAATGAGTAACATTCTCTGTAACAAATCTGCATTATCAAATTCCAACAATTTGTCCAATCTTGTTGTAAATAACTGTCAAAATAATGCTGTCATTCCCATACCAATCCCCATTTGAGCCTCTCACAATGTCCTGCTCCTGCCAGAAACAATTCAACTGAAATTAGCATGGCCTTGGGGAGAATCTTTCAGTCATTAAGCTGCTGAAATTCTCTGTGATGCAAAAGTTGACAACTGCACAATAAATGTAAATCACACGAGTCTGCTGCGCCAACGTGTCTAAGAATTTGTTACTAACAGTGATCATTGTGAAAGTGAGTGACTACTGTATCACACGCTTCATTCATAAACTGTCATATTCATGCACATATCAGCTGATCAATATATAATTCGGTTCATGATTTAGGATGAAGTTCATATTAAAAAGGTTGAAATGTTAAGCAATATCTTTTGTTTTTCCAGTTAAGTATAGTGATTTTATTAAATTATCTGAAAATCGATGGGTATATAACAAAAATATCATTATCGTAGTAATCTGATCTTGATTGTTAGACCACATCTTGTCAGCATCAGAAAATCTGGATGATGACTTGATGCTTCACTTCTCATAATGATCTGGATTTTCTGATGCTGACAACTCGATGTGATCTAGCAATCATGATCACATTCCTATGAAAATAATATATATATAAATATACCCATACCCTTTCACAGATGGATTACTAGTGTGACACAGATGGAATATTTTTCCAGTGTGCAGTTCAGTATCCTTGCCATGAACACTACACCAGGAAAAGGCTGGGATGTAAATCGAAACTGTCCAGTAACTAGTCTGACACTTTTTCGCCTTGCTAATCTGCTATCAAAAGATGTTGAAAAATACATATGAAAATATTTGTCGAATAGAAACTGGATTCACAGGATTTCATTGTACTTCTGTGATTGTCAGAATTTTCAGTAAATAATATGATAGTATTATTGAAAAAATGAATCCTGTGCCATTTTTTCGTTTTAAAAGTAATGAAAACAAAGCCAATTGTTTTAAAGTAACTTTCCTTGTACTATTTGTTTGTTGATACACGATACAAGGGAGATAAATGAGGCTTGTACTCAAGACTCTTCTTGGTTCCAAAGGCCAACGGCACTCTTCGACCAGTCAGAAGCGCTCTCAGTCATTTTATATCAGCACCATGGTTCAAAATGGAAATACCAAGGTGGGGTTTTAAATGCCGTTCAGGAGGAACACTTTGCAGTCGGTGTAGATTTGCAAGATCCTTATCTACATGTTCCAATTCACAAGTCTTCCAGGAAGTTCCTTGGGTTCACCTTCACAAATACAGTTTACCAGTTCAGGGCAGTCCCTTTTGGCCTCAACATCAGTCCCTGGGTCTTCACAAGAATTATGGTCAGAGCAGTGTCTCACTTCAGGACCATCTCCACGTCCGTGACGTCCAATATCCTGGACAACATACTTCAAAAACACCAGGTGAGTTGTGTTGTAGACATGAAATCCCTTTTTACACTCCTCCTCAGCCTTGAATTTCTTGTCAACAAGGAAAAATCTGATCTCATACCAGCTCAACATTTCATCCACTTGGGTATGGAGTTCAAAACACATCAGAACAGAGTGTCTCCCTCTGGAACATGCATTGAAAATCATTTCAATGGTGACTTTAATTCTTGCAAAGAACCATCTCTCGGCCCGAGAATTCCTTTGCCTACTAGGCTTATTCAGTGCAGCAGCGGATCTCATTGTCCTAAGTCACCTATTCATGAGAGCATTACAAATGATACTTCTGTTCCGATGGAGACTGAAACTTTGCCCATTGGAACAAACAATACCAGTCTCCAATCATGGGAAAACCTCACTTGGCTTACGGTGTGTGTTCCCATGCAGGTCCAACCTCCGATGATAATGGTTTGTATGGATGCAAGCACAGCAAACTGGGGTGCACATCTTCCATTGTTTCATGAAGCCAGCGGAGTGTGGCCCACTCAGAACCATCTATTGCATATCAATATCCTAGAGATGAAAGCCATACTGAAAGCATTTCATTGCTGGCAGGATAAGCTTTATGCAAAGGGCATTCTCATTCTAACTGACAACTCCACTGTGGTGAATTATCTCAGAAGGCAAGGGGAATCAAATCCCCAGACCTTTGCAACCTTGTTTGTAATTTTCAAAGGCGGTGTCATCACCGACAAATCCATGTGCAAGTTCACCATATGCAGGGCAGACTAAATGTATTAATGGACATGCTGTCCCAAAGGAATCAACTAATACAAACAGAATGGTCACTTCATCCCTCGGTTTTCAGTCATATTTGTTCCTGCTGGGATTGACCACTGGTGGATCTATTTGCAACTAGGTGAAAAGCAAAACTCCCAATTTTTGTCCCAGTCCCAGACCCAAAGGCCTGGGCAGTTGATGCTCTTTCCATAGACTGGAATGCTCTGGACACCTACACTTACCCTCAAACACCTATGATTCCAAAGGTTCTGCAAAAGGTAAGAGAACTGGAGTGCCGTCTCACCCTGATTGCTCCCCTCAAGTGGGAAAAATCATGGATAAATTACTTGATAAATCAGCATTGGAAATTCCAAGGAAAATAGAAACATTTCCTCATGTGTTCAGACAATGTCGATGGCACGAGTTTCATCCGAACCTAGATCTGCATGTCTGGATTATATTAAACAAGCCCTCAAGAACAAACAGTCCTCACAACAAGTGGTGGAGAGAATCACTCGGGTGGTGCAAGCGAGAACATATTTCTCTGCTTATGGCATCAATACCCCAAATAGTTTCTACTATAGCTCTTCAAAGTGAATAAGTTAGCTCTCATCATGATAAAAGGTTACTGTTCCACAATCTCTGACACATTGCATCATCATGGAAGAGAGGATGTAGGACAAAACAAACACCTCGACGATCTTCTGGCAAATTTTGATTTGACACGCCCGAAGGCATTAGTTCTGTGCTTAAAGTGGAATCTATCATGGGTTCTAACATGGTTGAATAAAGCACCATTTGAACCACTCTCATATAAGACCTGCTTTCTACTCATCCTAGCTACAGCAGGCAGGATCAGCGAAATACATACTTTGTGGGTAGACTGAAACTACAATTCTGTCGCAATGGGTCAGTATCACTCAAGACGGAACATGCTTTCATTGCTAAGAACAGACTCCTGCTCATGGGCAATCAGTCTTTTGGTGTGATATCTCATTCCAACCTGGATCCTTCAACTCATGGTTGACTACACGACCTGGTGAGAGCTTTGAAATGGTACCTAAAGAAAACAGAGCTGGTGTGAAGAGGGAACTCTCATCTGTTCTTACCTTTGAAAGAGTGAGAAAAAAAAGGTCTGCACAGGTTCTATCATCCGGGATAAAATGGGTTATTCATTCTGCATGCAGAGAATTAATCTAAGATCAAATGAAATTGTTAAGCACTTTGACTCGTGAGGTTTGGGCAGTCGTGACAAGCACTGCATTTGAGCATAACTGTTCCCAAGCTGAGATTATACAATGGAGTCATTACTCCAGCCGGTTATTTCAATTTAGATGCTGCCTCATGTACCTTTGGGGACCAGAGTTGGTTTCTCCGGGGTATGTGGATGTAACTCCCTGCACCTCTTGCCTATTCTCCTAAGGTATCATGATTGGGTAATATATCTGAAGAAACCAATTTTTGGAGTAAAATATGTTTCTACGATAATACTTGCCCAATCATAATATGGATACACCCTCTCAGCCTCCCTGCAGTTACATCCTACCAGGAGAGCATGCATTCCGCCCCAGTAGTAACTGAAGTACACAAGAGATTTGGCATAATCCCTATATCAAGAGGAGATAACTCTGTCACCTATGTGGGCAGACAACTTTTAGGTGTCACTCCTCAGTTTCGTATTTTGCATAGGGTTAGATTTTTAAAGAAAAATAATTAACCAGGTTTTCTTCACTGGTTGTCCTGGCTATTTAAAAAAGACCTTGTATATCTTGGATATTGTTGAAAGAACTTTTAATTCCCTTTATTTTGGTGTATGATTGATGGGTACGATTTGGGTTTAGAGTATACAGCTTGATCTTACTTCAGATGTGCACCTCTCAAAAAACTGCTAGCTCCACTTGGTCATTTTCACTTCCTGGACTTCAAAGGTAAATTTTAAAAAATAGAACCGATAACTTTTTTTACTTTTTATATATTTTGTAATTCATTCATTGTACTTTCAGAGGCTGGTATTGCCTACTCTGGCAAAATTCGTTTCTCTATTTTAATAACTGCTGAAAATAGTATACTTTTGACTAATTCAGGCTAATTTTTCGAGTACTTTGGAGCGGCCATTTCTGTCTGCTATGTGCTTAGATCATGTCCAATATCCACAAGTAAAATATGTAAAGAAATTTCAGCCACAGTACATGAAAGTAGCATAGAGGTATGCCAACATTCTCTCCATTGTGCATGTTGCAAATGCAAACAACTTCATCTTACACATGTCACTCTCTCAGATATCTGTAGAGCACCCCCTTAGCTCCCACAGCTAAAAGTTTTAACCTGAAAGGGATGGATTTGTGAGGTAGTGGTAGTATGCCTAAGGTATTATGATTGGATAAGTATTATCGAAGAAACATTTTACTCAAAGAATTGGTTTTCTTGAAAACATACTGTCATTAATTTAGCATTAAACTGAGACAAATGCCTGCAAGTGACCCGTGTTACAAGTGAAGCATGATATAATAATGCTGTTTTATAATTGTGCACAATATAAAAAAATTGAGCATTTATTGAATTTGATTTCAGCAGCTAATAGCTAATAAAAACTGAGTATTCAATGAATTGGATTTCAACAACTTATAACTAAAATAATGTACAATTAATAAACAAATAAAAATGTAACCAATTTAATGGAATCCATGACGATACCCACATTATAGGAGGGTAAGTATATATTCATGGAGCAGTGTCGGACCACAGTATCATTCTTCTCTCTGTCTCCGCCTCTTCTGTATACATGGAATGATGAACAGTATTAGACCACTGATAGCAATAGCAATTCCAGTCATGATGAAAGAGATTGTATAACTTCTTGTCTCGTCAAAAAGCCAACCTATAATTGAAAAAAAAAAGTTTTCAACAGGTAAATGTTAAACAAAAAATAAATGGTGTCAAACCTCTCACCCTTTTTGTATATCTTATTAAGAAACACAGAACAGTATGATCTATTGTAAGTTTCTGTACCTTTTTCATTTCCAGTACTGAAGTAAAGGAAGATGATTTTCTCAATGGGAATGGGGCCAAATTTCAGCCCCCAAAAAGGTCCAGAAAATCCTTTGGATTTTCCCTTAGGAATTTGATGTTACAGTAAAGAGATATGGGGTAGTGAAAAAAATAAAAAAATCTATTATTTAAACTGAAAGACTGTAATTAGCTTTGGTATGAAAACTGTATAAATTTGGGAAATACAGAATACTAAGTAAATATATGTACTTTTTTTTTTTACATTTCATTGATTTTTTCAATGTTGTGATAATAATGTGTTACTTTGAAAACATTTTATAATGCTACAGATTGCTTACACTGATGCTATAACAAATTCCAGGTAAGATCCTTGTTACAGCTACTTCTCCTAAATGGATGGCCATAGTGACATGGTGTTTTCACTAAGAGACTTCTTATTATGTATTGTTGGTCCTAAATGAAAAAGGTGCTGATCTGACATCCAGTATGGTGGCTGTGGTAGCCATCTTGAAACTCTTGTTACAACTACTTCTCCTGAATGGCTAGTCATAGTGACATGTGGTTCTGACTAAAAGACTTCTTATGATATCTAGTTGGTCCTAAATAAACAAGAGCTACTCGAAGGGACTGATGCCCTATTGTTTGAAAAGAATGTCCACGAATTAAAAATAAAACCATTTGTTTCTTTTTTAACTGCTGAGTGTTGATACCATCTCTGATATTCTTGAGTGAAAAGCTTTTCAAATTAGTCACTGTGACAGCCATATTGAATGTGAGATCAGTACCATTTTCACCTAGGACTAACTAGACATTATTAGAGGACTTTTGGTGAAAACCCCATGTTGATATGACCATCTATTCAGGAGAATTTTCAATATGTTCATTGTGGCAGCCATATTTGAAGTCAGATCAGCACCATTTTCATTCACAATGGGCTAGACATAATTATTCTGGAGAAAATCCATGTTGACATGACTTTCCATTTAGGAGGAGTAGCAATAACAAGATTTTCAAGATGGCTGCCATGGTGGCAGATTAGATCAGCACCATTTTCATTTAGTACCAACTATGACATCATAAGAAGTCTTCCGGTGAAAACCCAATATTGATATTACTTTCCATCTAGGAGATAGCGATAAGATTTTCAAGATGGCCATTGTGGTGGCTATATTAGATAACAGATTGGCACAATTTTTATTTAAGACCAACTAGATACCATAAGAAGTCTTCTGGTGAAAACCCCATGCTGATGTGACCTTCCATTCAAAAGTAGCAATAACAAGATTTTCAAATTGGATGTCAGATCAGCACCATTTATATTTAGAAGCAACTAGACATCATAAGAAGTCTTTTAGTGAAAACCCCATATTGATATGACCATCCATTCAGGTGGAGTAGCAATAAACAAGATTTACAAGATGGCCATATTTGATGTCTGGGCAGCAGCTTTTTCACTTATGACCAACTAGACATCACAGAAGTCTTCTGGTTAAACCCATGACAATATGACTTTTCAGTCAGGAAGAGTAGTGATAACAAGGTTTTCAAGATGGCAGCCATATTAGATGTTAGATCAGCACAATTTTCATTTAGGACCAAATAGACGTCATAAAGTCTTACAGTGAAACCCCCATATTGATCTGACCATCCATTCAGGAGGAGTAGCGATAACAAGATTTTCAAGATATCCAAGCAGAACCATTCTCATTTAGGATCAACTAGACATTATAAGAAGTCTTCTGTTGAAAACCTCATGCTGATGTGACTTCTGCTCAGGAATAGTGATAACACTATTTTTAAGATGGCTACCATGGTTATTGGACGACTGATAAGTACCATTTTTATTTAGGACCAACTTGACATCATCAGATCATAAGAAGTCTTGTAGTGAAAACTGCATGTTGATATGACCATCCATTCAGGAGGAATAGAGATACCAGGATTTTCAAAATGGCTGCTGTAGTGGCCTTACTGGATGTCTGAGCAGCACCATTTTCATTTTGGACCAACTAGACCTTGGGATAAATGTGCGTGTAAAGTTTCATTGCAATTCTCCAGGTAGTTTAGGAGGAGTAGCAATAACAAACTTGTGCTGATTGACAGATGGACATCAGACAACAATTCCACCCCATAAGTTCTGGTCTATGACTAGTGGAGCTAAAATGGTGCTGATCAGACTTCTAACTATGGCTGCAACATTTTCCAGAATTTATAAACATGTATATTAACTAAAACAATGCCACTGAATCGAAATGATTCAAAACTCAACCTTTTCCAAATCTGCTGAAGGCTATTTATATGTAAGCCATTGATAATGTGCATGCTGCACCTCACTCAACTTCCAATTGTTTCACTGCTGTGTGTCTTTTTTCCTCCCATTATGACATGATTCAGTTCTTAAGACATGCCTTTGTTGAATATATCTGACAATTTTGGTAAAACATCTTTAGGATTGTGGTGATATTATTTCATACTGCTACATATATCTACATGATGACAAAAGCGATAATGCAACTGGATGTTCTGCCTGGACATGATGAAAATATATATAATACAACCCTACATACTGTGTGAACATATGCATAAAATACTTTTGTAAGATCTACAATGATTAAGAAACTGTATGGTGACTTAAAAACTTTAAATGGTGTTTCTTTAAAATAAAATGTTTCTTATCAATGGTTCTGTTAACAAACCTGTTTTTTAAAGGTAAATAATGTAGATTAAACAAAATTTTATCAGCATCACCAGTAATTCCACCTTATGTGTAATGTCAGCAACAACCGATTCTCATAAACTTTGTTTTCTTTCCTTGAGATGCCACATTCGATGTGAAAATCATGCATACTTCATGGAAAGAATTAACAGAAAAATCCTACTATACGGTTCTCTTAAGCAGAGATGTGGAATATATCATTTAATTGGAATGGGTAGTTCCTGAATCACTGGCAGCAATGTGCATGTTAGTTTACATGTTTACAAATTTTGTAAATGTTTACAGGCTGTAAACTAAACTAAGCCATTTACACATGCAAATGTCGCAGCTTTAGATACAACCTCCAAAATGGCTGCCTTGATGGCCATCCTCACAATATTAATATGGCTACTTCTTCTGAATGGATGGTCATATTGACATGGGGTATTCACTAAAAATCTATAGCACTATGTAGCGAATTTTAATGAACATAGTATTCATCTGACCTCAAATGTAGCATCGGAGCCATCTCGAAAATTTAGTTATAACAAGGTGTTGTCATTAAAACACTTCTTGTAATATTTAAGTGGTTCTGGATGAAAATCATGCATATCTGACCAACAACATATTTTGGACTTTTGTGAAGGAGTTTTAAAAACCAAACCTAAGTGACCTTGGGTCAAGTCAGTGATCACTGCTTGCATCTTTGGACTTACTGAGCTTATGAACATATTTACTTGCACATATTCAAGTGAATTTTGACTGAACTTTGTATTTAGTTGCATTCCAATGAATAGTCATCACTCTGACTTTAATTTTAAGGTCAATGGTCTTGACTTAGGTTTATAGCTGTACTTGCTTGTAAAGATGATAACACAAGCAAGTATTAATGGATTTTTATCATTTCACCCAGTCTGTGGATATACACATGTATATGAAGAAAAACTTGAATTATACCACTTCAGTAACTTTATTTTTCCCCGAAAATATTACTTAAAGTTGTAACCAAACTTAGCATGTGGTGATATCTTGACATTGTCTTAGACAAGTTGAATTATCTTCTCTCCATGATATCAAGTTCATTGTCATGATAAAGAATTTTGTACTGCACTTGCAGGTATCTTGTGAACATCATGATTCAAAGAAAAGAATGTATAGTTTTGTTACCAAATACCAACTTTTGTATGTTGGAGTTTTAAAAGAATATCAGACATGGTTTCAATACTCAGCAGTTAAAAGGAAGAAATGGTTTTATCTTGGATTCCTTGAAATTCTTGTTGGCCAATAGAGTGTCAGTCCCTTTGTGGGACTCTTTCTTCTCTTTTTAGCTGCATGTTTATTTCTTTCTGCCCTTCTTCTATCTTCATGTCTTTTTATATTGTCTGTAGTCTTTTTTTATGGCCTGTCTGTGTCTGCGTACAGACTTTCTTGTTTACACAAGCCAATTACAGAATTTGCATGAAATTATATCATTATACGATCACACAGCAGTCATTAGGCATCAATATGACAACCATAATACTCATAAGTTGAGTCTAAATGCAAACAACATAGACCTTGATCTGCTGTCACATAATGTGCAGGCAGGTCAGGGTCTATATTGTTTGTTCTACTGATTACTCCTAACAAACTGCAAAGTTCCAGATCTGCTGGCACATTATGTGATGGCAGATCTGGGTCTGTGCAGTTTGCAGTTGGTCTTGACTTGTAAGTGAGTATATACGGTACCTAGTAATCCTGTATTCACATACCAACCCATTTGTTTGGTAATGCTACAAAGACCAAATGATGCTGGTTTCTGAATTTAAATTTTCTCTTAAAAGGATATACAAGGTACAAAATGTGAACCTTTCTCACTAGTGAGATATAAAATATAAATTTTTCAAAAAGTTAAATACTTCAACATCTCGCATGCGATTATCCTCAAGTCAAATCATCAAAGTCTCCATTTGTCATTGCAAAAATTACAGCCATACTCAAATCTTTGAACTACCATATTTTGGTGTGTATAACGCACACTGATGTATAATGCACACCCTAATTTTCGACCCAGAATGAGGGGGAAAAACGTAGTTCTGCCATATAATGCGCATGTGATATAATACATTTTTAAATCGTGATAATTTCACTCCATATCGTAATGCGACAACAGTCTGCCATTTTGGATAGTGCACTGATCTTCATTTGTTACACAACGTTTGAATTCTTTACAATAAGCGCATTACTGTTTTTCTGGTCTTTCCTGTCAGTATGTGGCACCCAATTATGACCAATACTTTGTTTTTACAGATATCGTAAAAGAAAGAATGAAAAAGTGGCAAACTTTGAAGTATATCTTTCCAATTTTATGGTTGGCCCTTAAAAGGGCCGTTTTAAAGTTCTATTGCATCAAATCCCTCAAATTCATCTTCATTGTCATCACTCTTGAAAAGTCACTATGTCCTCATCTGTTATCGTTCCAGGCATTTCAAGATCTAACACAAGATGCTATATGAAAGTTCAGGTCCAGTATTTATACTTATTTGGACTATCATGACACTTCTAAAATATATCTCTATGCCCTAGATAGAATTTACCAAGACAAAACATCAAAACTTTAGCGGGCGCTGATTACCTTTAAAAACATTATGCTGAGTCAATTAAATATTGCTCACTCTATTGTAACAAAGAAGGATCAAATTCTGTAGTTTAAAATGAGAAATAAAACAAAGAACCAAGGTTATTTTCTGAAGAAAAGTAAATAAATTGCAAATTTACATAGACAAAGCATTGTAACTATATTTAGCACATCAAAGCTTAGCCAGCGCCGATTACCATGAATAGACCACACTGAGTAAATGAAGCATTTATCACTGTATAGTCACAAAGATATATCAAATATTAAGAACCAAGCTTATTTTCTGAAGAATAGTAAATAAATTGCAAATTTACCTTGACAAAGCAACGTAAATATGTCTAGCACATCAAACCTTAGCCAGCGCTGATTACTGTGAATAGACCAAACTGAGTCATTGAAGCATTTATCACTGTATAGTTGCAAAGATATATCAAATACTATGAGTTTAGATGAGAAATAAAACAAAGAACCAAGCTTATTTTCCGAAGAAAAGTAAACAAATTTCAAATTTACCTAGACAAAGCATTGTAACTATGTTTAGCACATCAAAGCTTAGCTGGCACCGATTACCGTGAATAGACCACACTGAGTCAATGAAGCATTGATCACTGTATAGTCACAAAGATATATCAAATACTACGAGTTTAGATGAGAAATAAAAGTAAGAACCTAGTTTAATTTCCAAAGAAAAAATAAGAATGTTTTCCAGCTTCATACATTAATTGATTATTTTGTTTCACGATGTGTCAGTGTTACCATCTCAGACTAACCGTAGTCACGAAAAAGATGTCCCCTAAATGTGCCTTTGATGAGAACAATAACACTGCTTGAATTCTAAATATTATATTTCAATTCAAACAAGAATAAAGGATGAAAGAATTAATTAGGTCCACAGTTATCAAATATTAATATATTTACAGGTACGGTAATCATATATTTGTTCTGCCGATAACCTTGAAAAGATCACACTGAGTCAATGAAGCATTGATCACTGTATAGTCACAAAGAAATATAAAATACTATCATTTAAGATGAGAAATAAAACTATAGTTCATTTTCCAAAGAAACAAAAACATTTTCTGACTTCACACAGTAATTAATTATTTTGTTTCACAATGTGTCGGCGTTACCATAACAGACAAACTGTAGTCGCAAAAAATATCCCCTAAAGGTGCCTCTGATGCGAACATTAACACTGCTTGAATTCTAAATATTATATTTCAATTCAACCAAGAATAAATGAAGATAAAATGTATCAGATCCACAGTTATGGAATACTGAATATTTACAGTACAGGTACAGTAATCATCATATTTGTTCTGCTGCAATGCACAGCTTTAGAACAACAAGTTACCAGTCGTGAAATTGACCTAATTAGATTGCATGCCATTTAGACAAATTTTGCATTTTCTTCTCAGCTTTTGCAGTTGTTGGACTTTGACCTTTAGTAGTGAAAGCCTTACCATATTTTGGTATGTATAATGCACACATTTTATACCTTTTTTCAGGAGGTGGTGCCCATTTTGACAGTAGAATTAAACAAAATGGGGTTTTTCTAGGTTGATTGGACGAGAGGATCATGGCACTAAAGCTGCCTTCACACGTTACGTTCTTTTGAAATACTGAATTGTTAACATTGTAACTACTTTGTTTCTATCCTTATTTACAAAAAACTAATGCTTACAAACCTTGATTGTCCTGTTCTGTTCTCTAATTGCTTCTGTTAATAAACTGATTTAATTTCACATTGTTGTGTTGTTTGCATTCTATGACTCAACCGGAAATACACATGACTGGTAACTTGATCATCTAATCTGTCATGAATACTTGCAAGCTGTGCAAAATATACCGCATTACGGTAAAACTGATACATGTCATGAAACTAATGAATAAGTTGTATAAAATTTGCAATTTATTTACTTTTGTTTGGGAAAAAACTTGGTTCTTTGTTCAATTTCTCATCTTAAATCCAAGTCTCTGATGCATCTTTGTTACTATACAGTTATCAATGCTTCACTGACTCTACATGATTTGATGAAAACTGGCTAAAACTTGGATGCAATAAGCATAAGTCCAATGGTTTGTCCAGGTAAATTTGCAAATTATTTACTTTAAAGCATATGTGCAATACATTGTCAAGGTAAATTTGCAATGTAATTACTTTTCTTTTGAAAAAAACTTGGTTTTTTGTTTTATTTCACATCTTAAATCACATTATTTGATACTTCTTTGTGACCATACAGTGATCAATGCTTCACCGATTCAGTGTGCTGTTTTCAAAGGTAATCTATGCTGCTAAAGCTTTGATGTGTCCAATGTAATTATGATGCATTGTTTGTTTTTGGCTTTGACACTGAGATATATTTCAGAGGTGTCATGCAAGTCCCAATAAGTATAATATTAGACCTGAATTTTCACATAGCATCTATGTTTGATCTTGAATCTGAATGAATCTGGTCAGACAAAATATCAACATGGGCCATGTAAAAAAAAACTCCTATACTGAGAGAGACAAGCTAACCATTATAGCCACATTCAAGTATTAGTAAGCACTGGTGAAAAGAACAGACAAACAGTCAAATACTGTTTTATTGTAAACCAATCAAAACATCATGTAACAAATGATGATCAGTGCACCTTCCAAAATAGCAGAATGTTGTTTCATTACAAAAACGAAGCAAAATCATTAAGATTTTGAAATGTACTATATCAAAAACAAATTATACATCAAAAATAAGTTCTTCAATTCATGCTGGGTCGAAAATCGGAATGCGCATTATACACATCATAATATGGAACAACATGACTACATAGAAACTGTAACCTGAGCAAATAAAATTCATCAGGCATATTTACATGCATATGTAGAATACTGTATATACTTGCATAATGCTCCGGTAGATAAGGGTCTCTGCAGTTTGTTAGGTGTAATCAGTAGAACAAACAGCACAGACCCTGATCTGCTGGTGCATTGTGCGACGGTAGATCAGGGTCTATGTTGTTTGCAGTTGGTCTCAACTTATACATGAGTATATATGGTACCTGATTAGATTCTTGTGCCACATAAAGGAATCTTGCAAATTTGTACAAGTTTTTGGACTCTGACCTTTTTTTAAGTGGAGTGGGAGCATGTGTGGTTTATGAACACAATTTTGTGTATGTGCTTTTTTCCATACCTGCAAGAGGTGGCCCAGCAAGGGAGGTAACTCCTGCCACCATATAGCTGATGCCAAATGCTTCAGACAATAGGTCTATTCCCACCAGGTCCACCAGCACTACAGAGGTCAGAGTGATTGTCACACCTAGATGAAACAAGACAATGATATGCAGTTGCAGATCATTCATATATCTAAAGCTAAAGTCATTTTACAACAATGATGCAATCACAACATCAAGACACGGGAAGGAAATTTACATTTATTGGCTTGGTATTTTTTCAAACAATATAGTTTGTTTCAAATTGCCACTGAAGGAAATTAATGCAGATGATGTTGTGACTGTTAAAGGATACCAGCATATCCTGAATTTCTGTGTATTTATCATTTGTGTTTTTGCTGAAATGAGACCAGTATTCAATGTCTTTTCACAGATAAGAAGAGCTTTCTGGTCATATTGTTGAAACAACCAGAAACTATTATTTGCACACATTGTGAATGAATGTAAATATTCTTCATGTGCCTCATTAATTTAATTGTTTGGGGTCCCAGGTACAGATTACTCACATATCTGTCTGCGAATATTCAAGTCTCGGCTCAACCCATGTGGGTATATGAGAAAGCTTGCCAGTAGATTCCCGTGGGTTGGTGGTTCTTCCCAGGCTCCTCCTCCACCAAATATACTGGCTGCCATGATTAGCCTATCATGTACTAAAAAATGGCATTACACTCCACAAACTTAAAACCAAACCAGTTGTTGTTTTTTCACAATATCTCAGTGTCCTTGCACTGACAGAGCTCTTCATAGTGATATTTTTTAATAGACCATATCATTTACACACCATGTAAATGAATCGAAATATCCTTCCTGTGGTTTATGATTGTAATTACATCAGGCATTACTAGTTCACAATACTGTGACTTCAGTTTTAAAATTACAAAGTTTACATTCTATGTACCATTCTTTATCACCATATATATTTGCTTTTAAGTTGAGTCCAACTGCAAACAACATAGACCCTGATCTGCCATCACATACTTACTCCTAGCAAACAGCATAGACATAGATCTGCCGGTGCATTATTTGACAGCATGTCTGGGTCTTTGCAGTTTGCAGTTGGACTCGACTTACAAGTGAGTATATAAGGTATTTTTAATAGACATTACATAGTAACATACATCATCAAGTAGAGCTAAAACTACAGCAATAAAAGTAGTCCATAGGTTTTATTAGTTGCTATTAGTAGTCGAAATGAATACTCTTTTTCATGTTTGATGACTGCACATGCAACACTGCAACAGTGTCAGAGAAATGATGCTAATTGTAAAAACTGAATGTAATCAATCAATCAAGAAAAGTATGCCACTGTGACCTATATTAAAAGGCTTTACAAATTTCAGAGAAATGGAACTAAATAAAAAACTTAATTTTAAAGTCTACAGCCACAACAATGATGATAACAACCCACTTTAGGAAAGTGATTTCTGTCTCCACATGCTTGGCAAACAATACAAAAATAATATACATTGAAAGGATACTTACCGCTGAATGCCCCAAAAATGCATGCATATGCTATTAGGAGAGGAAAGTTGTCACAGAGTGGCAATAGTGTGGATGCAACACCACAGATGACCATAGAAACACTGTAGAGGTAGAGTCGGTTGACACCAGGCAAGTCAGACACAAAGCCAAAAATTACACGGCCCGCTGTGTTGGCGATTCCTGCAGCTGAAATTGTCCATGCTGCAAGGTCTGCTTCAATACCTGCAATTTTTTAAAGGGAAAGTCCATGTTGTCTTTTGTTTATTTATTACATATAGTATGTAGGAGGTAGGTTTTATATAAATACCAGAAAGGATAATTGTTGTACAAAATAAATTGGTTGAATGTACAATATTATCACTCTCATTACCAGCTATCATTACAGATGGTTTGTAATGCCACAAGGTCAGTTTGTTTACAATGGCTACTTGTACTACACGATTGAAACATCTGATTCCAGTACTTCCATGCTGAACTGGTAGTTGGCACTACATAGCCACTTTTGTGCTGAGGTGCCATAAAACACTACATGCCTACATACATACATACATATGTCTAGGTGCCATAAAACACTACATACCTACATACCTACATGCCTACATACATACATACATATGTCTAGGTGCCATAAAACACTACATACCTACATACCTACATACATACATACCTACATACCTACATACATGTGTCTAGTACTGGTCTTTCTCTGAAACTGGCGATAGCAGGCTTCCATAAAATGCTGTCAATTGCATAAACTCTCAAAATACTGAAAACCCTTCTTCATAATTCTATTACTTAATATTTTATGGGCACAAGTTGGTACAGCTATTGAATATTATGGGATTAGTTAATCAGGTTTTAATTACAGTATTTCTCCCATGATAAGACTATAGGCCTGCCTGCCTAATAAAATGGCATGAGCTTATTATTAGACAGATATCCTTTGTATCTTTGTATATATTTCCCAAAATGTTGTAAAAATGAGTACGTGGATTTATCATTGGATACATACAGTAATTACACCATGTATAAACTTTTGGATTAAGGCTTGTGACTAAGCCACAGCACTATACAGCCAGTAAGTGCTGACATGAATTAAACTGTATACATATACCATATATACTAACATACAAATCAGATCCAACTGTTCTACAGATTATGCCTAACAAACTGCATAGACCTAGATCTGCCGGCACATTATGCAATGGCAGATCTGGGTCCATGCAGTTTGCAGCTTGATCTGACTTATACACAAGTATATACAGTATTACCTGGCTCGACTGATAACCCTGTAACAGTAGAAGCAAAGATCATTGTATAATAGCTTAAATACACATACCTGCACTTTCTGCATAAACAGGGAGGTAGACATATGGAACATAATATCCAATTCCATATAACATGTAAGAGGCCAAAAAGATCATGAATCTACTATCCTTCATGAGGGAGAGTTGGAAGCTAGACCGCAGCTCTTTAGCATTTTTTGGTGACAGAGTCAAACATTTGCATAAAACTAAAGGTTCATCGTGACTATTGGAGTGTGTCTCAGATTCATCGAAAGGAGAAACTGTTGTGTCTGTAGCAGTTTTATCTTTATCTAAAAGTTGAGAAAATGAATCTTTTGCCTGATGTTCTAATTCATCATTATCACATTGTTCAGCTGCATTAAAGGCTTGATTCGTTTTCAAAAGTTGATGTGTCACAGCTAGATGGAGATTATCTTGATCCATGGAATTCACATAAGATTTACTACTGCTGCTATCTAGGCTTTGATCAGTTAGATTAGAATGATCTTTGTTTGATTGATCCCTAGTCTCATCAGGTAAACCAGTCTTTAGTTCTGACATGGCAGCAGCTCCTGAAGTATACATATCTTCATCATCAAAATGCTTGGAGTTGGGTGTACATTTATTAAAGCTCCCATTAATCTCTTTCTTCTTTGCATCTTTCTGTTTTGCCCCATCTGCTGGAGCACCTTTTTGTCTGGCAACCGACATGTTGCAGTTCCTCAAGCTAGTATTATCCAGCTTTTCTAGGTCTTCCATTGAGATTGCTTCAGAAGGCTCACCAGAAAGGTCTGCTGGAATTCTTTTCTTCTTTGGACACGCAAGATGGTGGTCCTGTGCAGAAGTATTATAGTTACTCAAGCTGATGGTATCCACTTTGTCTAGGTCATCCACTGTTATGTCATCAGATGGCTCATCAGAACGGTGTACTAAAACCCTTCTCTTCTCTGGAATATAAGCATTGCCATTACACAAGATGTCTGAATTCAGCTTTTCTGGGTCAATTATGACAGCACTGCCTTTAGAAGACTTGCCAGAGAGAGCTGTAGGATTCTTATTCCTTCTCAGATTTGTTAGGGGTCGGAATACAGCCCCGCACACAGCACAGTTCAGAAAAATACCTGATAGGATCAACATTGTACCTTTCCAACCATAGGTGTCTATCAGTAGCTTGATTAAAGGGCTGAAAGCAAAGGTTCCAATTCCACTGCCAGAAGCTGCTATTCCAACAACAAACGCTCGACGCTTTGCAAAATATTGATTGAGCATGACTATAGCTGGTAGAAATGTCATGCCATATCCAAAACCTGAAAAATATAAATATAGAGCTCTAGTCTGCATATCTCAACGACTCGGGGCTCAAATTATCAGCTAAAGTAGGCAACTCAGTTGCCCAAAAAATGTAAACTTCACCTTCTTATATTAGAAGTGAAAAACGACTTCACCATGTCATTTTTTAAGATGTACGCTGAGTGACAGTACTTTATGGCTTGAGATGCTCCCTCACTCCAATTAAGCAGTGTTTTAGCCTCAGGTGAAATGTATTGCATGCAGCATTAGTAGGTGTTCATATCAATAGCACAGACAAAACAAACTCTTGCACATTCACAGGCATGTGTTTTAATAGCTGATTGACCATTAACTCTTTCCCCCGCAAGATATTACTGCCTGATTTCCTCAAGTTATCATTTGATGATGAAAACATATCAACTTGAGTTTCGAAACTAAAACATCTGTATGTAAATAACAATTTGTGTTTTAAGAATAGAATCGGTGAAAGCACTTTCTAAATATATTTTTTTAAGATTTTAACTGCTGTGCTTGCATTACTTTCTTCATAAAATCAGTTTTAAACTGTAAATGAACCTGCCAAAGAGTAATAATGTCAGACATTGCTGTGTCTTGGAAGTACCTCTTCATTAGACTGTCTGTTTTTGTTGGACACATAAATTAAGCAAAATATACAATTCGTAGAAAGCAAAGTCTAAATATTATGTGACAAAAGATTTAGCCTAAAAATAAAAATGTTTAGGTCAGAAAGGTATGGGACAATGCTATGTTGTGGAATTCAAGAAGTGCTGTAAGGTCATGGTTGTTTTCTTATATCACTCATTTTTGGGAAAATACAATAACAAAAAAGCAGCAAAGTAAATAATATCCAACCAATATATAACGTTATTATGAGCATGTAGAAAAATATTAAAACCATAAATCTGCAATCCTATCTAGGGATTGTTGTAACAAAGCTAGAAAGTGAATGGTCTAATTAAGAAAATCCCTGTTTCTAAAAATAGATGCAACCACATGGCATCCATGTTGCCATATTTCCATATTTGTACTTGGCTGTGTGCCAATTCAGTTACTTTAATGCTTCAGTTCATCATCAATGAATAGCTAAAGTAATGGAGTACCTAGATTACATCATTCTAATTACATATAGGTATAAATAGTTAATCAACTGCCACTTGAACTAGCAATTCAATTTTTCTACTTTTAACAACTTGTCCCAAAAAATGGCAGTCCAAAAGATTCACATTTAGTTTTGAATCAACTCCCTAAACATGTAGTTGTAAAGTTGAGGTTACTCATCAGTGACCACTGTGGTTTGAATGGATGAACACTATGGTATGGTGTGCTTGTTATAGAGGTTGTTATAGAGGTTGTTTGTGTGCTTGTTATAGAGGTTGTTATAGAGGTTGTTTGTGTGCTTGTTATAGAGGTTGTTTCAAACTAGTTTATAAATGTTTTCAACTGCAATTTTCTAGTGAAGTTTTAGAAACTAACCAAACTTAAATTTGTTGTTTAAGTGGCAGTTGGTTAAGTATTTTTACCTATTTGTAATTACAATACTGTAAGCTAGGTACTCCTGTCAGTTAAAATTAATTACAATGTATAGTTTCTGCTGTGCTCTTTTGAAGTCATATGGCCAAAATACATTACATATTTCTCTCCATCTAAACACACACACTTTAAAGTATGAATACACTGCATATGAATATGATACATTCATACACTCACAAAATGTGTTTATAATATACATACAACACAGAATTTTCTACTTGAAGAGAAAGTATTGTTTAAAACCAATGTTAAATGTAAATATGCATAATGATAAATAGAAGATACAGTTCAAATAAGAGAACCAAAGAACACACACACACATACATACAAACATATATATATATATATACATATATATATATATATATATATATATATATATATATATATATATATATATATATATATATATATATATATATATATATATATATTGCATTTCTTGCTTTGCAGCCACTTCTCCCTGTTCTGCTCTCATTTCTCCCTATTCTGTCCAAAAGGAAAAGTCACTTCTCCCTAAAATTCAAATCTAGCTTGACCCCTGATGACTGTGTGGTAAAGATTACGATCTTTAATGACAATACACTCATATATTAGTACAGATTATTTATACAGTTGAAAACATTTGCTAATATTACTTGTCAATTCATCCTCAACAGAACTGATAAAGTCACTCAAGGGTCAAAATCCAATTTTGCTAATTAATTGTTTTGTGCTTTTGCCTCTTGGTAAAAGATCTAGTATAAAATATTTGCTACCAAGTTTTTGCAAAAATTTTCTCCTCATAAGGATAAAGGTCATTTGCCAATGTTTACATCAAAATGAAAGGTGATTTATGTTTATGTAATTCCTGGAATTTTTTAGCAAGTACTCTCCCAGTAATGATGAAGATGAGCATGTACTGATGAAAATAGTATTATTTGAGAATCATCGATAGGATACAGATCCAAATTGAATTTATGCACACTTCAGTCCAACTTGCATAACAACTTTTGCCACATGGTAAGCCAATTTTGCTACTTCATTAAAAAGTAAGTAGCACAAGTTTGCTACCTGTTACTTCATGTTTAATTTCAAGTCCATCACTTTCAAAATCTGGTCCAAAAATTGCAAAAAGTTATAACCATCAGACTTAATTAACTTGTCAACAATTTTATGCAAGTAATTTAGCAGAATTTCAAAGGAAATGTGACTTTTTAAAAAAAAACAGAAGTAACTAGTACATTAAAGTACAAAACCTACCTCTGTCTCTCTCACATACACACACACACGTACACAACCACGCTTATTTTATTTAGTATGAAATTCTCAGAGAAGTTCTCACCTGCAAGGATTCCTAAACTGAAATACATGAAGTACAGGTTTGGAGTGAAAATTGTAAGGATGAATCCAGATGCTAGGACCAAGGAACCAATTATCATTACTATTCGGGAGCCAAATATGTTGGTCAGGATGCTGGCAAATGGACCTAAAACAAACACAATACCAAATAATCAATTCTGACCTTGATTCATAGTCCAACCAGTCAAGCTGTAAAGTCTTTCACATAAATGAATCAATCAATCAATCAATTTACCTTATATTATACATATTTAACTGCACATATATTGTACATGTATATCTGTCTACCTGCTCACATACATACTTACCTATCAACCTAGTTCTCTCTCTCTCTTACATAATCTTTCCATACCTAAGATTTTTCTAAACAAAATCCCTCAAAGGGAAAATACTGACATTCAACCTAGCTAATCAGTTTCTAGGAGACCAACCTGAGAAAGATTCCATGGACATTTGGCTAGATTCACTGAAACAGCTTCAGAAATGTCTTGCAGACAAACATGGTGGGGTATGTACAATGTACAGTATCATAAGAACTTAAAGGTCCCAGTAAATTCTTGCAACTTTCTGACAAAATCTTCAATGCAAGTCTGACTCTATATAATCAGGATAATCAAACATTTTTAAAAAAT
This sequence comes from Margaritifera margaritifera, assembly GCA_029931535.1. Lineage (NCBI taxonomy): Eukaryota > Metazoa > Mollusca > Bivalvia > Unionida > Margaritiferidae > Margaritifera > Margaritifera margaritifera. Next base: position 2,540,581 of record JAQPZY010001538.1, read on the forward strand.
GATATTTGCTGACAAGCAGAGAGATTAATAGAATCTATCATATGCATTGGTGTAGAATAGGAAAATCCACCCGAGGGTCAGAATTTTGATTCAGACACGAGACTGTGCCGAGTGTCTGATGCAAAATTTTTATCCCGAGGGTGGAAGTTTTCTTTCCTACACTGAAGCATAATGATGGATTCTTTTTGTCACATTTCTGAATGAAAAATAAGGGTCCAAGTAAAAATGGCGTATTATGAATACTGCTGTAACTTTCAAATGGCAGAACACCCATTGAAAATGTCCATACCCGAAGATAAAGCATAATAAGTTAGGTTTATACTAAAATATTCAGTGTAAACTTTAAATAATGTTTAAACGGATTTTAGCTTTTGTAGAATAGTGATTGAAACTGCTACAGTGAAGGTAATACACAGCCTCTGAATTGTGTACTGCAAATAACTTGCACAATGATACAAATGTGAACAGGTAAAAAAATAAAGTTCACTTTTATCCATAAGATTAATCTAGACAGACAAAATATAATGAAATTATCCTCAAATCAACTTTATTCTAGAACAGATTTATCCTTCAAAAATAATAAAGAAAATATGAATTTAACAAAAATAGAATTTACAAGAACAGCTTTTTCTACTCAGAATGGACTAAAGAAGCTGTGCATGTAGCTAGGCCAATCTGTGTGAAACAGCCTGTTAGTCCAAAACTTAACTTCAACCACTGCTCGTTTTGGAGTCAATGTGTTACAATTATTGTTTATCTTGATTATTGTGAAAGAATGTTCAAGTGATGATTGAAATTGGGAAGTTTTTTGCTACTCTGTGTACACTATGCTCACAGTAGAAGATCAAAAAAGTCCACGAGTCAGGATAAAGATCACGTGTGAAGCAGAACAGAGCTATCCTGCACCAGTGTTCCACACCAGTAAACATGATCATACACATATAGGATTGTGAGAAACATACAGTATCAACAGAACTTCAAGCCACCTTGTTACCCCAAAATAGGTAAAGATCACAAAAACCCTATCTATTCTTTGGACCATACCAGTAAAATGACATGATTATCTTACTGACAAAAAGTGTGACACTAATGCTAAAGGGAACTGTCACAAACACAAGTCGTGACATGATAAGTGAACAAATCTTTACTGACTATGACTTACCAATTAGGAAAGGAATGCCCATAGCAAGAGAAACAACTAAGGAAGTTTCTGATTTGGACGTGTGAAAGTAGTCGACAAACTCAGCAAACAAAATCCCAAAGGAGTAAAATATTCCATCAAGGATGACATGGACCATAAATGTTCCAATGACAATCATCCAACCCCAGCCGCCATCTGGTGGTAGTGATGCAGCCGATCTCTTGGCCATGATTTCTGATACTTGATCTTGAATCTGAAATACAAAGTTGTTTTTTTTTCATTTATCCTTTCCCCAATATATTTTCATCAAATATTTAATTAGAAACTGAACACAAGTTAACAATACTAGTCTTTAACTTTGTAATACAAAATTGCTTGAAAGATTAAAGCTGATTGTGACTCTGTACAAGAAACTCTGATGAACATTCATAAATTAATTTTAACCCTGCAACACATGTTGCTGTAGATTTTTTAATATCATTGTGGCATTTACCTTTTATCTTGACTTTCAGTTTTAACGGATGTTACACTTAAACCTAGATCAAAACTTCATGCAAGTCACTAACATGGGCTTGTAAACCTTTCCTGTGACCTTTACATTTAGTTCTTTAACAATTAGCCCTATGAATTTACACTTGTCTGTAATACCTATTGCAAACCTGTCTGAGAAGCATATGATAATGTCACCCTTAAATGTTGACAAACTGACCCACAGAAACCTTGGCATTTGACCTTGTGACTTTAAATTCCCTAGGTGTTCCAACTTATATGTCCTCTGACAAATTATTATATAAACTATTATATAAAGTATGATGAAAATGTAGCCGTTAACATTTGAGATATTTAACTTAATAACCATGAACCAAAAGTTTATATTCCACAGACAGAAGGGTGGACAGAGGGGCTGTGTCTTGCAACTTGCAACATTCAACTTCTATTTTGAAACAATCCCTATAAATGTATGTGACAGCACTTACACAAATGTCTTCACACCATAGTGATCATGTATTCAAACCAGAATGGTCATTGATGCTACAGGTGAGTAACTTCAACTCTGCAACTGCATATTTACAGGATCAATACAAAAAAAAAATGTGAATGTTTTGGTGAAGTTTTAAAACGAATAAAAATATATAGTTTCTGTTGTAGTGGCAGTTTATTAAATATTTTTACCAAATGTAATCTAGGCAGTACTAGCAGTAAGAATTACAATCTATATTTTTTGCTGTGCTTATCTGAAGTCATATGGTCAAAATCTATGGTGTAATATATGTTGAGATATACATTTGAACAGAAAGGAAGATACACAGTCAATATCTTGTAAAACTTAATATTTCTGAGTAGCATCCAAATATGAAGACAAATAGTTTATTTGTTTTAAATAAAAATTTAACGCCACAGAATCGTAGAAAAGACATCATGAGGCAATACATTCTGTACTTGATTCTTAAGAACTTTTGGGTGTTTGTGTTGCATAAAAACTTTGCCTAATAAAAAATTCAAATTTTTACTGTATAGCTTTCATTCTTGCAGATAATGATGACTTAAAAAGGGGTCTTATGAATGGGACAAAGTTGTTAATGAAACAGTATATTTTCTGAAATAAAGTAGCTGTGCCTGTTACAATTGTAATAAAAGGGTTAAGATTGAATAAAAATCATGTTCAAAGTGTAGTGATTGCAACCCAGAATTTGTAGTGATATGCCATTTTTTGAGGATTTTTATGAGCTACGATATATACCTGGGGTAGATCCAGAAATATCGTTTATCAGGGGCAGATTGGGAGGGTGGGGTGCGGAGCAGACGCCTACTACTCCAAATCGTGTGAAACAACCTGAACGTTACCTAGAATAAATTTCCATTATAGTTAAATGGTTAAAATAATGCCATGGAAACGCTTAAAATGCAGCAGTTCCGCGAGCTTTGCTTCCCATGCCCCCATTGGGAATTCCGTCCTACGATCCCTCGACTACTTGTTTACAAATTCTTTCCGCCCCCGCTTAGTATCGTTGGGGGAGGGGGGTCTAAACAAGCAGGACTGGGGTTTGTGGGACGGAACCCCCGGTGGTGGCTCATCCCAGTATGCTCGGCATTGTATAAGTTTCCAGGGCAAAATTGTAACCATATAACTATAAAATAAAAACGTACGCTAGAAAACGCTCCGGTTGTTTCGCGCTTCCTTCTTTTTGGATTGGGGGGGGGGGGGGGCGGCACGCGCCGGATCCGCCCCATTCCTAATTTCGCGACATGCCTAAATTTGCGTCTTTCTCCTCTTAGTGGGTTACCTCCCTTGGCTAGTTAACACCATGGCCACGTCAATGTTAAAATTTGGAGCGGAAATACCTCCTGGAAAAAAAACGCAGACTTTGATAAGTGCGTCACACTCAATTTAGATTACATTTACTGCGATCTTTTCTCTACAATGACCTTTGTGCAGAATGGAAAGATTTTTCCAAATATGTAGTCGGAAAAGGTAAAGAATTCTTTACTTGTGGTGATGGAGCACAAGGCTGATAATGTTACCAGGTAACACGCGGTAGGCGTCACATTAAACAGATTGGAGACACAATGAAGCGCATCGGAGCCGCAATACACAGTCTGCTCTTTACCCAACATTTTGTGATTGGATTTCAATATGTCAAAAAAGAAACGAGGTGAAATCCAGTCGACGAGCTTGTGCACTAATGCGAGGAGACGATGTACTAGGGACCGACCATTGATATTTGGGGGGGGGGGGGGGGGTTGCAGGCCTATGATTTTTTTAATAATACAAATTCTGATCCTCAGCCAAATATATTGAGGAAAATATTTTTGCTAACATTTGTACAAAAATTATATCCATTATATTAGTTGAAAAAATTAATTTTCTTGAGGTTAAAGAAAACTATATCCCGCTTCCAAAAGTTGAAAGGGTCAGCTGTGCCCATCTGAATGTAGACCTAGTTGTTCTTATCCGACATAAATATAAAAAATTGGCGTGGAATAACTTAATGGTCTACTCTGAAAATACGGGAGTTTTTAGTGGCAATATGTATTTACTGTTGTGTGATAGGTCCAGTATATAATCGAAGGAGTTAGGAATTGATGATGATGATTTGTAGTATAATCAATGCATACCATAAACATTATATATGTATCTATCTGACTGTCTATCTGTGTAATCAATGCATTGAAAAATTATATGTCTGTCTGCATGAGTTGATGTAAAAGGAGTAGTTTGCCTCAGCACGTTGTACCACCATACCACCATTGGCTCCGGGCTCCGCACAACGAATAATTGGAAATACGATAACAGTACACATAAAGTGAGAAAAACATACGTTGATTGGCCTGTCGAGACCTCCCCACCCCATGAGGCCGGCACAAAAAGGGATTTTACTGCCGGAACGTGTGAGAAAACACGAGGGCAAACAGGTCTGCTTTTTGTAAAGAAAATTGTTGTGTTTTTATTCGTTTAGACATGCCATATTCATTTATATATACCCTGGCAAATTATATACAGTAAAAATGCGTAGAGGCAGAAACGCTTGCGCTTGGCTTACTCTGGCCAGAACGTAAAAGTGCGGTAAGAGCTGTATAAACGAACACTTTAAAGCACACGCGAAGAAACTCCGAAGGGGAGGCGGGACTTATCCATGAACAGGATGTGGGATTGGCGTTAGAACCAGATACACGTTGGGCAGGGCCTGAGAGTTGGGAGCTTTGTGGGCTCGCATTAAGAGACAGCAAAATAGCTCAAGTGCGAGATGAATTTCTGAGGCTCGCAATTATTGATTTGTAGTATATACTTAAAAACGACCTTTTAGAGAAACCATATATAACGACATACACCGACATACACATTACGATAGACAGCAGCGTAATAACGGCGGGGGGGGGGGGGGCGGACGGAGCGGTTGCCAGGTCGCCAAAGGTCTTGGGGCACCAAAACAGCTGATAAAAATTCGGGCCTCTTATTCTGGACCTTTGGGCCATAATCGTCAACCCGGACGCCATTTACCCTTAGTACGCCACTGACTATAGATGTGGATAACAAGGCATTAAAAGAGATTAACGACTTGGCCAGACGGAGACTTATTATTGTCGAGTCTCGCGGTTTGGGCGGCCGCTCATATTGAGAGACCCACCCCGGCTCCTAGACAGCCAGTTTGTATGGTCGAACAGGCAGCCCTAGCCAAACGGCCAGTACCTTCGCCTAGGAAGTCAGTATGACGGGTTGAACAGATAGTTCCGGCCACACGGTCAGTTCCAGCTGATAGACAGTCCAGGCAACAGGTTGAGCCTCCTGTTCCAAAACCACAAGCAGTTCCAGCTTGGCGGCCAGATAACTTCGACGATTTGATAGACGAGCTGCGTTATACTGAGCAAACTGAGAGAGAGAGAGAGAGAGAGAGAGAGAGAGAGAGAGAGAGAGAGAAAGAGAGCGAAAATCCAGCTGGAGACCATGATGGCAATTATATATATATATATAAAAACACTGCAAATTACCAGCCTTTGTAAAGCTAGGTACTAGTACAGCGATTGTAAAAAAAACTTTCGCGCCATCGTACCAAAATGGCATAGCCGTTCTAAGTAATGAACTAAAATTAATGAATGGAATATAGTTTAGCATTTTGCTAATGGCAAAGCTGAAAAAAGTTACAAGAAAAGAGGATGGATTGGAGAATATAGAAGTGACTGCCTATTTTCATAGTGCTACCTGTACGACGCATCGCATTGAGAAGATAAAACGACTAATTGACGATGCTAATGTCATCATACTAAGCCACATTGAAGAATACATTAAAAAGGGATCTGGATGGGTATTTGACAGGCGCTAAGTGCTTGAAATTAGAGTGTCACAGAACCGGAGATACGTTTCAACACGAAAGTGCATACCACCACGGTTCGTTATTAACGTGAGGAACAAGGACAACCGCTGCTTTGAGTGGGCCGTTTTGTGTGCGCTTTATCCAGCAGACGATAGAAATGTTGATCAGCCACGCAAGTACCGCCAATACCTTGGCAAGCTCAACTTTGATGGCGTTGACGTTCCTGTGAAGGTTAGTGACGATGACAAGTTTGAGAGCCGAAATAAAACTATCACAGTTAGCGCCTTCAGTTGGAAAAAAGGTCTATACCCGTTGCGCATTAGCTAGTCTCAAAACACGAGACAACATTCGATAGACCTCTTGCTGCTCAATTGCGGAACATAAAGTGGAAACAGCCACTATGTCTGGATAAAGAACCTAAATCGCCTTGTACGGTATCACAACAAACAACGAAAAAGCACGTCTGCCGCTGGTGCCTCCACGTGTTAGCCAAGCAGACCTTTTGGAAGCCCACACGAAAGACTGACGCGGTATAGGAAAAAAGCCCCCAGCGTGTGTCCTTACCGGAGCTAGGCAAGGACATCCTAACTTTTAAAAACCACCACAGCCAAATGTGCATGCCGTACTACAACGCACCCGAAACGAGCTGGGATGCCCTACTAAAAATCACAGGTACAAAGCTCGAGCTGTTGACAAACATTGGCATGCACCTATTTATTGAGAAGGGCATGCGTGGCTTCATTTCAATGGTAACCCGGCGTCATGCGAAAGCGAACAACCCAATGTGTCGAGACTGTGACAGCAAATAGCCAAACAGCTGGACAACTTATCTTTACGTCAATACTCTCTAAGGGCAGACCATTATACAGATTCTACCAAATGGACTCGTCCAAGGGTTACATTCTTAAAGCTGACATCAAGTGTATCCTGAAGAGCTTCATGATGCGCACAGCGACTATCCGCTTACTCCTGAAACCATGAGCGTTTCTGAGGATTGCTTAAGCGAGGATCAGCGTGATTTATTGAACAAACTAGAGGGGGGAGGCTAAGTTCGCTGAAAGCACGAAGCTAGTTCCCAGCGTACACAAAAAAGAGCACTATGTGGTCCATTACTGAACCTCCAGCTCTACATCAGACTTGGGAAGCTCGTCAACAAGGTCCGTGGATGGCACCATTCATACAGCTGAATACAGACCTACGAACCTAGGCAAAGTCAGAGTTCGAGAAAGACTTCTTCAAGCTGTTAAACGATTCTGTTTTTGGTAAGACCACGGAAAACATAAGAAAGCGGATTCGGGTGGATCTTGCTAGGCCTAAAGGCGAGAAAGACAAGCTGCGTAGCCTGATTGCCGACCAGGCATTTTAGTCGGGGAAAATCTTTAGTGGCAACCTTGTTGCTGTTCATTACACAAAGGCCAATCTGAAGCTCGACCGTCCCATCTAGACGGGGTTGGCGGTTCTTGATCCGAGCAAGCACGTTATGTACGACTTTTACAACGATCAGATAAAAGCGCGCTACGACGAGAAGGCGCACCTGCTGTACATGGACACTGACAGTCTGCTGCTGAGAATCGAGACCGCTGATGTCTACCGAGATATGACCGAAGATTCTCACCTCTGTCATACGAGTGAATATCCTACACAGCATCCGCTCCACAGCACTGCAAATAAAAACGTCGTAGGCAAGTTTAAGGATGAGTGCTCGGGAAAGCCAATTGTCGGGTTTGTCGGCCTATGCCCCAAAGATGTATTCCATACTAGTCGGAGGCCACTAGGCCAGAACAAAGACATGTAAGGCCAAAGACATCCTGAGGACAGTGATAAGGGCCGACATTAGGCATCACCTCTGCCTCGAGTTTCTCCCAGAGAAAAAAGTTTCAACACTCCATGCCCGCCATTCGCAGCGACCACCACTACCGCATAAACATGACAAGCATACAACACCCTAAAAGGTATTGCACCGGATGGTATTACGACGCGGGCATATGGCCACTACCACACCTCACAAAAGCAACAAATCTGGGCGGAGGATAACAATGCCCTTTGGTGATAGACGAGTACCTTCAGGCACAATGAGAAGTTTCTCGCGAACGAAACTTATACGCGGAGAACCACTACCCGAAAGATGGTATATAAATGGATGGTGTGTGATGTCAAACCTGTCAAGGAAGGTGAACATCTTGAGCAACCACAAAGGGTCGGTAGCACGGTGTTGCCCAACTTCCAGCTCTCCCAGTGCTTATAGGTACGGCGTATTTTAGGTCAGGCGGTGCTCTTCGCAGACCAAGCGGTCGCGTCACAGACGCCGCATCAATAGGCTTTTACGTGTGAGCCGCGTTACCTCACTTTTCAGAGCCGCCATAACGGCAGGAAGCCGCTGAAATTACCCAAATTGGCATTGTTGCCAATGAGCCAACCCTTTCCGCAGCGATAGATATCACTTCCGCCGCCTACCGCGTCGATATCACAAACTCAAGCCTGCGCCAGCTGTTGGGATGACCCGCCACGGTAGACCCCGCAAACAACATTCTTGGCCAGGGCAACAACGTCGTGCACGTGCAGATCACCACCACGATCTTTGTATATCTTACATGCGATACTGTCGGCGGCTCCTACGTGGACTGCAGCACCAGCACTGAGGCTAGACCTGGCTATGTGTTTTATAGCTACTCCACACATATAGATTCCGGGCAGACTCCTGCATTCGCACCACCCCTGCCAGTCTACTTGCCTTGTAAAAGTCCCCGCACTAATAAACTGCGCATTACGCTGACCGACCAGGATGGCAACCTGCTCGACCTCCTCGACGAGACGTTCACCGCTGGCCTCTTTGCTGAGACCGGCCCCCGGTTTAAGTATATTAGAGGCTGAAAGGCTGTACTTATCTTTCAGCTTGTAGTCGTCCGCAACGGGAACCGCAGCTAGCAATGAAAGTACCGCAGCGCAATGTACAAGTACGAGTCGTCGGCGCCTGTCTGCCGGTGTTTCGTATACACTATGATAACGGACTGAATGATTTCATCCAAGCCATAGTCAGGGCAGACCGGCGGTCGCCACTGCACTGGCCAGACCCGCTCCCAGGGCAATCGCCACACGTGCCGTCGATGCTCTCAGACGGTCGTTGTAAGTCGGGCAAAGGAAGCGCTACCAGCCCTCGCTACCGCTCTGGAAACGTTACGTGGTCGCCTCAGCAAGTTCACACTTACGGTGGCCAAGACTATGCCGCCCGAAACGCGCTGCTGTAACAAGGTGGCCCGCCATAAAGTTGCCTCCCTGCTTCAGCCTGTCGTTGCAGACTTGTCCTTCCTCGGTGACTGAAGAATCCGCGCCATGCAGTACTGCTCGTACGAAGCCCGCGATGCTAATCAAAATGGTCGTCTAGAGCTGCAGGTGCAGGACACTTCGCTCTACTTTCTCCCCGCCGAAGCATTTATCGAGGTTCTAAAAAGGAAGACGGGACAGATTACGCCGCAGTGGACGAGATGGCATTTGTGAACAGCGATATGATATAACGTTGATGTCGCCACAACCATTCTCGGCCTTGATCGATATAGCGAAGGCTACGCACGCAACGCCAGCCCATCGATGATGTTGACAAAGGACAAAACAAACCACGTAACGATGCCCAGTTCACCACGGCAAAGGCCACAAACAGCTGACCGCTTCGTTGCAATAAACGGCAACAATTCCCACTTTAACCTCGGCTTGGCAGTGCGAAAGGATGGACGCGCATGGTAACGTTTCCTGTGCAATACTGCGGAGCCACATCTTCGGTTTTTGTGGGGATGTACACAAGGTAATTTTCGGCGACAAGCACACCGTCGAGGTGACCCGTAAAAACACCGACAATGATGCCTTTTTCCGCGTCGATGCCGCGAGTGCTTGCAGGGTCACACCCTCAAAGCTCGCCTTTTGTATGGCGGCTGTAACGCCGTCGCTGGTGGGGGAAACCAACCTGCTCAACTTTATGCACGGGGGAGGGGAGGCATTAGCATCCTGGCCTTTCAGGCCATGACCACAGACGCCCAGCAGTCAGCTGTTAACGACCAGTATTCGTTGCCTTCCTGGACGTGACACGGCTAAATAACCAACAGCGTAACCCTATGGTGTTTGACAAGCTAGATGTTAATGAGGTGAACCTGCGCCTCAACGGCCACCAGGAGCCGGCCGAAGAAATTATCCTAAACTACACCAGCGACAACGTGGCTCGCGCGTGGTGCCAAAACCTGAGCTGAATGGAACGCGACCAAAACGTGGAGCCAGGCCTCCAGATAACCCAGAAGGACTTGACCAGCCTCTACCCAATTTACTACTTCAACCTGGAACACCTTGATGTGGTCAAGCAGTTTGTTGTGGACATGTACTTGAAAGCTCGCATCGCAAAGTACGCAGTTGATTACAGAGCTATCGCCGTCAATCTCTCAGACAACACGTTGCTGCTCCAGCGCACCGGTGGGCGAATGAAGATCATCGACGTCCCCATAGAAAACACCATTTAAACGACACAGCCAAACTCCACATACGCTCGCAGTACTTTGTACTAGCATAGTCGAAACAACAACACGATGCCATATGAAAAACAACTTATGTCCCTCTCCAAAGGCCAGCTTGAAAATGTTTCCGTCTCCATAATGGCCGACGACGGAGTCTCCCTGCGGCTTTGCTCTGGAAACGTTTATGGGCGTGTCACACTCATGCTAAAGCCCGCTCAGGTCAAGCACCTCAAAGCCGCCCGAGAGGCAAAGCGTTCCATCGACCTTGAACTTTCGGCCTTGGTCATGAAAGTCATGCACAAAGACGACGGCATCCTGCCTCTGCTTGCTCTTGCTATTCCGGCTCAAGTAGCCGCCGGCAAGTCGGCAGCGCTTGTCACGGTTGGCACAGCTGATGGTCTTGGCCTCAAGGGAGTTGTTGACGCCTCCACCAAGATCGGCAGTGGTCTAAACAAAATCACAATACCTACACCTGCCAGGGCAGCGGTAAAGGCTCTCTCCACCTTTGAAATGCAGCGTATGGCACATCCCTTAAAGCATTTATTTGGCGTCTACATGCGCGATGAGTTGGCACACTTACCAGGGCGCAGCGGGCATGAAGCTGGCATCGTCAACCTTGACTCTTTACAGAACCGCGGGACGCACTGGGTAGCGTTCAGAGAGACACTATCACACCTCACTACTTTGACTCGTACTGCCTTGCACCGCCTCCTGAACTAATTTTGTATCTTTGCAGAGCAATGGAACACGACCCCCCGGTCACTGCAGCTGATCTACTCCACGCTCCCGATTAAAAGAAAGACCGATGGGCTGGTTTGCGGCCCACCTGTCTATCACGGTATTAATGGCGCTTGAGCACTACCCAACCACTGACACGTTGTTGGATGCGGCGTTATCTATCGACCGACATTAATTGAAGGTAGTCTCCTCTTTTTTTTGGTATAGTGTAAACACGAACATATGTGGGCATCTCCCGTGCTTCTGTCGTTCCTGCGGAAACAACAAGCGAGCTTGACCTCACCAACTTCGCGACCAAGGCAGACCTTGCAGCTTTTAGCAACCTTGCTCAAGTTGTTGAGATTGGAAGGGGTTCTCTTCTTAAGCTGCCTGATTTCACCCACCTACTAAATGCCGTTTTAAGAAGATATGTCGACATCAACAACGCACTTAGGGTTCTCAAAACCGCATGACTGATATCCGGAACATAAGCTTTAACAAGATCGTGTTTGTGACAGATCCCACATAGTCCCAAAACGCGACTATTAAAGCATACGTAAATAGCCATATGGTCAAAACAACGTTGGATTTGTCCCAACACTACTCACTAATAATAGCGATAACGGCTTGGATACAAGTGATTTTTCCCAACAAAGTGAAAATATGGAAATTCGACGTGACTGGACGGCTCGTCATTGCACAACGCATTACATATTTTCGACTGGAAGGAAACGCGGTTGATGATGTCCCGGATGATCAACTGTGGACACGTCTGTACGACTCCAATGTTCCTGTTAAGTAATTATTGACATGTACGTGTATTATCGATATTTTGACTACTGTAGCCTACAGCATTTACCGCGTATTTATTTAGAGCTTTGAAATGCCTAACCTCGGCCTTTCACACTGGCAGCTCTATACGTTAGACGATATTGTCTAATCATAAAAACTTATGTTTGATTTGTCCGCACTTGCGCTGACGGGAAGCGCCAGAGTTAATTGGAGACGGAACCTTTTAGATTAGTGTAAACACAAACCATGCCTGTAGACATCTATGGGCGCTCTGCTATTTCATGCGCCGGTACCCCACATAGTGATCTCTTCCAGTACGTAGCTTTGGCCGACCGCGCGGCCTTTCCAACCGTGCTATTAACTCAGACCCAAATGACCTGGTCGTGTTTTCCGATGAGATGGGAGACTTTAAAATCTCGGGCGAGGACGTCTCTGCGATCCTCACCAAACCAGTCAGCGTTGTGACCGACACGTTGCAATTTTTAAAATCAGTGGTGTACCAAGTGACGGTGGTATATCCGTGGGAAAAAAATCAAAGAGCATTTTGACTCTAATGATGCCTTAAGGGTCTTAAAGATTAGCGTTATAATCAACGGCGCGCTGGCGATGAACAACAAATTAATACAAAAAAAAATAAAAAATACGTGACTCCTTCGACTCCGAATGGCGCCACACTGAAGTTAGTCACTAACCGGATACCAGAGGCACCAGCCGATGTTGCAGACAGGTGGTACGTACTGGCAGCCTCTTGCTTTTTCGGCTTGGAAACGTGGGTTTCTCGTAGCCGACACCTTTGGGTTAATCGGTAACCACTTTTATTAGTGGGTACCAGATATCGATGTCGTGTACTTAATGGTCAGCAATATCACATCGGTTTGCGTGAGCACAGCACTAAATCTGTCTGGTTACCATCGTTGGGATTGAACGCAAAACTTTAAAAACATTATTGGTTTTACCTTCAACAACACAACGACGATATCACCGTTCCAGGCGCCAGATTTTACTTCATTAATCTACGTCCCATGTACGTCACGGCAACGGATCGTGTGCAACTCTTGCAATCCGTGTAAATGGAATCATACAGGCACAAAATGACAGTAGTGATCATTGAACCACTGGCGTCTCATACGAAACGTTTACAACTAGGATTGCGTCCGTTTGTCGCTGGAGACATCATCCGGTGTGAGAGCCTCAACGTAGACGCACAAGCTTCGGACTTCTCAGCCACTCGGACCATCTTCGGCTTCCGTAAATAGATCCTGAGTTATACTAACCTTAAAGCAAAATACAAAGCCATGGGGGAGAAATCGGACATAGACAAGGAAAACGAATCATTTGTGTCGCCTGTCAATGCTGAGATCGCAAAATAAGTGGATGACATTAGCAAGGAATACAAACAACTGGTCCAAGAGTATCTGCGCCTCCTTGGGGTCGATACATACCGGTTCAGATTGGGGTGGAACGAGGATGCGAAGCAGATAGACATCGATCACTAGGGCCACCCAGAGCACCATAAGCCGACCCGCGAGGAGTTAGGGTTAATTGCGCTTTCGCTGTCGGAACAACAGCAAAAAGTACTACCCCTGGGGCGTTTCGGGCGCGATTGTTACTACAATGACAACGTAGTGTTTAGCAAAACGTCCTTGGCGATAACCTTTCATTTGGGGTATGTAGGGAGTCCCTCTATCACTCGTCTCACCAACAGAGTTATATTCGAAAAAGACGTGATGTGCCATCAACAGTAATCGGCCAGAAAAACAAACAGTCGGTGAACCTGTAAACAGAGGGCGTGGTATTTGTGACTTTTGGTGAGCGTGTTGGCGGGCGTGTTGAAGACCGTGTTATTTCCAGATCTAGTGATATCAGGCAAACTGACCTTTTCTTTGACATCACCGCCATCTTACCGGTACACTACTGGGACAGGTTAGTGGTGCGTGTTCAAAAAGGAGCTACCCCCCCCCAGCGCTACCCCACCCCAACCCTCCAGGTGAAATAAACTTTCATATCGCGCTGTTTAATGAGGAATCATACTTTCGCTATATGACAGAATTCAAGATCCACAAAAGTTTCGCCTGAAAAAGATCTATGAGTCTGAAAACTCCTTTCGGGCAGAGGCTGAACAGCGGCGCTCTCTGTACAAAAAGTACAAGCTCGCAGTAAACGTTGTGGATGGTGTTGACACTACACTGACGGATATGCCTGTGGGCACCGGTGTGGCGGGGATTGGAATATTGTCAACAATCATTGCGATTGCACTTGCGATTACAGCTTTAAACTAAATTTTATCAGCCGGCGACTATCCATAAGAGCTAAAAAGCACGATGAAATCCGCGTCTTGGTCGAAACAAAGCTCAACGCAATAGCAGACCACATATATAAGACGCTATTCGACAACGCCACTCCGAGGAGGAGTTCAAACTTATCATCGATAAAGTCGACAAATACACAACCATGAAAAATGAAATA